>JAOQGH010000001.1:179019363-179029770 GCA_025769975.1 Gallinago jamesoni | reverse complement strand
CCCCTCAGTCTCCTCTTCCCCAGACTGAACAACCCCAGCTCCCTCAACCTCTCCTCATAAGACTTGTGCTCCAGAAGGGTTCAGCTTCCAGAAGGGAAGGTGTGAAGGGTTATCCCGGGAAAGCTTCCTCACCCTTCACCAGGCCCTGCTGGCCTCCAGGGCACGGGAACACTGCTGTCCATACAACTTGCAACAGCACCAGTCTCCCAAAACTGGGAGAAAAGCACACTGATGTAACAGCAGCCACCACGTCCTTCAGACTCAGCCTGTGAGCTGGATCAAGACAGAGATACTCAGTGTCTTGTTTCCTCCTGCAAATCTTTCAGATGTCTTCCAAAACTATCCCCAAGGGTGAGAACAACTTTGCCCTACGCACACAGCCAGCACAATCTGTTCCACACTTTGGAGCCTGAAATTGTCCCTCAGTAGCTTAAAAGTGATCTGATTGATGAAACAACTGAGCTGTGCTTGTCAGGGTGACAGATTAGAGACACTTGAACATCTCCAATTTTTATTCCAGAAGATCCAGAAGTTGTTTCTGCACTGAAAGCTAAAATAGGAACATGTCCAAATAAAGTTTTATTTCTCTGACTATTCTTTCTCTTGGTGGTACCTGTGTTGTGCTAGTGGCCTGAAACTGTCAGAAGGTCCAGTTAGACAAAAAGCCCTGTAAGTCACTCTAATTGGGCCAGAGAATGATCTGCAGAAACAAACAGATCCAAAGGAACCACAACAGATCTGAGGGAGGGTTCACACTACCAACTCAGAGGATCCTACTTAAGTGCCTTCACTAAGCATTCCCCTCTAGACTCAAGCAAAAGATAGGAAGCCTCCAAAGGTCAAGTGGGAGTAACTCATGGGTGGGTTACTGTCTTTCTTCAATGACTACAGAGGAAGCCTAGGGCAATAATCACAAAGACTAACATTAGCCTGAGAAGGCTAGTCTCCACAGGTTTCCTTTGTAGTCAATGGTGGGTGAGAGGCAGCTTTGGCAGGAATATCATAGCACCTAATAACTCTACAGACCTCCTGCTAAGTCAACCTTCTCCTGAGACTGCTTAAAGAGGGATGCGAGGGAGAACATCCCTGGATCACATATGCTCTTTAGGAATATCAACCTCAGATAGTTACTCTCATCCTCTACATTAGTCCGCAGGAGTACCTCAGGCCAGCCCACAGTGGCCTGTGCTAGGGATGGCCAGTTACGATCACACCAGCAGGAATAGCTGCCACGCACGGTTCTGCATTCTGCCAGTTTCCTTTGGACAGGTGGGTAGCGGACTGTGCATCACATGTCGCATTGCTACATGGCCCAGTGCAATGCAGCTTCTAGATATTCCAATGCAATCTTTATTTCTCCAGCTCCTGCCTCTCCCCCAGCCGTCCTGTTGGTCCTCGCTGGAGTGGCATGGTCAGTGTGCGCCTTGTGTCAGAGGCACAGGAGGAAGGGAAAGGGTCTGCGAAGCATTGTGACCCCAGCCCTGGGCACCCCCATTTCCTGGCCGGTGTTGCCATGTTTCTCAGGAAACAGTACCCAGAGTCCCCACCCAGTTCAGACCGTTTTCCAGGTAGCAGGTGGAGTAGTGCTTTAAGGAGGAACCCCTGAGCCACTCCTCATAGTCACTGCATGTCTGAATTCTGCACGTACAAGCCTTCAAGTGAAATGAGATTTTCGTGCAGCTGAAGCTTACTTGCAACTTAGGTGGGACTTCTGTAAAATCACCTGCACAGTCCCTTCAGCCCAACCCACGGTCTGGGGCTTTCCCACCACCAGAAACATGAGAGCACCACGCTTGTGAAACTCCTGAATAGGCAAGAGGCTTTCTTCTCTTCCTACGAAGCGATCTTCGTTATGGTAAATGAAACAGGCTGGAGGAGCATTGATCTGCCTGCTCAGGAGTTTCACAAGCATGCTCAGCCCCAGGGCACAGCCCAGGGGTCCTCGGGCCCACTCTGAGGCCAGCGGAGCTGCAAGGTCAACTGTAGCCATGGCTCCAAGGAGACCTCCTACCTGCAGGCTCCTTGCAGGGGGCTGCAAGGAAACAACCTTCCAAGAGCACATTTTTAGATACACAGGGAATTCCAGCACTGAGACAGGTTAAGATTTCACCAACTAGCCCTGACACTGCCTCTGCCTCCTGGGATGAGTCTGCCACATTTTTATCTCCAATGGTTAAGAAAAAATGTAGAGTTGCATCCCACAGCACCTCAATTTAAATCAGGAGAGAGGAAAAGTCCGTATGGGTCTCGTCCTCGAGTGCATGGAGAACCCACGTGGGAGTGGATGTGTGGAGGGGAAAAGGCCACCTCGAAGACAGTGTGAACTGAGTGGGTGAGAGGACTGGGAGTTTATTCGCCCAACCAGAATTTCTCAGTATTTCCTGTGCACAGCTGTCACTTCCACCTGAGGGTTGTTTACCATGTTCAGAAAGCACTAGGAAATTGAGGTGTCGAGTACAGAAAAAATGCCAAAAACTAAGCAATGAAGCTACAGAAATTTCTGTCTCACTCCAGATTCTATTTAAAGACATTTTGGGGATATTCTGTGATGAAAGTCTGTAAAAATATGTATGTGCAGAGAAGCCAAGAAGTTATCTTACAGCCTTAACCATATGGCCCTTTCTTCTCCTTTTTCACACACACCCCGTCATCATTAATGGGATACTGCAAAGACTTCATCCCTTGGTGTCCAGGCAGGAATAGGTCAGGCATCACAGAGCACCTTCTTCCCAGAAAAGTGTCCCCCTCCAAAACTTGCACCAGTAAGTTTATGTCTGATTGACTGGCAGAGAAGACCCAACACCCTCTCCTTCAACCCACTTGAAATATTCTGCAGGGTGGTATTGTGTAAGAGACCGTCCTGGATCTCAGAGGCTACACCTGTGTTGGGAATCCATCCCAGACCAAGGCATAGCTCAAAACTGAGCATTAAATAATTAAAAGAGTTTAACACTCCCTAGCAGTTTGTCTACTAGCCAACTAGCATTCTCCCAGGCAGTGCCTGGGCATGATTCAGACACTCACTAGGGATTCTTCCTCATAGGGAGCACAGACAAGACCACCCAATTTCTGGTGGTAAAGGTTAGCCATATAGATAGCCATATGTAAGCCATGAGGTATCAATTACCCTCAGAGTCAGAGTGGGTCTGGGCCATTCACTAGAACAGCCATAGCCAGCAGATTCATCTCATTGAGAGGCAAATGGTTCTGTCTGCCTCAGACTGCATGCAGTCTGAGGCAGCCACACACTGCTGACAAGAAGCCCACATCTATACATTTTTTTCACAGCCATCAGGTGTCAAAATATCTTATCAAAAAGACAGTTCTCATGGAGATGATGCTTCTCTGCTTTTCCCTCACCCTGGCTTCTTCCATCCACAGTTTCCCCAGTGAAGGGATAACTTCCCAGTGACGCCAACAGCCCCAGACCACATGCAACACTAAACAAGGGAGATATTTGCTCTGTTGACAGCAATCTTTTCATGTTGTTTAGTAGTTGGAAATGGAAAGCAGACTTATGAACAAACAGAATGTCTTCAGCAGACCAGCCTTGCTTCCTAGGCTTACATCTAAGAGCCCTTCTATACCAAGCAGCGAGGTGATGGGCAGCCTTTAAAGGTTAACTCACTTCTCCTTTAAGGACTGAAGTCAACAGGGGCTTTCTACACTCTCGTGACTGAGATTTGGAGGTGCTAAGGCTGTACATGTTGTGTTGGACTATACAAGTAGTGTTGGACTGCACTGCAAACCATTCAACACAGGGGCAAGCACATTTTTCCCCACTTCTCAGAAGTGTGGATTTATAAAGCCTTTCACAGAAAAGGTCAGTCATGGAGAGAATAAATATGGTAAGTACAATTTACTCCCACCAGAATCAGATTTATTCATACCTAGCAATTAGCCTTAATTATACAAAACATAACTGATAGGCAAGAAAAAGGGAGTCACTTGCAACATTACTTGTGGCAAAAACAATGGGAGGAAAGTAGAAATTTGCCCCCTGCTTGCCAGAGATTATGCATGGACCATCTCAACGTGCATTTTGGCAAACCAGTTCCTTCCAATTAAATGACATCAGGGAAGCATTAGAAATAGTGTGAGCTCTTTTTCATTGCTGCTTATGACTAACTGATGTAATGGTGAACTGTTTATCACCATAATCCCAACCTACATATCCTAACCACTGAGTCAGTATTTAACTGAACCTCTCAAACCAAAACAGTTGTATAGCGAATACTGCATGTGGTTCTCATCCCGTAGGTTCAGAAACTTCAAGTGATTGTTACTTGTATTACTCTAACAACATGGGCCAGCACCTGTGTGCTGGCCCCAGGCAGGGACATTGCACTGGGTGAACACAGAACAAAGGTGTCTTGCACCTCAAACGCTATATATTTTAATGTGTTGTCAAGAAAAAGGTAGCAGAGGGACAGCATGAGGTTCAGAGACTGGTTGAGCCACCATCACTGAGTTCATCAGAAGTTTGAAATATAGGACTGCTCTGGGAAAGCAGCCTGAAAAACAGAGCTGAGGAGTTCCTTGCCTTAATTCTGTGATGTATAAGATAGACTGCTGTTGAACTGCAGCACAAGCTAGTCATCACATCTGCTATGTTATCCATGGCAAGCATGAAGTTAAACTTCTCTCTGAAAGATGTTCATCCTACAGGGAACATACCTTTGGTGTGCGGAGTCATGATTAGCTATGTGTTATCATGGTCCGTGGTACAAGCTACATCCACTTCACATTTCTTCAAGTCAGGACCTATCCCAACTAGCAGGGAGACAGTGAGAGCACCTAGAAGCTCTGCAGTAACTGTTTGAGGCATTTACTGCTCCTGAAGCCTCCTGGGTGCATTCAGAAAGGGGTGATTGGAGTTGTTGCCTCAGAGGATTCAGAGGTTAGAGGGCAGGCGTGATCTGAACTGAGAAGAACAGGCAAATGTTTACAGTTAATCCCACACTGATGAGTGGTACCACAAAAACCACAGGTTCTGGTCCAAGCCTGCTCTGAGCACCAAACCGACACACCGCTCATGTTGTTAACAACTCCCAGGAGCATGTCCACTCCATACATGGATCCATGCTCTCCCATTCAGTCAGCCTTCAGGGATCCCACCCAGGCCATGCGGGAAGATCGCACCCCAAGAGACCATTTTGAGAAGAGCTTCGTGTCCTCTGCAACAAGGCAGAGGGTGTTTTTCCCAGTGTGAAGGTGAACACTACACAGCCAAGCCACGAAGGCAGACAAGCTGTGGCCCATCCAAGGCAAGCCACGCAGGCAGACAACACAAGATGATCAGTCTAAACACGTCTACGCCTGCCCTCAGGCCAGCTCTTCACCATGCAGGGCGGTGGAGAGGTGTGAAAGGTGGGCTGGGGGGAAGCCCAGTCCCCTGGCGCCCTGATGCAGTGTGCCTCATGGGGCATCGGAGGCAGGAGAAAACCTGGGGCGTGCGAACGACTGGTGGCTAGTTGGCGTCTGCCCTGGCACAAACAGGTTCCAGCTCCCCCTCGGGTGGATGGGTGTGCCCCCTGCTCTCCTCAGCGCCCCAGGCCGCCCCGGGCAGCGCGGCCCAGGGAGGATGACAATGAACGTGAGTAATTCTTGAAATTTGTGGGAAGACTATTCAGACGTCTGACTTCCTGCTTCTGCATGTACAGAGGAGATGTTTTTGTCTTTGTCGAGGAGTGGAAACAGCTTACGCTCATACAAAGCCTCCTGTGCCGGGGCAGAGGAGTAAAGAGAAGAGGGGGAAGTGGGGGAAAATACATCAAACTCGTCAAGGGGGCATTGCTGACCGGGCGCAAGGAGGGACATAACCTGTGGCTGGGAAGGAGCTCATATGTAGGAATTCCCCTTGGACCAAAGGGGAACCAACCACCAGAGCAAGACTCTGAGTCACAGCTCGTTTCCCGTGGTGGTGCCGCTGGCTGAGGCAATCACACGGTTCCCCCGCCTCAAAAGCAGATTGCATTATTTCAGTCCAGCCTAAAAGCCTTTTAATGAAGGTTAATCTGGATGACAATGCCAGCTTTATAAAACAGTTCATCATCTGAACACCATCAGAAGTTCTTAACAGAGCTAAAAGGCTGCAGCGAAGGAAAACATTTTGCTTTGAATGCAGCCAAAGAAAGAAATCGGACTTTTGTCTGTGGAAACTATTTGCCTTATTCTCCGGGGCACCGTAGGTAAAGGGAGAACACTTGAGGTTAACAACAGTAATACTTCTTACAATTCGAGTGTGCAGAATCTCTTCCCAGCAACTGGAGCCACTTTAATATGAAATGCATCATTAGAGCGATAGGGCCCTGGTGATGGACGACACTGACAGATCACCAGAGTAACCCTGATGGGAGCCGGTGCTCAGAGAATGCACCACATTAATTTACAAGCCTGTCATGATTGCTCTGGGTTTATTTTTAACTAAAATATCCTGGCCTTCAGCAATCTATGCCAGGGATACCCTGACTCTGCAGAATGTGCAGAGCAAGAGCTGCAGCATATGCTTTTGTTTTCATCAGCCAAAGGATTCAAGGTAGGAGTACTTGGTATTACAGTAATGGCTGATTTTTTCCACCTCTGCTCAAAGGTTAACATTCAGTAGACCCTCAGTAAGTCCAGATCACATACAGGACTTTCATCAACATGGTACTAAACCACAGAGTGGATAAGGAGTTAGAGAAAGATCATCTGGTTCATCACCCTTGGTTGGAAGGGACCTTTTAAGATCATCTAGTCCAACCAACAAAACACAAAACAAAAAACCCCAACAACAAAAAAACAGCACATATCACCCATTCCCAGCAGATTTCTCTCTAGTTCAAGAACATAGTAATACCACAGTGGGGAAGACACCTACAAATACCCCACTTGTGCCTTAAATTCAGAATTGCCTTCTGCCTACAGCAGCAGGTACTCTCTGACCTGTCAACTATTGCAGCTCATTTGTCAATATCCAGGAGATCTGCCACACTGTGACAATGAAAAAGCTTATACAGGTGTAGTGCAAGTGCCTTGACAACTGGAAGGGGGAAAATGAAAGCTGGGAGGAAACCTGGAAAAAAAAAAAAACAGCTGCTCCTCAGTTCATGGCATGGGGAAAACTCAAGAGGCAGTAGATGCTTGTTGGTTTTAAGGCCCCACTGATTTCAAAGTGACCAGCTGGCAGCAAGTGTTGATATTTGGGCCATTTAAGCATTTTTCAGATAATGACAAAAACATATCAATTGCTTTGGGGTCCTACTGGCAGCTTTTCTGTATTGTAAGGAATCACTTACTGGAACAAGAGACACTGAAACTGACAACCAGAGGAAAGTCTTTGCAGAGTACAGACAGATGGCAAAAGGGATAGACCCAGAACAGAGGTGCAGGAGCAACTGAAATGCCAGTTCACCATGTTCACATACACTATGACACTCACAAGAGGGAAGAAAAACCTCAGAAGGCCAAGGCTACATGGGAGAACTGGTAGCTAAAGCTTACACGCAGAGCTAAACCTGTGACTGAATTATTTTACAGACCAACAGGACTGCCACAACTGGCCAATTGGTCCCTGGGAGAGGAATGGGCTGGAAGTATAAGGGCATTCAGAACAGGGCTCCATGTGAAACAGAGCTACCTTAGAGAAAAACCTGGTCAGCAGAAGCTCAGAATGACAGCTGTCTAGTTTGCTTTCATCAAAATCTCCATCAGGCAGTTTGGATGCAGGCTGCCTCAGTTAAGAAGTGAAATTACCTTCTTTGCATGCTCCTGGCCTCCCAGTCCAACCCTTGTGCATCAGTTGCTGTGGGTTAGACTGTGAACACCATATAGGCTGTGTGGTCCTGCAGGACCAGGGGCATGAATGAATTCACTAGCAGTAGAGGAAAGAATAAACAGGCACTTGCAGGAGGTTACAGAGCTGCCCAATCAGCTGGGATACTTGGGTAGGATTTGTGTCATTCTGTTTAATATGCCAAAGAAACCTATATATGAGGCAGTGGTCTGTCATCCCTTTATAATCACTGGTAGAGAAACATAATTTTTTTGCATGCAAGTGATCTAGGCTGCTTTGGGCATCTCCATGAGGATGTGATAAATTGTACCCAAGAGGTGATTTCTCTCCGTGGACAGTAGCACAGAAGACAGCGGTACTCATGGGGATAAAAGAGTGGGAGCACTGCCCATCCATCCCCTGGCACCAGAATGAGGGAGCAAGGAAGACAGCCGCTCTCAGAAACCTCTTGATTTACCCCAGTGTGAATCAGCAGAACTCAGGAAAATATAGCAAAATTCATGGGCAGTACTTCTTCACGTCAACAAGTATAGCTCTCACTAGATGTAAAGCAGCTGGGTATTTTTGGATCCCTGAGCTGCTGAGGATATACATACTCAAACCACTTCATAAACAGGTGGGTGTGAAATAGATAGCGAGTGCATAAAAATCTCTGTGTCTATAGGCGATTTTTACTTTGTGGTGATATAAATGGTGAAAACAGTTGTTATATAAGCTAAACCTTTTCAACAGATGGTAAGAAAAAGAAATATCTAACAGTAAAATAGAAGGCAGATATTTGCCAAACTTATACACAAGGGCCTTAAGGAAAGAAAATGTTCTTGCTTCTGGCCTGTGTACAGCCAGGAAGCAAATGAAGAAATAGGCTTTGATAACCATATAAATGAAAGCCATGTGTCACTGGATTGAGTTTGTGGCCCTGGAATAGAAAAAATAAATAAACACAAATAAAACAGATGCTCTCATCATGACTGGTTTCTCGTTCAAAGACAGCTCCCCAGCAGCGTATAACTCACAGAAAGTGAAGCTAAGAGGAAGTCCAAGTTTCCATGAAGCAACAGGGAATACAGCGTTGTGCAACAGCTTTTCCAACCAAATGTACATCCAGGGATTGCCCAATCAAATGATAGCCAACAATGTATGCAACAAAGAACTGATTGAATCTCGTTATAAGACACAACCCAAATGACGCTATTAAATACCTTAATCTTGGAGCTGACAGAATTGTGGCATGGCGCTTTGTGAGTAGAAGTTATAATGAAGCACTGGTATTACACACACACACACGCTCTTTCAACTTCTAACACAAAACTGGAGGCTGGAGGAATGGCATGTGGCATCATTAGCCAAGATTTTTCAGACATAAGGAATTTTCTCACACAAGCAACTCTAGGTTAGGAAACTGTCCTATTAATTATGGCTGATGGAGGATCACTTCTTTTCATACTCTGAAGATTTTCAGTTAGTATTTTCAACCACACAGGACAGTCTTCATGTTTGGGAATGGCCTGGTGACTTTATAAAAAAACAGAGTAGCCCAAACCACGCAGAAATGCAGATCTCTGTTATGTCTCTCTGCCAAAGCCCACGCAGAAAACCAGAGAGCACTGGTGCTAAGTGCTCTCCATCAGAAGGTACCCCTCCCAGACATCAGGGAGGACCAGGATCTGATTCTCCTCCCATTTCTGTGAATAAGTCTGAAGAGGGTTTTCATTAAAGTCAATGAGATGCAACTGAGTGCAAAATAATTAGCATGAAATTATGTAATGTACTGAACAGCGGTATTCTCACATGAAGGACGGTTGCGTTTCGGGAAAACATGAACTAGTCAATCACAAGTTACTGGAATGCAGGTGGAGATATGTGGAAGTGCACAGTATCTGTATGAAGTCACACCAGATGATCTGATAGTCTTTTCCAAACCTGTGAATCTATTAATTGCCTGACTCGGATTCAGGAGAGGACAGCAAAATATTGTATTAAAATATCAGCTGCTCAGTGAGTACACTGACCCTGTCAGGGCCCAGGATCTCGAGCAGGTTGGTAGAACGCAGCCGGATTGTGGGGGGGTGTGCTGCTCGCTTTCATGGGAGGCAGCTCTGCTGGCACAACGCCTCCCAGGGCTCCTGGGAGCTGACCTGCTCTCTGTAATTCCCATTATACCCTCACTTACCTGATGCCAAACCTCTTAACGTTGTCTCGATCTGTTTAGAACTGGCCTGGTAAAAGTGGTGTTTGAAGAAAACTGCATTTAAAAACAATCCATGCTGCAGAGATGAATAATGCTGGATTTCAGGCACTTTCCTCTGCAAACAGAAAGAGTTTAAATTTCTTTTGGTAATAACCCCTTTTGACTTGCCCACATGTAGACAGTAATTATTACTGCTTTTTACGGCTAGGGTATTTTAATCCCAACACATCTCATTCCCTCTCCCACATAGACTGTCTTTGAAGCAACAATAACAAGTACCAGCTTCCCTAGGCCAGTTTGCAAATTTGCCTCACGGCTAAAACAGTCAGAGCAGGCTTAATAGGTCAGAATTGGATTTCCCAAATATGAACCATTCCAGAAAAAAAAAAAAAAAAAAAAAAAAAAAGCCATTTTGTTTTTTTTTAATTATTAAAAATTT
>JAOQGH010000001.1:178996962-179019353 GCA_025769975.1 Gallinago jamesoni | reverse complement strand
GGGGGAGACAGGGACAGACGTCCCCTGAGTGAATTATGTATGGAAAATAACTGCACAAAATGCTCTGGCTCTAAGAAGTCAATGGGAGGTTTGCCACCCGCTTCAGCAGAGCCACAATTTCATCCACTGGCTCCAGAGCGACATCTCATATGTCACCATTTACTAGTAGCAGCAAAGAGTTCACCACCGGGCCTCCCATTACCATATAAAACATAAAGGAAAGCTGAGGTGTCTCTGTGGGGATCTGGCAGCCTCACAAGACCCATCCAGCTTTGTTTGCTTTTAATTACTATTACAGTCAAGGGCACTAAAAGCTGTGTGGAGTCTGGGAACAAACTGTTTTGGTTGCCCTCAGACACGCATTATCCAAGAACAGCCCTGGCAGTGGGGCGGTAGCGGTACCCAGCCGGAGGAGCTCCGCTGGGGGGGTTTCATCCACTTCCTACCAAAGCAAGGACTGATGCTTCTGCTTCCTCCCATATCCCTGGGCACTCTCCTAGGACCCACACAAGGGGTGATGTATCTCCCTGAAGATCCAGGGGTGCTTGTTCAGGTTTTTTTCTAAATTCAGGCTATATGCAGTTTGCTGCCAGTCCCTACCCAGATGTGCCAGCTGTGACCCAACCACATGTACTCTCAGCATGTACCTTGGGCATAGCAGGCTCGGAGGACATGTGCCTTTGGATAGGCTGAAGGAAAGACAGAGAGAAGAGGCAAGCAGCATGATACAAGTCACTGATTAATTTGTTAAAGGCTTGTCCACAATGGGCACGACTTTGTTATCACACCTGGCACTGCAGCCATTCAGTCCCTTGCCCACAGACCGCTGTTAAAGCCCCCATTTGTCCTAAGCTGAAGTATTTTGTTTCTCCATCTCCTAATGCAGTCAAACCTTCCCAATGAAAAGCACCCCCAGCAGATGCATTGCCATGAAAAAGTTGTTTTAATGAACTGGCAGGAAAAACAGTTTCACAGAAAAAAAGATCCCCAAGCAGCCCCATTCACTATTGCCCCTCGCATCCACAGGCTCCTGTGCTAATTAGGAGTGACACCTTTAATTGCCAGCATTGAAACCCACAAGAGCTAACAGATCACAGCCTAAATCTGTGATATTCTCAACCCAGGAGGCAGCTCAGCAGTTTGGGGTTTTTTGAGTCAGTGGCTTGTTTCCCTATGACGCCTTGAGAAAAGGTTTACTTGTGTAATGTCTACAAACCTGAAATAACAGGGAATATGTAAATTGAGGTAGTAGGCAATTTAAAGCCCAGCTAAAACTCCTCTGCTGAAATCTCTAATGGTAGGAGAAATGTGCATTTCCAACACATAATTAGGAAGAGACAAATAGAGGGTGTGGAGTCTTACTACGGAATGTTAATTACAAGCAGATCCTGAATCCCTGGGTTGAGTTCCAGCCAGTTGAGGACACATATTGAAATGTACTTAGTGATATACTCATTTCTACTTAATTACTCATGAGACAAAGTGCTTGCAGCCAAAGGATATTTCTTTAGGATGCAGAGGATAGCTCTGAGAAGAACTGATAAAACGTAAAAGATACATAAAGCCGTATCAGTCCACCTATTTGCCAATTAAGGGTATTTCACAACAGCGTTTTTTCTAGTGCTCTGTGTTGCCTATTTTAATGCCCTAAGTGATAAGGTTTCCACCACTTCCCTTGGAAGATTAGAGAAGTCTCACAGCCAGGATTTTTTCTCCCTGTGATATTCAGCCTGCGCTGTATTCTCTTTTATTATAGTTCAATTGTTTTTTTCTGAAAAAAAATTACCCTAAGTAATTCCTCTCTCTTCTCATTTACTACACCCTGTTGGCAGACACAGGGGTTGCACTGCAAAGGGTGTTGAAGAAGATGTTTTGGTTGGATCAAACTCACTCTTTTCCAGGCAGGGGTGCTGGAGTAGCAACCAAGCAGAGCAAAAGGTCTCAGTGGGAAGATGGAGAAGGCTCCCTACAGTCTGCTTTGTTCTCCAGACCTCCCAAATTTTGCAGCGTCTGAGACCCACGTACCGAGTACTCCACAGAGGACAGTGGATGCATTCTCTGTGCTTCAAGTCATGCAACAGGGCTAAGCAGCAGAAAACAGCTGGCAAGGACAGGCAGCCAGGCTACTTACCCTCCCCTGCAGACTGGTATCACAGCCCCTATAAAACATATCCCTAGAATGATAGATGATGAGCCAAGACAACAGCTTCTTCAGCGTAAAGTGATGATGGAGAGGCTTGTGCTGCAAACACATGAGCTTCATATTGAGGTACAGATGGCAGGAGCTGGTTATGTGAGCCTCAAGAGCATGGGATAGGTCTACACTGTCTGCCTTGCACATAGAATTCAGGCTCAGTGTTGCCTCAGCATGAATCACTAAGGACTTTGACCTGCTGCCCTCACCCTCCTCCCTACCCTACACTTTCTTCTGTGAATTTTTCTGCTGTAGTAAACTGGGCTATCTGCACAGTAAGGCAAAGAGTCAGGCCTGGACCCCTTCTTAGTCAAAGGAGACATATATCTTTCTCATCTCAAAATCAGACAAATCGGAAGTGCCAATGCTGCACCCGCCATAGATGAAACCTATGTCTGTAATTACATTCCAAATCAAGTGGAAAAAATCTCATCCAATATGACCAAAGTGCAATATCATCTGATTGCCATCCAGCAGAGAGCAGAAAAAGCCAGGCAATCCATTGCTCCCAAACATTTCAAGGAACTCAGATGGTAGTCAGGACCTGGAATTAACCACCAGTGTCCTGAATCTACTCAAAGACATCATGTTTCCACAGGCTGACAAAGCAACAAGCTGCACTTGGAACACAATGTGTGATGGCTCAGCTGGCATGATATACAAGGTACAAGATAACATCTCACATTCCCCAGTCCTCCTGAGAAGGGATGTGTATAGGCTGAGAATGCCCCCTTGCACTTGTGATCATCCAAGTGAGGAGAGTCCTCCCTCAGGGCATGTGGATTTGCCCTGCTGTCTGTTTGTGCTGGTTGATAAGAGACACCCAGAGGATGCAACTGTCTGTCAGTAAGTGGCTGCTTGGCTTTACAGTAACTGCAAGAACAGACATCACCAGGGGGAAAAAAAAAAGAGTTGGAAATTACTAAAAAATAAGGAAGAGAGAGAAAGTATAAAAAAGTGTAGTGGTGATAAAAATCATTATCAGTTCTTTCTCTAAATCTTCCACCTCTTTATTCCCCAAACCACTTGAGCAAGAGGGTACTGACCCTGCTATCTGAGTCATATGCCACGATTATCTTTGAGGTCAGCACCAAAGAAGCAACAGAAGGCATTTAAACAAAACCAGGGAGGTCATTGGTTTCTCGACCACTAAAGCCAACCCACAATCACACCAGCAACAGTCTTCTGTTGACAGAAAAGGAGCACCCACACAGGCAGTGGTGAATCTGGGGGAGCACAGGAAGATAGAACTGGGATCTGAATGCTAGGTTGTAATCCATCCAGATGGATACCATGAGCTGAAAAAAAGTAGGAGAAAAAAGTGGAAATCCATGTAGACCTTACCCACAAAATTACCAGTTATTTGTCTTCACTGGAATCGCTCCTCAGCTGTAGGCATGGTTTTCAGCCTTGCCTCTGTCCTTAAATTTGCCAGCATTTTTTTGTCATGCTCAGTCCAGGATCATCTCTCACAGTGGTCAAGGCCTTCCACATCATCTTTACGACTCTCTTGTTCTACACCCTGGCCATGTGAGAGAACAAGCCCCAGAGGGAAAACACAGGGACAAAACAGAGATAGGGCAGAGGGCATAAAAAGAGGCAAAAGACAGATCACACTCATTGCAATGGGTTGAGTAGCTGAAATGGTCACAGAAAAGTGAGTAGAGGCAATCATCTTAGCAAACAAATTGGAGTGCCTGATATAGTCCTCTGCCCTTTGACAGAGTTAAAGTCCTCTGCCCTGGGTAGAGTTAACAGAAGCTAGAAGACTTCTTTTTTCTTTCTGATGACTCCCCATTAGATTGTCTCCAGGTCATTACCCTCATCAGTTCCTAACTCAAGCGAAAGCCATGTCAACATCTAATGACAGACCTTTCCATCTCCAACAAAGTCCATTAGCACAAGATTTCTGACAAGTTATGACATTATGCGCCCATGACAAGAGGCGAGTTGGTCATAATGAACTTCCACCACTCTGATTTCTGCTAACCTAGCAAACTTGCTTTAAAAATCAAACATGACCAAGGACAACACTCAAGGGATGACACAGTCTGTCAGTGGAGTTCCTTACAAAGGAAAGGGCATGCAGAGAGGAGAAAGGTGTTGGCTGTGTGAGATCATCCTTCTGATGGCTACAGTACAGATCCACATGGGATGTCAGTAGTTCAAGTGCTACATCTTTTATTGATCCCTGGCTCAATTTTTGTACACTCTCAATGTCATACTTGTTTTGAGCAGCTAGGAGGATTGGCACATTATACTATTGAATCCCTGGCTAGCCTGTCCACCATCACAATAACTTATTTCATAGGTTAAATACCTGCACTTTATGTGAGTAACAGGGAATAAAAGCAGTGACGTGTGTCATTGCACCTGAATAAGCTGCATCCCTGTTCTCATGTCACGATTGCATTCTCAGTGCAGGTGGGTGGTAGGCAATATCCAGAAAAAATGCCACCATTTGGTGGCCAAAGTGAGCTAAGAAAGAAGGAAAAAAATCAACTGCTAGCAGGGACCAGTACTATTTCTGGATCTATTTGGAGGACAACCTCTTAAGTATCAGAATTTTTTGAGAATGGTTTCAAGTACAGCTTGCCTAAAAAGCCTGAAAGCAGACTGTAGCCTTAAATAAATTGTTGGGTTGTATTTACGTGCATGCCTTGGCAGATCAGCTGAAGAGCTGGGAACACAATAATGGACTCTATGTCAGATAATAAGATGGAAGCAATGGACTAAAAAGTCTTATAAGAAAGATGGGGACAAATTTTTAGTAGGCCCTGCTGCGATAGGACAAGGGGTAATGATTTTAACCTAAAAAAGGGTAGATTTAGACTAGATATAAGGTCGAAAATCTTTACAGTGACGGTGGTGAAACACTGGAACAGGTTGCCCAGAGAGGTGGTAGATGCCCCATCCCTGGAAATAAGCAAGATCAGGTTGGATGGGGCTGTGAACAATCTGATCTAGTTGAAGATATTCCCTCTCATTGCAGGCAGGCATTGGACTAGATGACCCTTAAAGGTCCCTTCCAAGCCAAACTATTCTGTGATTCTATGATTCTGTGACATTTTAGGCTTTTGTCATTTGCTGGCATCTGAGACACAAGCATTTCCTTCAGCGTTTCCAACACGTCTGCCCCATGTCAGAGCATCTCCCAGAATATCCCCTCTGGAGAGGATGGTTCAAGAAATTGCCACCCGAGGAAAGAGCATTTTTCAGCCTAACAAAAACTTGCACAGAAGTCATCTAGTTTCCAAAGAAAAAACTGAAGTTTTCAAGAACTGAAAAACCTGCAACCCCAAAACTGCCAAACACAAACAGTTCCTGACCCAAACCCAGAATTTCTCTAGCTAAAAATACTGAAAATTTTGCTTTTATTTTTACCTAAACTCAGAAAAATCCCACACTAATTTGCGTTACTTCCATTTATTCAGTCAGTTTCAATCAAACACTAAAATCTTCTGCACAAACCAATTCTAAGCAGCTCTCCTGTTACTCACAGAAAATGCAGCATCTTCTGACAAGTCAATCAGGTTAACACAAGGAGATCTAAACACACTGAAGGGGTGAAATTGAGAGAAGGAAACACTTGCTGAAAACCCTTCAGTGCTTTAACATTTGTCCTTGACCTTTTAACATAGCAGCAACGGAAGGAAGCGGAAGGGACAGACTGCCATTAGTGTTGTTTTATACTAAAGCTAAGTTTCCCAAGTTCGTGACCAGCACTGACACTGAACTTGTCTAAGGAAGGCTGGGCTTTGCTGTCCCATAAAGCTAGAGACTCAGCAAAAACAGCAGCTTGCTCTTCTTCCTGCTTCCCCTTATCACACCAGACTTTTCTCTCCCCGATACCTAGGTTCAAGCTTGTATCCTAGCTGCATCCTAACCCTATAATGGGGAAAGACTGCAGTCTTCTCCCCACTTCTTCTCCCTTCTGCATTCACAAACTACAGTTTCCATGGAAAAGAGGGGTCGCTTTGCTGTTATTTGGGCCCCAAATCCCCAGGTATACTGCAGTAGGCATCAAAGGTACGTTTCTAGATACAGGCACCAAAAACCACCTCCCCAGTGGCACAGGGTCTGTGGGAACCCAACAGTGACCCATGCTCTTTATTTGCATCCTCCCTTGTGATTTCTCTCCTGCCTCTTTTATCTGTTTCAGAATGACTCAAGCAACAGCACTTGCTCATCAAAGGCACAGCGTTGCCTGGTCAAGCTGTATGGTAGGATCTGGTCTCACACTCAGCGCTTGCACTGCAAAGCACTTGTAACAATAATGCTTATACCAGAAGAACAGTGTTTCACTTGCAAAATGAAGAAAGGACAGATTTACCTTTGCCCGTGCAACTTCAGTCCTTTCCTTTCTGATTCAACCCTCTCAGGCTGGGTTTGCCCTTCTTAACTGTGCAGCAGATGACAGATAACATCTTATAGGAGAGAAGCTGTACCAAGGACCTTAAATGAGACACAAGAATGACAGGAGAGACAGGCTATGTCTCTAACAACAAGTTAAAAAGCATGAGGGACCTCTCTGCCTCCCGCCAGGCCAAGGAGCACAGCCTGGCTCACATACAGGCTGTTAACATCCACAGCCCCCTCAACAGCCTGCCTGTGATCACCCCACCGTGTGCTTGGCCATGGGTTTCCCCTGGGCCCCATCTGGTGCCCCTGCTGGCCCTAAGATACAACTAATAATTCTGCATAATAACCAAAGGACTGTCCTAAATCCCACTGGAGTGGGATTTCTGTAGCACAGTCCTGGGGGACAGGAGGTGTTTCATGCCCTGAGGTGGGGCAGACACTGCAGACGCTGAAGGCATGATGCCATCTGGGATGGTATGGGAGGGCTGGAGGAAATCTCACCTGGTGCTGGTTCATCTGTGGGGCTGGCTGGGAGCAGTCCTAAGGTGAGTTGTCCCCAGCTTGTTCCCTGCAGTGTGGGTGGTCAGGACTGATGTTCAGTTTGTTCCCTGGCCACCTTCTGTTTAGGGATGCAGGAACACCCTCAGGGATTGTGTACCACCTTAAATCACAGAATCACAGAATGCCACTAAGCGGGGCTGTCCAAAAACAAAGACAACACCGTCACTACTAAAAATCTTTCCAAAATTCAAACATAAAAGCATGATGTGCTGAAGCACTGAGATTTTCTCAATCCAGGTTACTTTTCCTGCTCTCAGGAAAATAGTTTGCAACTAGTTTAATTTATAAACAGATATAAACCTAAATAGCTTTTGTTCTCCGTTATCCCTTCAAAATGCCTTTGATCAGGCTCGTCACACCACTGTTTGAACTTAGCCAGCATGATTTGCTTATGCACACTCTTCATTTTCCAGTTTTCCTCTTCACTAGGCTTCTGTCTTTGAGCAGCCACGTAGAGTCCTGGGTCTCCTACTCACAAAGACTTCATTTATTCAAGAATCTTTCTCTGTGTACAGTTCTTGTTATAGCACCGTGTTGTCTCTGACAACAGGCTATAGCAAAGGTGTGAAACCATTTACCATTTATTAACAGATCCCAGCAGAAACAATTTTCCTGTTTGCATACAATGTGTGTCTTGCCCTCTGACTTTTCTATTGCATCAGAGCTGTCAGTGAAATGTGGAGCAAACTATGTGTTACAAGGTTCATGGTCCAGCCACATCACAGCACAAGTGACATTCCCATGCAGACTCAGCCCCTTCAGAACACAAAGCTGAAAATAGTAATATGTTTTAAATCTCTAAAAATACAAGTCTTAGAGGCCTTATGAAAAATCTTAAAAAATAATTTTCAGCATCACAAGAAATGCTTCCTGCCTGACCTGAAAGCAATATAAGGGGAACAAGGAACTGCTTAGAGATTATTCAGCAAAGAAATAGCTACAACCTAAGCTGCTCAGGACCACTTTCAATTGAGTAAAACTACCTTTTGTGTTGGACAGAAGTATATCATTAAGTAGTTAAAAGCACCACCCATTCCAACTGACTTTGCAGATCCTGCACATCCAGCAAGTTACCTGTGATAAAACAAGGAAACCCAGCATATACATCAAGTCCCAAGCTGGTCCTCAGTGTTTTAAGTATTTTTGCTACTATTTTGAGAATCTAAAACCCAATTATTCCACTACAAAAGCTAAAATAAATGGTCTGCCAGCCAGTAATATTAATAAAGTACTTTTAGATCAAACAAAAACTCTCCCTATTAACCTAACAAGATGAGTAAGTCATATATGATTGGGGCTAAGTACCAACATTGCCTCTTTGCCAGTGTCTGACCGTCTGTTCTCTAGGGTTTTCATATATTAAAGCAGGGGATGAAAAGCACTCTCATAAGAACTGTATATTATCTGCCTGTGCTCGGTACTCCCGAAGTATATTTGGGAAACAAGGAAAACTGCAGATCCCTGTGAGAGTCCCTCCAAATCATGGGGCTGTCAAAGTTGACGGTGTGTACTCCTGTCTCTGTGGATGTACCTGCTCTGGGAAATGTGGGGGATGGACAAAAGCCAGGGTAGACACCAGCTCTCAAAAATAAAAGTCAGAAAGGTAGGAATAGTCAGATTCCCCATTCTCTAGAGAACTATGAGCTGCACCATGTGCTGTGCATCAGGGAGAGCCCTCCCCAGCTGCTTCATGAGGACATCATCCCTGCAGAAACTCTCCTGGAAGCTTGGCTTATCTGTGTTTCTACAGGGGAAGTTACTTTGCATGTCAGATGAGGATAATATTTTTTTCTTTTTTTTTCCTTAAGGCATGAACTTCTGTTTTCCTGACCCACACAGCTGCCTCAGTCCTGAGACTGAGATGAACCTGCCTCGCTTCTTCTGGGCCAGCCTGATTTATTCCTGTGGGTTTGTAACTGTCTCATACATAGCAGGACAGTCTGGTGACTGTAGCGTCTGCCTGGCACAGGAACTCCTTTTCAGTGGCTAAAAGAACTCACTGGGATGGAAAAAGCCATCCCAGACTGTACACCAGACTTGTCAAGAGCAGTTTCACTACTGACTTCTGCATGGTCAAACCAAAGACCGTGGGACACTTCTTTGTACCTGAGGCTGAGAGCACATTTACAGATCAGTTGGAGCAGCTGCTCAGCCAGACCAAGAAGTTCTTTCCTAGCCACACAACAAATACATATTTTTAGCAGCAACAAAAATAGATTTCAACAAATGTCTTTTAAAAACAGATAACATTTCACATCCCTCTTTGATATTTAACAGGGATAAAAAGTACTGGGCTTGCACTCCTCTTAGTGTGGGGACCCTAAATGGTGTGAGCACATCTGTCAATGGAGGGTTGCATAACAAAATACAAATAAACGTCACACAGAAATATCATTAACCAAGGGAGACTTTTTTTGGCACAGGAACATTCTGGACCGTAACAGGCTGTGCATGGAGGCCACAAACCAGGCTGTGCGTGGAACCCATTCGTTCTAGGGCTACATTCATCCCCCTCCTTCCCTTTGAGCCACCAGAGGCCAGACACACTCACCTTCAGATAGTGCTGCAAAAACCATCTCCCCTTTTGCTGGCTGCTAAGGGAGGGTCACAGTGTAAAGGCTGTTGGCTGGGAGACTGACACTCGTGATCTGCTGTTACCTGCAGCACTTGTGTGAGCCAAAGATGATGGCAGAGTGGGAAGTGGGTCTTCTATCACAGCCCTGTGCTGAAAACCAGAGGACCCTGCTGCAAAGTTTGGAGTAGCAAACTCTTTTTTGGAGTAGCAAAGACTGAAACCATACCGTTTTAGGGCAGACTCTGCCAGTACCTCATCAAGTCATCTCTTGATCCTTGAGCTGCCTCTTTGAAACCCATGTAGGAAGGCATTGCCTTAGGAGTAAGACATCCCTGCGGTGATAAAAGGAGGTGAAGCAGCTGTCTTAAGAGCCATCTTTTCAGCAGTGCTTTGGGATTAAAATTAGCCCAAGTTTAAACAGTGGTTGCAGAGAAGCAGAATAGGCTTGAAGACACAGTGCAATGCAGAGCAGTCATCCCAGGACTGACTGCCATCGAGGCAGCACTGACATTGGAGGAGTATAAACACGTCAGTTCAAAGTTGCACCAGAGACAAAGAGCCCTGCCAAGAGACCCGTTAGCCTAGAGTCATGCTGGGAGGACACACTGGGTCACACGGTGTTCAGCCAAAGATTTCTACATCACACTCTGCTTGGCTGTCCCCTGGAGGAGGTAGGAAAAAGAGGAGGATGAAGGGGATTTGCACTTGCAGTCAGCACAGCTGTCAGGCAGAGATGCAGAGAGACTTGTCTCCTCAGGACAGCTCTCATGCATGGGGGCTGCAGGCTGAAGAAAACCCCCTGGCCATTTGATAAGGCATGACTTGCCTGAAACAAAACCCACAGAGACATTTTTATAAAACGGAGAACTTATATACTAGCGTGTGACAGCGTCCAGAGCACAGCTGGGAAGTGAGGAGCTGAGATGTGTGCTGCACAAAGAGAAGCTGGTGGGTAGAGCAGGGGCTACCACCCAAGCTCTTCCCCAGCCCCAAGTGAGAAAGGTGTCTGAATTAATGCTGAACCACTGCTCTGGTTTTGGGAGCAGTGTGAGGGACTATTTTGTGTGCAAAACTTAAATCTTTTGTCAAGAGTTTTTCCATAGGTGCTAGTAACTTCTACGAACACAACCAAAGCATAAATCTGGACAATTCAACTCACTTAAATTTGTTTTTCTACTAAATAAACAGTTCCTCTTTACTATCTCTGCTTGACCACTGTGCAACATGGCACAAAACGTTACTCCAACTTTTGTGGCATTTCCCAAGGTCAGGGACTTGCTTTCTACCTATCCTCCCTCTTTCCTATGGTTGCCACGTGGTCTGATCAAATGCACTGCAGGTGTAAAGTGTTCCCACTCTTGCCTGAAAGGGTCTTTTCTGAGGACTGAGTTTTTGTATCATACCCCACATGTGATTTCTAGGCTGTATTGCCTCTCTCTTGTGATACAAGCAGAGCTTTTGAGCTTTCCACGCACAGATAACAAATACGTCGAACGGCTGGTTTGAAGCACAGCCTCACAGTGCTGCTGGGTAGATTTTATTCTGGTTAGAGCATGCGATAGGACCAGTAAAAACTGAGGGGATCACAGGTAAAAAGTGAATGGAAAGGGATCTTCCCAATAGACAAAGGAGACCCTCATGAAGCAGAACCTCTCAGGGACATCCTTGGCTTACAAGCAGGGAGAGGTCTACTTTACATCTGTGTATGCACACACCTCTATGTGCACATGCAGATATATTTATACACACATATTCATGCACACACAGATGGCTATATATACACACGTGAATGTGTGTGCATACATGACTGACTGCGCTTGTGTCTGTGCATATATAATTTATTATGTTCTGCTGTATTTTTGACATTCGTTATGACATCTATAATTTGTGGTCTGAGAAGGCTGAGCCATGAAACGTGGTGAGCCAAACTGGTTTGAATGTCTTCCCTGAAAAAAGGGGGTTGATTTAAAAGACATTTTCCCCCCAAAAAAAGTTATTTTAAAATCAGAAAAAGAATTCTATCCCTTTTCAATTTCTAAGTTTTCATGTGGCAAAGGGAAAACACTCTCTTTTGCACACCCTCTTTCTCTTTTTTTGTTAGGGGTGGTTTCTTTTTCTCAAGCACTGGCCAAGGGCAGAAAAGGAAGCAAAAGCTAAGAAGCAGATGCAGGGTTTGGTCTTGGCTATTTTATTTCTCCACTTTCTTCTTTTATATTCTGAAATGAAAAATAAGAGGTGATATTTTAGGAGTAACAGAAAGCTGGCCTGCCAGTTTGTTTTCTTACCATCAGAATGATATCATATTTTCCTAAACAAAAATAATTCATGAAAAATTTCCAACAAAAGAAAAAGTCTCTCAGTTTTTTTCCATGAAATGAGTGTTTACTGAGCAGCATTCTGTGAATACTCCCTGCTCTGACTACCAAGGAAGACGTCACAGGAAGCCCTTGGATGAGCGGGACAAACACTGGACTTGGGATGAGTAGCACAGCTCTTGGCATCCAGGCATCCAGCATTCACAGATGTGTCCAAGGGACTTGCAGCCAAGGAAAGTGGTGATCATATCTTTTCCCGTCACCTGCTCAGGTCTTCTTGCCATATATGAACACCTTCCAAAGGGGAAAACTAATGAATGCCTATCAGATCCCAGCCCAGTCCCCAGGAAGCAAAAACATAAACCTCTGTTGCTCCTGGAGAATGGGAGGGTAAAGACTTATCATTTCTATGTGCTGGAAAGCAACAAGGTTTGTGTTCATTCTGGGCTGAACTCCACATTCTTTGAGGTACCCCTGGGAATAGCCCCACTCCTTCACAAAGATGATCTTTGCCACAACAGGCAACACTATCATCCCCAGAAAGGACTCATCATGACTCAGGGAAGTAAAGAATTCCTTAGAAATTATGTGATCCTTTAGAAATCCCAACACCAACCCTTTGAGCAAGGTGAAGTCCTCCCATCTGTGCCATAGTGTAAGAGGTCAGTGGAAGGAGCAGAGGACAGGTGAGTTGGGCTGAGGGAGATATGTGTCCCTTGCCCACACTACCGGTAGCATTTTATTAACCTTGGAACAGCTCAACCATCATTGGGCTCTAACAAAGCTTGGATGAGACAGAATCTCCTGCACTACCAGGCAACACAGAGTCTAAATATGCCTTGAAAAGAAAAAAAAAATATATATCCAATAGAACAAATATTAGCAATGTATGAGTCCCCTCCTTCATCAGGAAGAGAGATTTCATTTTTTTTCAAACTAATCCCTGTATTTGAAGCAGAGGTAGACAAGCTCATCTCACCTCAGACCCCTTCATCCACATACCAAATACTGCCTTTGCAGCTTAATATTTGTGTATCAGTAACATATTAAGCATCAAGGCACTGCTGTGTTAGGAATAATAAAATAGTTCTTTATCCACCAAAACCACAAAACCTAGATTAATAACTGGAGAAGTAATGCCAGATTGCTGGGATGGTAGGTGGGAGAAGAGAAAATACATAGGAACAGTTAGTGCACTAAAGCTTTGAATTTTCTTTAAACTAAGTTTGTTCTCCTTAATAAAGTTCTTGAAGGATAAAAACATTTATTCATCACAGTTGATTTAGAAAGCACTTTATTCTGTTTTGTTTAACAACAAAAGTTTTTTTTTTCTCTTTGAATGAAAAAGTTCTGTAGGAGAAGAGAGTCATGTTCATATCCTCTCATTTCACTACCTAATTCATCTTCTGTTCCTGTTTTCACATCTAGGAAATTAAAGTACAAGAGCCCGAGAGAAAATGACATTCACAGAAAAAGATACCCTTGCATTCCTGGTCAAGAGAAGAAGGAGACATAATAATTACTGAATTACAATGAGGCTTTTTACCACCCTCTGAATCTCTAAGAGGAATAAAAAATACACCCCAAATCAGAACTGAGATATCGAGTAATCGGCTAGCTTTGTTCAGACACAACAAGGGCAGATGAAAGTAAAATGTCTGAATTCTTTCAAGTGAGGAAAAACACAACTCTTTTTCCCAAGGGAGAAATCAAATTGTTATGGTTTTGTTTTTAATTTGGCTCCTTCGATGGGCAAATTTATTTATGTGCAGATTATCACTGTTCCTACAGACATTTCAGCCCATGCTGTCCAAAGTCCATCCTGGTCTATGGGGACCCAGCTCCTGGTCACTCTGTCATAGTATCTCTGCCAGCCACTGAAGCTAAGAGGAGATGACACTTCTGTCCTACCAGGACAACACCATCTGAGGTCACACCCATGTTTTGAGGAGGTCCCACCTTCCTTGTGCCATCCACTCCTCACTGCGCTGGGGCTGCTACAGCAGGTTTTCAGCAGCACTGTGGCTCAGCTCCTGCAGGCAGAGCTGCGTATTCCTGGCTCTCCCAGGCACTGGCAGGCAACTGTGGCTGCACAGAAAATGCTTCAAAACATGCCCACACAGACGTGTTGCAGCCTGAGACCAACGCAATCCTTGGGAGCTGGTGGACTCCAGAATCCCAAGTGGCTTTGGGCAATTCACAGCAGCCGGTGACCCACCAAAGTCCCTGGAAATGCAATAATACTTGGGACAGATATGTCTATTAGCAGCGCATCTAACATTGGTTCTCTGTTCCCATAATTCACTTAGCCTATCAGATCTATTCAAGACATACTTTCTACCTGACGCTGCGGGATTTTGCAGCTCCGAAGGGAATCTGAGACTTTTGTTCCTGGGGACTATGTCATGACAAACTCCTTAATGGAAAAGTAATGATTTTGCAATGGGCTTATTTAAACCAAAAAAAAAAAAAAAACAACCCAAAAAAGCCCACCAACTTTTAGAAATTAAATAAAATCTGGGCCCTTATCCAGGTAGAGATCTTAGCCTGGCATTCCATCTACATTCTTTCTGTTATTAAAATAATTTAGGAAACCAGGCAGCCTTCTCTGCATTCAATCATGTTAGCCCACGCTGTGTCAATTTGAATTCTGCCTGTGGTGATAACAGTTGAAAATCTGATGGGCCAGATACCGAACTGACAAAAATCGGCATTGCTCCATTACAATCAGTGGGGTTTTGCCAATTTACCCTTGTTAAAGATCTGGACCTCTACTTCTAGGCAGGCATTTTTCCAGACAGCAAAACAGTCTCCTACCTCTTTGGCAAAGGAAAAACTAAAGGAACAATTTAGCGATACTTTGGAAAGTGACATGACCACGATAATGCAACCTGAAAATTATGTTCTTGGCTCGTTTTCAGCATACTTGAAACTTAACTAGAACCATGTCCACGATCTTCAAATGTGATCAATAGATAAAACGAGGTACCATTTTGCAATGTAGATGCCACCAGCTTCCAAACTGAAGATTACTCTTTTTTCCGTTTTAGTCCATTAAGATGTCTGAACAACTCTATTAAAAAGCCCCCTCTGATGAAAACACCAGCATTTTGCATGTGTAAGCAGCCACATAAAAATATTTAATCTTCTCTCCAATCCCTTTTCAAAAATAAAAAAAAAAATTCAGTTCATCTTTACAGTAGAAAGTCCACAAGCCTTGGGAAATGTTGCTTTAGTTATTTGGTGCTTAGCTGATCAGCAATCGGAGACGCTTGGCGTTATCCTGTGCACCACTCTGCCACAGTTCGTGTCATCAGAGAGTGGGGCACGATAGTCCCTTCTCCATCCATGTGAGTTACTTCTATGCCCAAACAGCACTTCTCCTGGCCGTCCTCAAGATGACTGTACAGCTTTGCAAGACGGCTCTATAATAGTCAAAAATCTTAGAGAACTGCCATGTAGGTCATGCTGAGACCAAGAGGTGGAACCCAAAAAGCCTTTGTGGATAGACCTCCCCTTATCCTGCTGCCATGTGCCATTGCAGAAGAGAGAGGGGAAAAAAGAGTGGAAAGAAGGGATTTTAAACTTCAGGGAGAGGTATTTTTAATGTGGGAAAAGGGAAAGAAAGAGCAATACATTTCCTACAAGACCAGTTTTATCAAAAGGTTTGAGTTGGTTATAACTGTTGCACAGGAGCAGGGACCCAGCAGTGGCCACAGTTATCTAAATACAGCTTTAAAACTACCCTGAAGGACCTGGACTCAAAGACCACAACTCTACTAGTAAAGAAAAAGGCCCAGGATTTGTCTGCTGGTCTAAAAGCAAATGACAGGGCAGAGCTTGTTCTCATCAAGCTAAATACCCTTCCCCAAGGGCTTCACTCGTAGCGGTCTCTGCTGCCCATGCCCAGGCATTGGCGGGGACTCCACTAGTGAGAGCCGGCCAAACCTGTGACAGGGAACACGCCAGTAACCCAACAGCATGGACAAGGACATGCTAAAGCCTGTGCCTTCTCCCTGTTTGGTTTAGCAGCACAGACCTGGCCACACAGGGCAACACGATTCTGGTCAGTTTGGATGTACATATAGACACACATATATATGCAACACCGACTTTACAAGTGACAATCCTGGCCAATACACGTGGGTGCTGCCATAGCTAGTAAGAACACTGTGCGTGCACTGGAAAAAATATCTGAATAGTTCTTTTCAACCATTTCCCTAACAGGCAGGACAACATGGCTTAAGGCAAGCCATGTCGTTTGAGCTTTTAAACATCAGGTACTCGCAGACAATAAGCCGTGGACAGGAAAACCTCCTACAGTTTCCAAGTAAGGACAAATTTGAGCCAGTCAGAACAGGACTCATACAGAGCTATGAATGAGTAAAGTAAAGGCATTGTAGATTAAATAATAGCACTCAGTTTCTTTGATTGGCCTTTAGTCCCAGTTTCTCAATGCACTAGGACAGGTTCAGCAATGCAAAGGCATGGCTACATCTTCAGATCTGCCTGCTGGAGTATTTCCCTTGGGAAGGATCACCTCCAGTGAGAGGTCCCATACCAATTGCTCTTAACCCACCTGCAGAGAGCAGGGCTGGGGGGGATGACAGTGCAGCAAGGGCAGAGACTGGCATCAGCCCCAGAGACTGCCATATGCCCTGCTTTGAGGTGGCAGTCGCTGGAGAGATGCAAGCAGCAAACCAACTGCTCTGATCTATTCAGGCGAGCTGGGCAATATCCAGCAAACCTTGCTTTTTTAGGGAGCAGAACAGAGCTTTACACCTGCCTTTTTTCTTACCCCTCCTATCTTTAGATTCTGCAGTGAGCAGAGTGAATCTGCTCTGAGAATTCAGCTCACAGAGCTAAACCGAGACAACATTGTGTAGCAGGTTAGTCTTCATGCTTCAGCAGAGATCAAGAGTCCTTCAGCTTTTCTACTTGCTTTGAGGGACTTTCTACTTTGTTTAGTTTTCAGAGCAGATAGAATCCCGTTGATGGCATTTAAATGCATCCACCACGATGAACTCTAAGATGCGGGAAATAACATTTTCTTTTTCTTGAGCATCCCCGGAGACTGTAATGATTATATTAAAATTTTAATCACAAACTCCTTATGTTAAAATCACAAAGGATTCACTGTGCTGGAGAATTTCACAATATAAAGCTCTTTTATAAATTTGTGTCAGATAGCAATTTGCTGTCTGGGAAATGTAAATCAGTTATTAATGAGCCAAATTGCTAACATCAAACCTGGTATCTATACTCAAGAAAGAGACAAAAATCTTTCACAAGCTTACAAAGCTCTACATGTACTAGCCTGAACAATTTTATTCCCTGTTTCCTGAACCGAGAGACATCATTTGTTGCAAATACTGTCAAACGGCTGCTTCTCATTCAGCAGTAATACCTCCACCTGATCCACGTGTGGTGTTGTAGGGCTTGATGCAATGGTCTGCATGTTAATAGCTGAAAAACTATTCTGAAAGACTGACCCATTGCATCTCAGACTTTGTAATCAGAGACTAGATTTTTGGTTCAGATGAATGTGGGTCTAGCACAGCCTTAAATCGAGGTGAAAAGACAGTCAGGTAGGAAGCAAGCAGCAAGGCAAAGTCTACAGCATCTGCTAGAAACATGCAGGCTCCTCACCAGCTACAAGCACAGACCAGAGCTCAACGGCTACCCCAGCAATCCTGCCCTCACCTGAGCCTCCACTCTGAATTTCAGACCTCTTCCGTGAATATACAATTGCACAAAACAAAAATCTTGGATTTTAGCAGCTTCCATGTGTTAGGATCCTGGCTGAGCTTAAGCACATTGCTAGCTGTGCTTGAAATCTAATTCTGTTGCTATTTTTTTTCTGAGTGTATTAAAAAATCTATTACTATTGTTAAAGGCTGCAAAAGGTGGTGAGTAATACAGAGCGGATGCTGGGGAAGAATTTGCAATGCAGCTAGAAACCGAGTATTTAGATTTGAAATTCCAGGTCATTATTGAAATTATTTCTGAATGCCTGCAAGTCTTTGCTGATGTCTTCATAGAAAACTACATAGTTTGCGTCACTACAAGATTACCCAATTCCTTCATTTGCACAATTGCCCCAATAATCAAGAGTGGACTTAGCCTCTGCAGGTGCAAGAGCATCTCCAAATAACACAAACGGTTCAATAACTGAAATGGACCTTATTTGCAGGAGAAGTAATTTACAGGCTACGGGTTCTTCCACTTGCTGATTTTCTTAGTAGAGCTTAAGAGATTTGAATGGAATTGCCACAAAGATTTTAATTTAAATGTAGGGCAGAGGCAGATAAACTGATTAATTAACTGATCGATTCCATAAAGAGCTTAAAGTGTATCTTGTAATTTACAAAAGGAGGCATGGGATGCAGTGCTGGCTTCGCAAGGGTATCTCCCCACGTAGGAGTGTGTCCCACGAATAAAGCAGTTTCATTTCCCTCCCATCAGTGATGCAGCTTCAGAGGAGCGCGGAGGGAGAGTCTGCCTCCTGCAGCACCGTGTGTCCTCCAAGCCCAGCTTTGCCCAAAACACAGAGAGCAGAACCAGACAGAGAGACAAGGATTTGTTGTTTGAGGTTCTCAAAGGGCAGCTTCCAACCCAAGCTCCTTCCAGTCGTTGGCATGCAGGAGTGTGAACCCCGAGCCGGGATGCGCACAGTACAGCTGTCTCACTTGCACACAAGCTGTGGCATGTACTTCCAAGTCAGTCGGGACCACGTTCAGACCATCTCCTCTAGGTGCTTGCCTTCGTTGCCATGACAACTAGTAAGACAGTGATGGGCAATTCAGGCTCCCCACGCTTCGGTGGCTGCCAGACTCTATTCCTTATATAGGCAATGGAGAGAAGTAGGCATCCAAGTTAGGCACCTAAAATCAACACGCTGACTGCGCTCTCCCCCCACCACACTCCCACCCCCAGCCAGCTGCTTGATTCCTGGCTGGTGCCTGCAAGCGAGGGGGACCCACTACACACTCACCACTCCTGAACCCGCTTCCTCATTTGACTTCCTCTTCCAATGTGTCATTCAGAAGTGACAATGCGACATCTGGGAAATGGTCCAAATCTGTGCATTTTTGAAGTGAAGTGCTCAGCAGCAGTTAAACAGTCAGAGCTTTCTGCTCATCATAGTATCAGAAACATTCATCTTTTTTAGCAATTGTGTCGAGAATAGCAAACTCTACCATTGCACCTGAAAGGGTTTTTTCATGCATTTTTGAGGTCTTTCATCCTGAAAATGTATTCCACAGATATGGAATCATATAGACCTCTTTTAAGCTTCAGAATAAATGTGGAATATTCAGAGGGAAAAAAAAAAAAGGTTTCCTATTTAAGTCAAAATTGCTGTTAGTATAAGATCTTGAAACAGCTCCTAGTCCTGCAAGTAGTAAAAACCAGTCTCTGCAACTACTCGTGCAAATTCAAATGCATTCCACGTCAGTTCATCCTTCTTGGAAAGACATCAAGCCTCTTCCCATCTGAAGTACCTCTTCCCATTTTTATGGGTTCTTCCCTTGCACATATACCCTTCCCTGTCAGACCCTTCAGCAGTGTCACTAGCACTGGTCCTGAGGTGTTTCTCTTTCATCCCCTCAGCAGGTGAAATACGTGCATTGGAGTGTCTCACATTGGTAATCTGATTTTTTTGTTTGTTGGGCTTGGAGGTTTCTGTCTTATTATTGATTGCTTGCTGTTGCACAGGCATTTTTATGAGCAGTTTAATTTTCCAATAGACATGCCGCTGTGCATTTATGATAGGGGCAGCCAAAGAAATGACCAAGTAAAGAAAGTTGGAGCAAAAGGAGGTGCAATTTGTGATGTGCCTTAATTCCTGGATAATTTCATTCCAGATGTTCAGATAACAAACTGAAGCTTGTTTCCATGGCCAGAGATTCCATTATTCCAGATCTGTGAAATCTATGACAATAGTGATCACTGGGGAACTTCAGCAATTCAAACAGCTTTCAAGAAGATCCAAAAAGGGCAAGTTTAGGCACCTTGTTCACACTGAATTCTGTTGGAATTCAGTCCTCTCTCCTCCTCACTTGATTCATCTAAAAGCTTAGTACCTCTTCTGAGTTCAGAGTCTAAGCTTTCCCAGCTGGCCTTAGAGAGAGACAGGCTTCTCTTGGGAACAAAGAGAGGAGGTGGCTCTTCCTCTACACACTGACTACAGAGAATTGGCTTACACAAGATGCCCAGCTGTTTGGCAGTTAAGGGGAGGAAAAATGAATCCCATGCTTGGAGGCAGTGGGAATTAGGCACCCTGTAGGCATCAGGGATCTCACAACCTTTCTGGGGGTCAGCAGGAGATTTTGAGTTTGATATGATGATCTGTGCAAAGCCAGTGGAGAAAATGGTGAGCAGGTTTGAGGTGCTCTGCAAAGCCTCTCCTGCTGCAGAGATCCACTGCTCTGTTCTGCAAAGTGCTAAGTGTAGAGGGCCTCACTCCCAGACCACCTGAATTACCACTGTCCATCCAAGATGTGGTGAAAGCATGGGTAACTGAAGTGAGTTTATTATTGACAAGGGTGGGATGTGGGCTGTGAGCAAGTTCAAGCCCATGAGAAATATTATTCATAGAATCATAGAATAGTTCAGGCTGGAAGGGACTTTTAAACACCATCTAGTCCAATCTCCTGCAATGAGCAGGAGCATCTTCAACTAGATCAGGTTGCTCAGAGCCTTGTCCAGCCTGACCTTGAATGTTTCTGGTATGGGGCTTCTACTACCTCTCTGGGCAACCTGTTCTAGTGTTTCACCAGTTATTCACTGATGCTGGTTTGTGTAGGTAGGAATTCAAGTGCATTCAAGCATATCTACAGGCAGATCTGATCAGTTCCCAACATGCCCTTTCATCCAGCCAAACCTCTCCCAAGACTATTATATGCAGTCCCTCTGCTCACCAATACTCTTGCCTTGCTCAAATTCACCTTCAGCCAACTGGTCTTCACTTGAGGTTGAGCCCTTCCAAGACACAAAGTTAACAGGGTGACAGTAAATGTAAATTTCAAATTATATTGTCAAAGTCGCTTGTTGAACATTGGTGGGCCATTTTTTAATGTTTAATGTTTTTAATGTTCAGGAATTGCAGACTAAATGGAAGGGTAATACAAAGACAAGAAAAAGAAAAGGCAATGTTCTGTGAATGTGTCAGTCACCATTGCTCACTCGCTGAGCATGCAGGGGTCACTTCGGCACACTTGGACTGAAATCAGTGACATCCACTGCTTGAGTCAATATTCCCTGAAAAGAGTGGAGGCTACCAAGCCAGGCTCTTTGATGTTACTGTTTGGTCGTTGCTTTGTTGAAATGTCATCCTCTTTGATATTCCAAGCAGATACGCAGATAAATTAAAGGAAGAGCTTATGCTGAGTGCATGAAAATGGCACTTGTACATTTAAATGGATGTGGAAGCTGCATTTGTACGAGCATTTTATCTGCAACAGACAGGGCTTCATAACAAGATGCCTGCCATGACACAGGAACAAGCAGCTAAGGCAAAGGCTTATTCATCTATTCTAATGTGTAATTCCAAAGTATAACCTTTCCCTTCGGTTATTATTTATCTAATTGCACTGCCAAATTTAGTCGGTGCATTTGAAAGCATAATTAATTGCAATGCACTTAGTAACGTTCCATTCTGCACCACCTGTAAGTCAAACTGCTGTAAGACAGATTTGATTTTTGGGAGGTTTTTCATCACACTGTGTGTACTGAAAATAATTAGTGAGCTAGGAGGGCAGTTACTTTTATCCTGCTAATTGGATATGCTGGCAGTTCTTATGCCCTTGTGGTCAAATGTTGGCCTCATTTGTACAGTTTCAACCAGTGGGATTACCTCACTTGGGTGGTCGTGTGTGTATTTAAGAATATAATTCTCTCTTTTCAGTTTTGTAGGAATTGAACTGGTTTATGTGAGCCATGGCTTTGCTCTGAAGGGTTCAGAATTCATTTTGTCTTAATACAGCACTGAATGACTAGCTATGGCTTAGGCTTGCGAGTGGCTCTCACAAGTCTGCACAGCTACCATCAGGCTTTCAAAAGCATTCATCCTTGTCCAAAGGGACCATCTCCACCAACTTTCACCATTTGCTAGAGTCTTACAAGGTTTGGAAGAAAGTGTTTATGGAATGTATCAGTGCAGTTTCACAATAATTTGGTTTTGGCAGCAGTATCATCTTAAGAAATTCCCCTCTCCCTTCTCCCTTGCACTGCAGATCACTGACCTCTTAGTTGTACCAACAAAACTGCTCATAAGTGACTGTGATGAATGACATAACCCAGGTTAAATTACCTTCTTTCTTGGGGGGGGGGGGGGGGGGGGGGGGGGGGGGGGGGGGGGGGGGGGGGGGGGGGGGGGGGGGGG
>JAOQGH010000001.1:178964367-178996862 GCA_025769975.1 Gallinago jamesoni | reverse complement strand
TTCTTCCCCCCCCCCCCCCCCGCCCCACCTCCCGCCTCCCCCCGCTTTTGGTTTTTAGAAAGGAAGATGGCAAAGGGGGAGGTAAACGTTGGTGAAAGAAAGAGTGGCTGTGGAGGGAACTGTCTAAACAGGGATTACAAAGCCTTCAGCATTGTGAAACTGCTATTCTGAACCTGGCTTGTGGTGTTTGGGGTTTTCTTCCAAAGCAGAGATCATGCATACCAAGTAGATGGAAAAAGTTGACAAAAAAAAAAAAAAAAGCATAAAGCTTTTATGTCTTTTTATCTGCCTCAAATGCAGATTAGTTGTTGGAAGACTACAATGCCCTCTGTCAACAGTTCTCAGAAATTTTGGGGGGTTTTTCTTAATCCATGGGATATGCTCAACCACAAGCTTTCTCATCTTGTGGTTTGAGAACTACTGCTATGGTAGTTCAAACACCAAGCACATGGCTCATAAGACAAGCCCTTGGTGCACACCATGAAAACGAAGCCCGTGGGGAGAGAGGAAGCACAACTGAGAAGGAGGTGGACAGGGCAGGGATAGGGCCAAGGAAAAAGGCTGCCAGACAACCTCCAGCTCAGGAGACAAGGAGCGTTGGGCTGCTGGGACCTGGTAGGGCAGAGACCATCTCACAGTTGGAGGTCCTGGGAGAGAGTATGGTCATGGCCAGGAGTTGCTGGCAGGTGACAACGAAGCTGATGCGATTCAGGAGCTCCATGTGCTGTGGTTACTAAGAGACTAATAAACCTGAGATTTTTTCATCTACTTTTGAGAACATACTTCTTTTGAATGAGTGGAAATACACTGGTCATCTGAAATGGCCAGGAGGCAAGTTAACCAGAAGGGAAAAAGAAGGGGAATAAAAAGGACATGGAAGAAATATATGGCCGAGGAAATTAACACAGTTTCAATTAGCTGGAAAACAGCTTGCAGTACAGACAGCTTAACAACAAATAGGAAGCAAGATCAGCACCTGTTACAAAATAATAACACTTATTTTCAAGTACTGGTGCTAAGGGTTTTTTTAACATTATTTTTCACTGGAATAAAACTTGAAAAGTCCAAGAAAACATACCTGAAATTTTCCTCAAAGCATATAAAATCTTAATTGCAAAAGGAACATATTTCCCAAAAAGAAAACAAGATTGGTTGCAAAAATGAAGGAGAAAGAAGAGAAGTTTTGACAACTCAGAGCAAGAATATGCTGGTATTTGGTTTTTGGTTTTTCAACAGCAGCTTAAAATTGTTCAGAAGTCCAGAAACTACTTTTTTTTCTATTGGTTTGTGTGGGTTTTTTTCACAAGGGAAATGAAATCTCTTTTCCAAACTGATTCTAATACTGATGATTGCAATGTCATTTACAAGCAGAGCTCTCTGTGCATGAGCTATTTCCATCAACACAATAAGGGCATAATGAAAACAGAGATAGATATTAATGTGAGCTAGTTCCAGCCAAGTGCTTAAGCAATGGTGGTAGTAGTAGTACTGGAAGCAGTCATATTTCCTAGTTTATCTCAGCACCAACATCCGTTCAGAAATCATGAAAATTGTATTTATTAATCTAAAGTATAGGGGGTTGCTTTAAATTCCAGATTGCATTTAGATGGTGGAGAAAATGTAATGACCCATTTTACAGAGAACAATCTCTTTGACAGATTTAGACTCACTAGCTCTGAAATGCAATAAAACAGAATAAAATAAAAAGTGTTAATAAAAATACTAACTGGAGGAGTGAGAACAGATGGCTTAGAAGTAAAGGAAATAGTCATCTTTTTTGAGTAACTAATTCAAACAGAATCAAGGTTAGCAAGAGCAGGGTGAGCCACTTGCATACTATCTAAGTAAGTTAGCCTCTTCTTCTGCTTGAATGGGAATCAGAAAGAGGGTGTAGATTTTTAGAAAACAGCATGTTATCTATAACGACCCAGCAAATATTTCCCATAAACAAATGCCAGTTTGTTCACTGTGGGGTAGTGACTTAAGAATTCACCACGGGCAAGAGAATGAATGTCCTTCAGAGACATACGATGGTTTTTTCTCCTCCCTGACTTGGACGTTAAAAATTCCAGAGCTCTTCAGAGGGTAGCGCTGAAACCAGAGCCAGCAGCAGGCTGGCTTCACCAACTTCCAAGCTTTCACCTGTAGTTTGGCAGGTATCACACAAGTATTTGCACCATAATAGTGCATTTGCTTGTAAAATATTCCCATATGAAATATTACTTGAAATACTGTTTATGGAAACCAGATAAAAGGGGTTCTGAAAGCCAAAGCAAGTTTGCAAATCTTTGTTTGCAAATATTTTCTTTGGTATTCATCCAGCTCTACTGGGAGAGATCTGCTTCACCTAATGCTAGCACTCTGAAAGTTAAGTAGCTAGTTTAAGCATGTAATTTAAAACAAATTTCTGTAGATGATGGAGAGGAAAAGGCACTGTCAGAGGGCAATTCATTCTGTCTCTATTAGACAGCCCTTAGAGGATGATGAACCACCCCCTGGAGATACATGTATCTCTTGATTGCAAAGGGAGTACAGAAGATTAGTTTGGAGAAGACACTGCTAAGTCATATTACTGTTCTTAATGACTTACTTTTTTGCCAGCTGACACACCTTCAATAGGACTTCATGGGAGAAATCAGCTGTTGTGGTCCAATTTCTTGCAACAATCCATCCTCCTCTTCCATTTGCATGCACACCCCTGGGGGAGGTGGGCCCAGTTTAATTGCAGCTCTGCTTTGGTCAGGGCTTAAAGTTCTTCATAACACAAGGGAGAGATCTCCACTAACAAGGATCCACATTCAAATCACCAACCACCCTGTCAGATCTCAGCTTTTAATAGGGCCAAGAAAAAGACTTTAAGCTTTTTTGAAAAAAAATCATATGTTAAGACAGCAAAAAAGACAAAGCACTTTAGTGTTAACCAAACTCTTCTAACACTGAGTCCAGGCCTATATGTTTAAACAGTGCCAGGGAGCTCACAAGTACCAAAATATATTCGGTTTTGCTGCTAAAACAGTCCCCAGCATGGCTCATACCCCTGCAAAATAACTTTCTCCATAACCTGACTGTGGGAGTTAGGATGAGACAGGATCCATTCCCAACAGGGAATTTGGATGCCTCTAACTAACTGGAGGCTAAGAAAGCTTAACAGCATGGACATGGGTTACTGTGTGCCAGCTTACCCAAATGCAAGAGAATGGTCCTGAGAAGACTAGATATACATGTAGATCAAAGTACACTTGCAAAGTGCAGCCCATTAGATTAGACAGAAGACATAATATTCCATGCTGAAACTGGTATTTCCATACTTGTAGCGCATGTATTTTGACATAGAGCAGCAAAGCTTTTCTCAGCACTCATACAACAGACTCATTTTCCATCATCTTCCATTTCATTGCTTTTCTATTTATGTTTGAAATTTTCCAGGGATTCAGCTTTGACTCATGAGCACCATCTCAGAAAGGTTGAGCTGCAGCAACTGTCTGCTGGGAGGAATGATTACCACATAGTCAACAGCTAATTGTGGTCCCACGACTGACTTCTACAGTCACCTACAAAAGCCGTTTTCAAGAGAAAGCTAAGGGACAACCTAATAGCAGTCTATTTGAAGGATATCTACCAATATAAGGAGCAGAACTATTCTTATTAGTTGCAGATTGTATAGCACACCCAAAAATTGTGGCTTAGGAGGTTCATGTAGGACATTAGGAAGGCTTTATCAACTAGGAAAGGCATGCAGCACTGGAACAAGCTACCGAGACAAATTTTGGCGCCTCCATTTTAGGCAGTCTTCAAGACTTGGCTGGAGAAAGACATCACCAACCTAATCTAGTGCCAGTGATAGTCCTGCTTTAAGCAGGCGGCTGGACAGGATGAGCTTGAGAGGTCCCTTCCAAACAGTGTTTCTACAAGAGGTTGAAAGTGTTTCAGAAAATTCTCCACTTGAGAGTGCTGTGTGTGCTCCCTTCCAGTTCTTCCCTTCTTGTGTGCTCCTCTCAGGTCAAGCAGCAGCACCCAGAGGTCATACAGGAAGGATTATTTCCTTGGTATGCCTTCCTCTTCCTCATACTCCTTCTTCTGACCTCAGCAGAGCCATGCAGGTTTGCCTAAAGAAAGAATGTGACCTTTTGACAACGGAGTCATACAGCAATTTGTTCTAGTTTGAAGCTATTTCCCCCAGTTCCCTCTTGGGTTTTTCCTCAGCCCCTTTGCCACCAATGGGAAGATTTGCTATGCCTGGAATGTGAAGTTTTGGTCACCACTCACTGCGATATAATTCCCAGTTCAACAACACGCACCAGAAACTTGGTTTCAGCCAGAAGTTGTGCTTTGCTCTTATGCAATGGGCTGTGCTTCAACAGAACTTCCCAAACATGCTTTGAGGGTTTTTTAAGCAGAAACAGCAGAGAAAGGTGAGTTTATTAAAAAGTGTGCATTGCTTCATGAAAAAGCAAGTATGCTGGCCTGAAGCAATAGTGATGGCACAGGTAAACATATTACCAGTTATGGAGTTCATATATTTAATTCACGTTATAGATATGTGTTGTTTACATTCATAAATAATCACATTTCTAATTATAGAAAAATAGGTGTTTACATGTTGATATATGCATATATAAGAAATCAACAGAAATATTTGCTCAGATTAATTGATTCCTAGGTATATGCTCTCTGGTTATGGAGGCAAACATCAGACACCACATAGTAATGCAACACATGGTAAGCCACTTGATTTTGACTGCCTCACCTGCTCTTTGTACAGTAATTCACTTACACAGCATTTGTGCTAAAATTCAGCCTGGACAGTTTCACATCACTGATATTTAATACAATTATAGAGCAAAATAACCACCTGCCAAGATTTCCTTTGTTCTATTTCAGTATCTTGCAATGCCAAAGAAGTCAGGCAGTACTCAGTATCCAGTAATCCACTATGCACAAGTTGCTAATCAGAATTATGATGAATCCTGAGATCTGACTCAGAGCTGAGATCAGGCATGAGTTAAAGATGCAGATTCTTTGCTTTACAATTCATTTTCCCCCTAGAAATTCCCAAAATACAATGGACATTCTTTCAATGAATTATGAGTCTATTTTAATTAGAAGGAATCTCTCACAAACCAGTAATGCTTTTCAGAATGGAAAACACTTTTTCAGGTGGCAAATCTAGTAGACCTTAAAACTGTAATCTTATTACATACATATAAAGCTTTGATAGATATTTTGAACTAACATTTTTAATGGCCATAAACTATTATTCCCTGCTAGACTGAGATAGTTAGCCTCTGCGGGTGGGGGGGGGGGGGGAAGGGAATATTTGGCTCTCAGAAAGCAAGGCACATGAAAAAAAATAGTGGGAAAATACTATTTTTAAAAAGACTCTCAGCATTTTTCTAATAGGTTTTGTGTAAAATATGTTGCAGTCATGAAGCACATGGTGCGTCAGAAAGCTTGGACTGGTGTTCTTTTGGGATGTCTTGCACAATTTGCTCTTGGTTGTTTTTTTTTTTTCCAATACAGATCACTAAGACTTCCCAGAAAAGCAAATTACCTCTGTTAAAAAAAAAAAAAAAGGAGGGGGGTATTTTACTGTTAAGTTTTCCTTTATTGCTAGAGCAAACATTAATGGTTTAAGTGGCTATAATGGATCATCAATTCAAATGAGTTAAATTCAGCAGAAAACCCAGAGCATCCAGAAAGAGGTTTCATAAGCATGAATTCAATGGAGCACACCAGCTGTCGCTACCGCTTTTTCTGTTTTCAAGGCCTTCTTTGCACTTGACCTGTAGGTTCCTGAGGATCTGCCCACTGCCAGATATCTGTCTGTCCAGCCCCACCAGGCTGTAAGGTGGCATGGCATGAAGTGCAGACATCCGACATTCAGTGTTACACAGGTTGGGATCCCTTTCCTAACCCACCCTCACCTCCCTTAACACACAACATGGGTATTGCTGGGTAGCTGCACAGTTGTCCTTGCTCAGCTTGTAGTGTCCTTCCCTGAAGGACAACAAGGAGAAGATGACCCACCAGGGGCCCTGTACCACTGGTCACTATCCCTCTTTGGCAGCTCTCCATCTACAGAAGCCCCTCATGCCCTCTGAACACAGGCTACACATTCACACTGCTTGAGCAGGAGCACCAAGATCCACATTTTGGGCTCCAGCATTTAGTCTTCTCTTCCCACCTATGTTGCATACTTCTAGGGAATTTTGATGAGAACAAAACAGCCCATGGCTTCATCAGCCTTTGAAGATGGAAGAAGGAAGAAACAGGTAGATACATATTTACATCACACTTCTTCTGGAACTCCAGATGTTAAGGTTTCTCCCCCTCCATGCTAATTGCAGAGATAAGAGGTAGGTGCCTGTGAGAGCTGACTCTTGGTCTTCATCATGAGCAGCACTGTGCTGTTTTCAGCATTGTCACTGGTTTGCCTGGTGAACACATATCCTAGAGTGAACTTGCTGTGACATAAAAATGACTAAGGACAGAAACAGACATAAAAAACACATACACCTTCAAAGTCTGAGTCCTAACCAATTTAGGAAACAACTCCAGAATCCTGTCGTCATCATCTATTTCCAGTTACATCCTACATTCCCCTTCCCACCCCCAGAGTGCATTGAAACACACAAGCTATAATGTGGAAACATGAAGGAAAACTAGGGAATTCATGGTTAGTCCTCTCTGGAGGAATCTGTTACAGAAAATGAGAACAAACCCTCTAGGAACAGCAGCTGAGGCTGGATTACGGTCCAAAGGCATCTCAAAATCTAAATCTTCTATCAACTACTGTTGATTGTGGGAGGGCTTTTCCTTCACAAAAGCACAGTGTCAAAAGGGAATCTTTCCAGAGGAGATGACCTTCCTCCATCTGAGAGCTTGTGAGTTTCTGCAGGTTGGTGATTTGAATTATATTCATTGGTGAAAACAGTCAGAAGTTAGCAGTGTTTTAGGAACCTGTCAGGAGACTGATCCTCTATTGTGCCTGGGTTTCCTCAACAATATTTTGAGGCTTTAGCTGAACATTAGTGTTCCATGCACACTGACACATAAACCCAATGTCTTAACTCAATTAGGGACACCAACAAGAGACTGAAAAAAAGAATGTACAATCAGCTGGTTGCTTATTGATGTGGCCTCCTTAACCATAATCTCCACCCATCTCTGCACCCCATCACCATGAAACAATGCCCTATTGTATTCTTTCAAAATGGGCAGTTCCTCAAAGACAAACATCTGTTTCTTGAAGTACGGGGATCTACAGTTCTGTGTACAGTCACAGGCAATTGGTCAAGTTCCCATTTTATCCTAGTCTATTTTTCTTCAGTGCATTTAGCAACAGATCAGCAGATGAATCCAAACAGTGGTATTTAAACCTCTCAGAACCTTCACTGTGTCCTACTCTTCTAGATAAATTCTGTGCACATATTCTCCAAGTGTATTCAGCATTAACATTGTAACAGATATTCCCCCCTTCTTGTGCATTTTTTATACAGATGTTCCAATATCCTGAAGAAAACTGAAGTATAAGCCTCAAGTATGTGTATATTATACCGTACTCAAAACAGATTAAAGACAAAATGTTTTCCATCTAGCAGCTACTTCTTGTTGCGGAGGTAGAGGCAGATGCACGAAATCCTTTGTTAGAGTGCCCACCACCATTTACCAACCTAACAGCAAGGTACTCCAAAGCAAGGCACATCCTTTACTGCTTGCAGCAAAGCACTGCAGCCTCTCTCCTGCTCGATAACTCCTAAACCAGGCAGGTGAAGCTGGTGGAGCCTCTGCCAGTCAGCTACAGCCAAAGGATGTGTCCCATCGGGGCCTGCAGCCAAAAGGACCTTGTTGGATGGTCACAGCCCAATGCCATGGGTTGCTGGGGGTCCTCTGCACCACACTACACAGTGTGCCAGGCGTGCTGTGGCAGCATCAGAACTCAGGATGTAGGTGGCTGGCTTTGTTCACTCACTTTAAGGTGTCAACAGACTGTTCTGCAGAAGTTTAGTCATTGTTCCAAACAGCTTTAAACTGGCTCTTAATTAATGTCTGTCATCTAGGAGGTGAATTTACTGGGTCAGATTTTGGCAGCAGCATTGTTCCCATCCTCCCCAGAGAAGACAGCCCTGAGGGATCTCCCAAGACCCTCAGTCGCTATCAACGTTACTCCCCTTCCTTGCATAAACATAATCCAAGTCAGAAGTTGTCAGAGGATCCTGCCATCTGTATGAACTGTGGGAACACCTTACTCCATGGATTTAATGAGTAAAACAAGACCTAGAGATGACTGCAGACTATACGATTTTGAGTTGTCCCTTGGATAACATGACAAGGTGTCCTGCATTTCTAACAACATACTTAGAAAATAACCTAATCCTTTTATGCAGGAACCATTGCAGAGTTGTCAGAGGTAAGAACATACAACAAAGTAAAGGAAAAGCATTTTGCATCTTACATCACAGCCAGGAGAATTTGGGTACCAATAGCATCAATATTCTTATACCTTCATGTGAAGATGACTCAGAGAGATACCTTACAAAACAGCCTTTTTTCTCCCTTTCAACAGGTCATTATAGAGGCAGCCCATTCTTGATTTTTTTCATAGGTGGGTTACCCTGCTTGGGGACTAACCAAGCTGGGGGTGCTTTGTGGGAGCAGCACAGCTCTGGAGTCAGAGCAGCCTCCTTCACTCTGGGCTACCTTGTGCTTGTGCCCTCGAGTAGTTATGTCCCCAGCCTCCGTTTCTTGTATCAGTCCTGTTCCATTTCAGGCTGTGCTTTCTGAGGGGTTAATTTCCCCTTTTCTATTCCCCTTCATCTCACAAGTGAGAGGTGTGTGGTAGGTAAAGCAACCTTCTGTGCAGGGTCTGCTCTGCAGCAGCCTGCCAGCTGCCCAGCAGATGCACAAGGGCAGCTATCTGGTAACAACCAGGTGCTGTCAGAGAAGATGCAGGGAGCCTGGCAATCACCCATCAGGTCTTTATTAGGCAGGTGCTGTTCTCGCCAAGCAGAGGAAAATTATATTCAAGCATAAAGCTGTATGGTTGGTTGGGGTTTTTTTCTGTCCATAAAACAAGTTGCATACAGTTCAATGCAAAAATTTGCAGGCAAAAATTTTCAATCACAGAGCATATTCCAAGTAAAAATTCCTTCTTCTGTCAATTTGGTAGCTTGTTCTCTCACAGACATTTGGTTTCCAGCCTCCTCCAGCACTAACTGGTGCTAGCTTCGCTCTGGATTGTGAAGCCATGAGGGGAAAGTGCTTAAATGCACATGTAATTAGGAAAACAGCCAGTAACATCTCTAGTAGAAAATCTCCAATTTTTCCCAAGAGCTGTATTCTGCCCAAGATAGTGATTTACCTGTGCCCATAATTTCACAGGGAAAACTTTCAAAGGGCATGTCAGAAGAAGCTGTTCTTTGGCCTAAAATGAGGTGTCCAAACCTTCTTCACATATTTATTGGCAAAAGGTAGCCCTCTCTGGAAATCCTTTTTATGGCATGTCCCTATATACAGCCTTGCTGTTCTTCCTTTTCATGTGCCAAGACTCCAGACCAGGTGTGCTCCCCTTCTGAGGAGAAGCCAGAGCACAGGGACTTTAAAGTTGCTGGTCCTAGTTGTGTCGATCAAGCTCCACACACTGAAGCAAGATAACCCCAATGACCATTTTGATCATTTGCAAACGAAAGCCCATTGATCATGACCCCAGATATTGTCCATCCGTCCTCTATCACGGGAGCAGTCAGTCTGCTCCAGTCCAGTCAAGAAGGTGGCAGAGCCATTGGCAGGTACAGAGAGTGCCCTTCTTCTGAGCTTCAGACTGTGCTTCACGCAAGACCCAAACTAAGATTTTTATATTTTGCTCTTTTCCTGGTGGAGAACGAGGTGAGAGCGGCATTTTCTAGGCCTAGTTTCAAAGCCGCAACCTAGTATCATCAATGGGACATATCCTGAATTAAGTCCTTCCATATGTTTGGCCCCCAAATGCTACTCTAAGCCTTCATAAAATCTAAAATTAAATAACGTCACCTACCACGATCCTCCTCTCATGCCAAGTAGGTATGGCGCTTGATGGACTGTTTTGTCCCATCTGACCCTGCAAACACAGCACCAACAATGTGTTTTGGGCCATCTTCATCTGCTTGAGCACAACCACTAGAAAAAAGGATTTACGTTGTGATATAAAGGTAGCAGCTCTACCCTGGCCAAGCAGAAGCAACTGGTGATTCCCCAACACCTCCAGGAGAAGGGTGGGGGACTCGGCTTGTACAAGTTCAACCCTTTCAGGTGTATCACAGTGTGGGAATTCTTGTTTTGTGGCACTAGATGAGTCGGCTGTCTTTTGCAAGCTTATCAGTTTAAATCACTATTTTCCAGCATCTCAGCAGGGTTTGCTCAATATGAAAATAGACTACACAGAGCATTAACTTGTCTGTCCTGGACCTGCTCCAGCAAAATACAGAATTGCCAGTGTGTGAGAAAAATTCCCACCAGGAATACTGCTCTTTGGAAAATTACTATATCGAGTGTTGGTCTATTGGATTTTTTGTAATGAGTGGGCTTGAGCTCAATACCAAGCTGTCAGCAGTGCATTTTTTTGCAAAGATCAGACCCATCAAGAAAACACTCCAGGACACATTGAAGTTTAGACTGCATTCTGTAACCTTCATGAGGGAACATTGCTTGGCCCATCCTTACTAACACAAAACTCAGAAGGAACTTTCTCCATGGGTTCACCAATTTTTTCACACTTACTGAATGAACCTAGGCTGATGGGCAGATTTGCATAAAAATAAAGGAAGCATCTAATTTTTCACATAAAATTAGAGAGTGAAAGCTGTGGGCTCAGACCCAAGACCAAGTCAACACCAGTGTGTATTTTCGATCAGGGCAGTGTGTTATCAGTTAAACTGGTACCTCTGGCCAATGGCACATGCAAAGTCATCTGATCAAATTCTATTTCATTGTGAGCTAAGGTCAGATAATCAAAATACCTTGTATTTGTCAAAGGCTGAAAGTTACCTTTGTAACTTTCTGTGCATGTCATGGAACTGTCTGGAACTGTCATGGAGAGTTATCTTCAATGACTTGCAGTAACGTTATGGCACTGTTGAGTGGTATTGCATCTAAGCCTCGAGTTTGCTTTGAGGTTTTCAAATGTTTCGGCTGCTTGCAATGGACCAAATCACATACCACAAAAAGAGAAAAAGCATTTAGACATTTCACCAATAAAGAGGTCCATATGGGCCTATCGACTCCTCAATGCATTTGAAGTCATGCTGTTTTACAGAGCAACAACAATTAATTAAGGTTTCAGTACTTTGCATTTGAAGTTCTAATGCATTGTTGATGATTGTATTAACCAAAGAAAATTGGTTTGGTTAATAATTACATATCTCAGTCGTAGAGTCACTGAGAGTCCTTCCCAATCCCTGACCAGAGGGTGCCACACTGTTGTACCAGAACTGCTCCAAGCTACATGCAACATGCTGTGTAGCTGCAGATGAGCAGTCGTGCTGTCACCCAAATCACAGTAGGGTTGTCTCCAACCTCACGTGTTGCACTGCTCCCAAGAAGCGAACGTGAACCCCAAGCCCTGCACCTCACCACGGACTTTGCAAAACAGCCCTGAATTAAGAGGTGGGCATGTTTCCATCTTCTGTCTGCTTTTGCAGTGCTGTGTAATCACACCCACACACGCTCATCTGCTCCTGGTTACGTGACCACACTGCCATTTAAAAGATTCCTCCTCCCAGGCCACAGCACTGGGCCAGCCTAAGTAGGGATGCTGGCAGTCTGAACAGCATGGGGACCATCTGGAGAGGGAAATACATGCTTCAATACCATTCGCAGCTCCCGTCTGGCTAGCCCTGCCTGATTCTAACCCTCACAGCCAGCCAGGGACAAAGCCCCAGGGGTTTCACTGACATGAGGGGCCAAGCTCATCCATGCATCCTTCATCTCTCTCGTGTTCTTTCTTTCCCCTTCCAACACACATGAAGAACAAATGTGCCCTGGGCAGCAAGCTTCTGGGAGCTTGCTACCCTACTCAGATGGTGGAAAGCATGCAGGTTTTGGCACCTTGCCCAGCAACAGACCCTCAGCAAGTAATAAACCTCCGTTTCCCCCAAGACAGCCAAATCACTTGTCTCTTATTGTCCTTTTATTTTTTCCTCGAGGCATTTCAAAGTAAATAAAGACAGGTGCCAGAGTCTATTTCCTCTCGCCTCTTAATCATTTTGCATTTATCATAACAGAGGCCAGTGCTTTATTACATGGGTTGCCTATTTCCTCACATAGGCATACCATATCTGAACTTCAAACTTTTTGCATAGAAAAACAACTCCAGGGCATAAGCAGAAAAGGTTTCCCTTTGCTATTTCAAATCCATTGAACAAACACTAACAGCTTCACCTGTCCCAAAGGAATAAAATGAATTTAATATTTCCTAGGATAAAAGGCCATTGTTCAAAGGGTTCTCCCCCCTGCTAGCCCTGAGCCAGTAAAACCTGAGCTGGCCCAAGTACTCCCTAAAGTAGTATAAGATAAACGTCTTCAGGCAACCGGGAGCAGAAAAAGCTCAGAAAAGGCCATTGTTTTCCCTTCAAGGGGAAGACCCAGGCTGAAGATCCTTCTTTCAAAAAGTCAGGAGTCTCCCACAGACCAAGGTTCACTTCCCAAAAATATGCTGCTGGTATTCAGGTTTGCTCTGCACAGCAGCAGCTGTGCCTTGTGCCGGGCTGTTCTAGGAAGTGTTGCTATTGCATCGGTCAGAAGGGCATCTCCCAGACCCTGCCATTCATTGCACGACCACCCAGCAAGGAGGCCTGACTCTACTGCTGTTTGCTGGTGGTGGCACCAGCTGTGGATGCCCTGGTGCTGTGCAAGCAGTGCCAGAATATCCAGGGCCAGTGCCACTGCCATGGCAAATCAGGAGTCCCATGAACCCAGCAGGGATGCTTTCACCCCGGAATTCCCCTGTTCTCACTCAAGCTACTTCCCCTTCATTATTTGTGAGAAGTGTCTCCCCATTCCTTCCAAGTCAGGGGAGAAAGGGATTTCCCCATGTTTCAGTCTTCTCGATCCAAGACCACACCATGAGACATCTTACTATGACACGTGATGAAGGTATTTCCAAGTGAGGGGGAAAAGTAGGTATCTCCAGGCAGAGGAGGTAGCTCTGCAGTGCCGTGACTACCCACACATCTATCCAGAATTTTATGTGTGATATGGAAAAACTCACATTGTCGTATGAGAGACCAATCCTGCCTCTTCAATGGCCTTCTGCCTTCTTGTTTGCACTGAAGGCCTGCAGTACAAAACACTCATGGACCATCACTTCACTGGAACATTTGTCTCATGAGCTTCAGCCTCTCCACTGGCACAAGTTGCTATTTCAAGGCTGAGAGCTTGATTCATTTGCCCAAGCACAGGGGTGCACAGTGCTATTTGCAGTCACCTACAACATCTTAGGCATCGGCACAGGGACAACCATACCCTACCAGAGAGGCAGCCAGAGGCCATGCCAGGTACCTGAGGGTGCATTGGATGGCACTAGATATTTGGGTTTTGACTACTGAATCAGGTGTACAGCGTGTACACAGCAGGCATCTTGCTTAGGGCATGAGTGCTGGCCTTGTGCTCAACTCAGCACAACCTCAGTTCAGTAAACTGAACCAGAGATGTCCTCATGCTTTGGAGGGACAATGAAGGGCATTTTGGGGTGTCCAAGCCATGGTCATGTCCATGTGGCAGGAAGATCTGCAGGTCAGAGAGCCTCCATTTGAGGGAGGGCAGCCCGAAATCTTGGCATACATGGAGCTCCAAAAAGCCCAGGGACAAGGTGCCGGGCTCGGAGATGTAGGCTCATGCAGCAGCCTCCGCTTCAGTTTCTCTCACTAGTGGGTTCACTTCAAAGACATTGATGCTATTTTAGAGCTTTGCCTTATATTTATTTCTCCTTGTTATCTGTGCAATGAGTTAAAAAATGCCATATGCCTGTTTTTATATTCTTTGGGCTTCACCCCCACGCACACCCCATACACACACAGAGTTTCCAGTTGACTAAGGAATGCTAAACATTTATCTGTGGCTCAGCACAGCCACTGGTATACCAATGCATACATCCAGTGTGGGTGTACTGCGAGATATAGATGCCATATGGAAACCACATCTGACAGATACAGCTTGGGACAAATGGGAGAGAAATCTGTGCTACTCACGCTCACCGTGCAAAGAACTTTTTCTGAAAATCGTTGCCTGCTTTGGCTTTATATCTCCCTCATACACCAAAGCACAGATGCCAGCTTATTATCAGAAAGGTGGTGGAGGGAGAGACGGGGCTTGACTGTGGCACGGAGGGGGAATCGGTCACCCTCAGCTTCCTCCCCCCACCCAGATTTGCGAACGAGCTGGACCCAGCCTCAGGAGGCAGCTGCTCTACGCCCACCCACCGACTGGCAGCTCCACGTCGGCATTCCCATGGCTGCCAGGAAAGAGCTGGCTGCCGTCCTGCCTCCCAGAGCTCTCTCCCTTCGGGGGACAATATACAGTTCACCTTCTAAAAACTGGATTCCCAGATACTTCATACAGCCAAATGATAACTGATAGGCAAAGAAGAGAAATCAAGCAGGGCAAGGAGTTTAAGGTCGGTTGAGGAAAAGATAAGTTAGAAATAGGATTTAATTATACAGATGTTATGGTGATTAGGGTCATCCAAGTAGGTAGATGGATTTGCGAATCCAGGAAGCTTTGCTCTGGTGGCAATAACTTCTTCCCCCTCTGTCCTGCTTCCGCTCGGAGCTGGTCTAGACAGCCCAGCACTCGGAGCGCCTCGAGGTAGCCGACCTTGGCAGTCCCCCTGCTGCTACTGACAAGCGGGGTTGTACCGGCACTGATGCAACTTGTTCGGATGCTCAGGGCAGGCTCAGCCCCCAGCAGCGCTCAGGCGGCCTGAAGGGAGGCTGCTTCTCCAGGGGTGGGGAGGAGGAGAGCCGTGATTTATGAAGGAGGCTGGCACCGATCCACGGAGAGCTTTGCAAGTGGGAGGCTCTATCACCCACTCTCTATGCAAAGAGACTCGTACCGCAGTCAGTGGAAGTCTGGCTGAACAAAGACCCAAGGGCTGGGCTGGCAGAGGGAACATGTTGTTCTGCAGCATGAAATGAATGCAAAGCCGAAAAAGTTGGTTTCGGGTGGAGCTGGGGTGGTCGTGCTTCCTGGTGGCTGTGGGAGAGGCAGGCAGCAGCGCTCTCCTTAAGCCCCACAAGACCAAAACTGTAACATGAAGAACTGAGCTGGGCAAATTAATTTGTTTAACCCCTAAAATGCAGTTTCTAGCTCCTGTGGTTGCTCATAAATCATGTCAGCTGGAATGAATAATGACAAAATGTCCCAGGTTTTTTTTTTTGGCATCTCCAGCATCAAAGCTGTTTCCAGTACTTGCAAACTGCTGTGGGGTGATGGTGGTGGCAATTGTTGGCATGTCTCAGACGAACATTTCCCTTAGCAGCCATTATTCTTAGTCAATGCAATCCAACCTGAAATCCCTAAGACCAGCACAGTAGTAAAAAGGAGACTAGTTCATGTCCATCCAAAGGGGATGGAGGAGGAGGAGAAGGCCAGGAGGCAGAGACAGGCCAAGTTACTAACATGTGGAGGGGAACTAAAAAAGTCTCACAAAACAAGAGCCAAGGAACGTGCCTGTTCTCCTTCTCCTTCAAGCAACTGCACAGCAAGGTGCTGACTGTAAAAACAAATACAACATTACAATGCAGAGGCAGGAAAAAGCCAAATCCCAATCACACAGAGGCAGAGAAGAAAAAAATTAATCAAGTAATGCCAAACCTAATAATAACATAGTCCTCACCATCAGCCTCCCCGAAAGAGAGGAAAAGAAAACAAAGGCTCTGAAACACTAAACACAAGAATTAATGGAAAATATCAAACAAATGTAAGAATAACAAGGAGTGCAAGACTGCACACTGGCCTCCATTTCCCTTTCCCCCCTTACACATGCAGAGAGGGAAAGCAAGCACCATTCTCCAATTATGGTATTTCTCAACTTGGTCTATTGGAAAAATATTTGTAAGCCGTTTGAACCAAGATAGGTAAATTTTACTCTTCTGAATGGTCTCGACTTGGTGTAGTCATTCTCCCCAGTTAGGCAGGAGGTCAATGCGATGGTATCTGAACCCTGCTCTGAACCCTTACACTGAATCGAACTTAGCAGTGTAGGCAGTCCCCTACCCGAGAGGTGATTGCTTCAAGAGACAGAGATCTTACTGAAAAACAAAAGGCTCGTGACATCCCAGAGGGAGCCATCCCATCCTGTGTTGCTGATAGGGTTTCCCACACTCTCAGTTTAGTGTCATACCAGCTAGGACCTGGAGTGAAGGAGAAAGCCAGCCTGGCTCTCTGTACCCAGAGGTGGCTGTGGGAAGAAGTATGGGATTATCCTGGGGTTTTGGCTGTCTCATGCTGGACAAGCAGCGGCTCGAGACAGACAATGCTGGAGAAGGACGCCAGGAGATGAGACCTGTATGCCTGGACTTCAGGTGCTCCCAGGGAAAAGCCTGATGTGGAACATGTTCCTCTACGTTCCAGAATGGCATCCTCCAGCCAGGCATGGGGACAGGAACCCACCAGCTCCTGAGAAGCCAGTCTGTTGGGGCTTGCACCTTTCATCCCACCCAGCATGGTGCCCAGGCTCAGGGCAACATTTTGCCATGTCTTTGGCACCAGTCCTAACCAAGGGATGGGATTCATTTCACCTAAACTCTAAACCTCTACAGAGGAGACACTTCCAGCTGAAGCAGTCATCCGAGGGCTGCCCTTGGTGTGCACTGCAGAAAAGCAAGCCTTTCTAAGGTGAGATTCACCTCACCTTAAAGGAGGCGTCTAAAATAGGTCAAGTGTGTCAATCTCAACCAGTACCAATTGCTCTCCATTGCCTATTCAGGGAGTGTAGGTGTCTAGTTCAGGTGAAGGTACACGGTTATATGAGATTAATTCTGCCCCTGGTGGCCTTTGGTGCTTCTCCACTTCAGTTTTCGTCTTCAGGCCAGTAATAATGATACTTACCCTGCTCTGGTACATCTTCTCCAAGTACAATGCTATATAAATACTGAGTTTTGATTATTAATATTATTGTCCTCTAAGAAAAGAGTAAAAGTCTCTCCCATTTAATGGTGGTGGTGGAGGAGGGTGTTTGTTTTAGCTGCATTTATTTTAGCTCCTTAATTTCCTGTGTACATATTCAGGGAATGTATTTATTTATATTTAATTTATTTTCATGGATCAAAGGAAGAGAGGGAGAGAAAGCGTACTCTCCTCAAGCAATGAGGCCCACAGCTCATATTTGCTTTCCCTTTTAGCTCCCAAACCTTTTTCCAACCTCAGCCACCGTAACTTAACTTCTTTCAGGCATGCAGTGATTCCTCCTAAATGTCCCCTTTCCTTTTCAGTCCCTCCCACTGGCTATCCAGCCCACGCAGCCCAAGTTTTCCCAACCAACCCTCTCACTCAGCTTTCCCAAAGCTTGCCCCTGCTCCTTCATTGCAAGAGCATTGAGACTGCAAGAGAAGTAAAATCTCTACTCCCAATGTCTGTGTTTGGACATGGACGTGGAGGGCAGGCAACAGTCACGCAGTGGGGGGAATCCCTGCTCAATCAGTTGTTCCACTCAGCATGAGCATACAGAAAGGAGCAAAGCTTTTATGGATATAAGTCACAAAGTCTTGCTGAGCCAGCTATTTCTAAAGGAATGAGAGTTTTGCAATCCCCAGCAGATTTCCACACAGATACAAAGGTACATCCCTAATGCAAGACCACCATCCTGCCAAATTTTGAATCTATGTCACAGTGTGGGGGAGGCAAAAGTTCTCATAGTTAATATGGATGAAATAGTATTTATTTCCCCAGTAATCCTCTTGGAAATGGATGAATGGATGCGTCTGGTTGGTTTTTTTCCCTTCCTCACCTCCCTCCACATCAATGTAAAACACTTGAGGCAGGTGAGAAAATTCTGACAGGCTTATGAGAACTGTCTCCAGAAACATCTGTAATAGTGGTGTTGGTCACACTGCTGGTCACAACTAATACAACACAGCATAGCATCATTTACTCACAAACTTCATTCAGCTCCAAAGCTCAGATAACTGCTTCTAAAACATTCTACCCCTATTTCCCAAAGTCAAACTTTTCTCTCACAATGAAATGGACTTTACAGCCAACTACACCAAATCTTACATAAACAAGGTAAAAAACTTGCCCACACTGGGTCTTTGTCTGATTTATTCCTGGCCCTGATTCAGTAGATATGAGTAAGCTGAAACACTGAGTCCACACAACCCACATTTTGGGGAAGTTCAGTTCAGTACACATACACAGTGGCTTGCAACATGCCTTTTTCACAGAAGCCACAGCAATGTTCCTAAAACTTGTTAAGGGTGCAAGGATGACATCAAGGAAAAGACCTTGAAAAGCTAGGGAGTTATCCTCATATACTTGTAAGGAGCACTTCTTGTATGTGAGCATGTGAACATGCTCCCTGTGTTTTGGTTCAATTTCTGTTCACTTCCCACATTTATGAAACCATACACTCAGTGTCATATCTGCCATTTTTCTCACACAGCATCACAAGGACAGTCACCAAGTTTCTCCAAAGCAAGGTCGCCCCTGTCTGCACCTTATTGAGTGTCCAACCTATTAGCAAAAGTTGGGAATCCGCAGTTTCCCCACACAACCTCCTGCAATATTTCATTATTCCCGCTGGTGATCTAACCTCAACATTCCTTGCTGGTCTTTACACCCAACCTATCTTCCCCACTACAGACATGGAAAACAGATGGCTTCCTTCTATTCTTCATCAGTCTTACAGATATCTGCAGGCTATTATCATCCCTTCCACTCCCCAATACTCTTTTCTTTCCTTTAAATCATGCCTGCCATTCAGGTTTTCTTTACAGCACAGGATTTCTAGGCCATTGCCTTTTCTAGGCATGGGTCTCTTCTGAATTCCTTTCCACAAGTTTACTTTTGTCTTGAAACCCAGTTTCCAAAACCAGATATATGTCATTGCTGAGGATCGAATAGCAGTTGGCAGGATGGACAACTGATGGAGCATGTCAGACCAGACTTCTCCATGCACATCCCATAGTGGCGTCATGTCTGGATGATAGGATGTTCCTTGCCATGATGTCTGGGTTGTTATCATGACCCTTACAGCTCTGTCAAGCCTGTATGACAGAAATTGAGTTATAATATTGACTGAGGCACTTAGCTTAGCCTGGGTGGTGAGAGAAGACATGCTGTTCAGGAGGGAATGAAGAAGGGTGGGCAGAGTGCACCCTGAACCAGCATCAGAAGGAGCTGGCTAAAGAGGCCCCAAGGTGTGACGTGATTAAATAGTTGGCGGGCGTGAGGTTTTGGTTCATGGCGAGTAGAATGAGTGCCTTGCAGAAAGACCTCCCCTGGGAGCTGGAAATCCCCACCCGATGGCACCAGTCAGGCTCCTGCATCCGGACCACAAACCGTAGAAGGGCAGCTTGCCAAGTGGTTCTTTTCTGGGCATCCGTGTACTTGGCATGGCTGCGCTTACCGGTTTTCAGCAGGCTTCGAGCCTTTCCTCACATCATCCTCTTCTCAAACCACAAGACCTGGCATATCTCTGCTTCTGCTTATATAATACTCTCAAATTGGCTTTCACATTCTCCCTGAACCACACACAAAACCTTTGCCTCAGAGCAAAACACTCTTCTCCAGCAACGAGGAACCAGAGCAGGCACTGAGGTTCCAGGACCAGACTCCCACTGCTGAGGGACAGGCAGCCCCATGCCGCAGCATCCCCTGCGAGCAGGGGCTAGCAAGGCACGCTGAGCAGAGGCAGCTTTTCCCAAAACACCTGCTGCAACCCCCAAACTCCCCTGCCTCAAGCTCAGCATGCATATAAATTGCTGCAACTATGTCAGAAGACCAGGAATGCATCATGGAAACCCTTCCCCTGTAACCGTAGCTGGGTGTAACGTTGGCAAGCACCAAGGGCTTATGTTTGTGCAACAGCGCTTCCGTACACCGTGTTCCACCTGGACCGCAGGAAGAGGAGTTCACCGTGACCCCACCACCGCATCATATTTAGGCACAGTCACACTCTCCTGCTAGGAGGGAGGTGAGGGAGGGAGCAAGGAGCTGAAAACTCCCATTTAGTGCCAGCTGAAGCAGTGAGCTGAAGTGACAACATTCAGGTTTCCGCCCACTTTCTTCTAAATTTGACACTTTGCCGCTATCATTTTCCACAATTTATCTCAGGAAAATTCACTTTGAGGAATAGCAGCATGAATCTAGCCCATAAGACTCAAATTAAAGGAATTGAGTCATTGTATTGATGAAAGTGCCCAACAGCAGTGCGAGCAGTTCAGAAAAGGCATCAGTAAGAGGACTTGGGCTGCCAGGACACTGTGGAGGTGGGACTAAAGGAGGGATTGCAAAGTGACTGTCAGATTTCCAACAAAAACACTCGGACACCTCAAATTCCTTTGTTCAGTGGAGACTCTGGTGTTATTCCAATAAATATGGGATATACTCTACTTAAGTAAGGGATAGATATACCTCTGTTTAATCTCCACTTAAGCAGAGACAGACAATGCTTTTATTAGATCAACTGTCTCTTAAGTGTAGCTACTACACAGCACGTGGCAAAACAAATGGAGCAGAGACCAGGCAGCAAACCAGGCTGAGCACTTACCTACCATTTGTCAACATTGTGAGACTCATGGACAGCTTTTAAACAGCCTAAAAACACTGGCAGCAGGGAGTTAATGAAACTAATCAAAATGCTGCACAGATGGAGTGACCTGCAGGTGGGTGTTGTGTTGGGGTTTGGGGCCAGGACATGCACTGCAGGAGAGCTGGAGTGGGCTCCTGAGAGAGCTACAGAGAAGTTTCATCCTGTCCCTAGTGGAGATGCTCCTCACTGTGAAAAATGGGAAAAAAATGGGGAGGGGAAGGAGAAAGGTCCAATCCTCACCAGAGCTCTTGGAAACAGTAGACCTGAAGATTACTTTAGAAAACAGAATCAGGCTCTTCTCCTGTTCCTGGAGATCTCAGGGAGGTGGAGGCGTCATACTAGTGTCCTCCTGCCACCACTGCTGCTTCATGTGACAGCAAAGACAAGAGCTTGTGGTCCCCCTGCCCTGCTGCAGCTCCAGCTGCAAAGATGAGTGATGCTGGGCCAGCAGTCCCCAGAGCCAACACATCTGCCAGGGCTCCATCAACACTACCACACCTAATGGCTGTGTGAAACCACTTCCCATCCTTGACAGAAGTATTTTGCATAGGAGTAGCTTGGAAGGTTGTCCTCCACTTGGCACTTCTCCTGCCTCTAATGCAGTAAGATGTTTTTCAAGGTAAATATATTGTCCCACTTGAAAAAAAACAACCACATCATAATCAGAGTTTGTCACAAGATTATAGATTTTGCCAAGCAAAGCCCAAGCAAAGATCACAAGATTTGTTGTAGCAGAAATCAGAATTTGCTATTTGTCTAAATACTGCCCAATGCAGTGGGGGCCCAACCTATCTGGGGCCCCCAGAAGCTCTGGAAATGAAATAGGATACTTGAAATATTAATGTATTTCAATAAAGCTCCTGATTTCAACAAAGTCACTGATTGTACCCTACTGATTATTAGTACCAATTTGTAAGTGTGAAGTAATAATAATCCCAACAGAACTAAAACTTTTGAAAATGGAGATTCATGAAACCTCTTGCATTTTGAGGTGAAATCAGGAAACAGTCCCATCATCTTTATTTGCTGAACAAACCTATGTTAGCCTGTGAAGGAGCAGTTCATTTGCTAACAGGTCACCAGAAAGGCTGACAAAAATCAGCACACAGACCATTAATATATTTGTAATAGCGCCAAAGGACAGTATCTGGATAGACAGCTTTAAGCTTATCCTAATACTACCTTTTTTCCTAAAAATAAATCAAAACTGTCTCCTTCAGTAATTAAAAATAGGTCCTCTCAAGGGTTTAAAAATCTAGATGGTCAAAAAGCAAGAAAAAGTCAACACTGAGAGGGACCCAAAGGAAAACCTCAGACCTGAATAAGTTTCATTCATATAGATGTTCCATATAAGAGGGGTGCTCTCTGACCTTCCTTTGTCCTGGGGACTTTTGCAGCCCTGCAAATGGTGACGTGTAGGTTGCACCTACATAACAGGGAACTTTCCCAGGCACAGAAAGTCAAGCACTTACTTATACTACAAGGATGGTTCCTGGCATGCTCCGTAGATACCAGCCCCCAAGACTGGCTCAAGAGTTCTGTGTTGTGGAGAACCCCAATTAGAAGAGAAGAGGGCTTCTCCTGTGGGTGGCCTTGCATGGCAGGCACTTCTCTGCCACTGCAGAAATGAGCTCCATGATGCAGTGGACTCCATGATGATGATGAAGACCTTCTCAGACTTTCCCATCATTTGCAGCATCGATGCTCACTTCATCCTCCAGCTGTCTCCTGTTGTTGTTGCTGCTGTTTTGGAGGAGCGCGGGAGATGTTGCCACCCATGTATGAAAACAAAACTCACTTTATGTTACATCAGCAGCCTATTGACATGGAACAGCATAATAAGCTTTCTTCCTGATAAATAAAAATGATTAGCCTAACTAGGTTGTTGTATATTCATCATTCTTGATACCTGGCAAACATTCTGGTTGTCAAGCAGGTAATATCTGATACATCTGCCCTGTTGTTTGTCTCTCAGGCTACACTAACTCAAGCACCCCATCCTCATCTTTGTTCTTTGCCCACTCTCTCAAAAGGCCCAATTGAAAACTATGGCCATATTTCCACATTTTTAAGTAGGTTTTTAAATTCTGACAGAGCTAAGCTAATAGTGGACTTTTGAAAGCTTATAAAAACTGCAGCTCATACTTAGTACTGTTATTAATTCCAACCATTTGCTACCTGCTAATATAATAAACACTTGCTTAGGGCTATATTCAGACTACCTAAAATAGCACCTAGCACTCCAGCTTCAGAGCCAAAGCTCAGGGGAGCAGGAGCAGTTTGGGTTGGCTCCCCACAGAGCTTTTGGAGATAAAGAGTCACAGTGTCCACATTAGGCACTTCATAAGAACCAGTTAGAAAACACAGCCCCTACATCTCCGTTGCCTGGATAAAAAACCAGCTCTGCAGCCCTGGATAGGAAGCACCTTGTTCAGCTCTCAGCTCCCTTAAATTTATAGTTTGTAACTGGTATTTAAGCTAAGCTCACATGAGGGTCTTTAAAAGGCAGACAGCATACTCCTTGAAGGGCCACATTCAGATAAAGTGGAATTTCAGCTAAGTTTGTATCTAGAATTAATAAAGACTGACAGGCACTTATAAAACCTTTTCAGAGAAATTTAGAGAGCTTTCTTAATGTGCTGAGTGCCATCTTGCTACTTTATTGGCATAGATTCAGAAGATGAACAGTTCTTACATGTCCATGATCATTTCTGATCAATTAAACTATGTCCTGTAGATCTAAAAATAAATGAAATGTGCCTCTGATCCCAGTTTTCAGCTTTTGCGTATTGACAAAGGCAAAATTGTGGTTCTTCACCCTTCCAGCAAGGTTTTCTTTTTTGAAATATTAAAAAACAAGAACAGCAACTGAATTATCAATCTTAAAAGAAGATTGGTTTACACCCAAATTACTTTAGTAATAACTGGCAAGAACACATACAAAAATAGAGAAATTCTTCAGCACTGGGTCTCACTTGTGACTAGGTCTCAGCCTACCAAAATAGATGCAATGCCATAGGCTTTATCCTGGGATCATTAGTTGTCCCAGTTCTTCCCTCAAAATTGCCACAAGTTATAATGATGTGACCCTCAACCTAGACACGAAAAGAGAGACAGAGGAGAAAGCTGAGATTTCCAGGCGATGAGCAGACAACCAGTTGTACCACTCCAGAAGCAGCAGGACTGCAGTGTAAGTAGGAGTAGAGTAGACAGGGTTGTAGGCACAAGTGGAGACAGATGGTCCCTACCCTCTCCCCACAGAGGGAGACTCTGAGTAAAGGGGCAGGAGGAATAGCGTTGTAATTGCCTGAGCTTTTTCATTTTAAAAGTAGCAACTCTACTGCTGTGTGATGCTTCATCAACCACATAGCCCCTGCCTCTGACACAGCTGGCTTCTGCAAGAATAAAACACCCAGAGTGCAATCCCTTTGGCTGAGCTCATGTCAGGTAGCCATTCTGCATGAACTTCACACTATAGCAGGACCCTGGGCCTTTGCTTATAGCTTGCCCAGGTGGGTACAGATCACAAGGAATCCAGGCAATCTGAGTAGCATTAGAACCCATGCTTGGTGAGAAACCCACCCTCCTCAAGCAAAGGGGAGGATGGATATTTTCTTTCACTTACTGTTTTCTCCACTTTGAAAAGTCCTGCCCTTTCCTTTCCAAGGCTTTATCAAACGTTTCCGTGTCTTGATGATTGGAATGAGCAAGATCAAGAGACGGAAACTGTAAGTATGTAGAAAAATCAGAAGGACAACCAGAAGCTAGAGAATAACAAAAAAGCCTGAGACTGGAGAAAGAAATGGGGAGAACCCCTCACTTCCCACAATTGACTGTGAAATGGAAGGCTGAGGGAAAGGCAATGGACAACTTGACAAGGAGCCGTGTTGCACATGAGAACTGGGCCTAACTGGGCAGATTCCCACTGAGCAAAACACTGACATTGGACGAGCAGCCCCAGCAGGAAAGCAGACTGTGAAGCTATCTGGAGAGATGACCAGGAGCAGAGGTGAAAATGGGGAATGATGAAAGGGAAGCAGCAAAGGGAAACGTGACAAAATGAAAGTGCTACAGTGCCAAGTGGGAATGACTGGTTCCAGTCAAAACCAACTGGGGAATTTGCAGTTGCAAGTCATTGGAGGACCTAGCAGGTGAGGAAACTGGAACTTGAGATAGGAGAACTGAAGATGAGAGAATGAAACTGGCTGGATACAGAAAAATGGAACAGGCAGCCAGGTTTGGCACAGGACAAGGCAGAAGAATGTGTTGATCCTGTCCACTGAAGTAATCAGTGCATCTGAGCCCACCACCAGGAAGTTAAAAACTGTGCCAGGAGATAGACACAGAAAATTATGATTAAGTTAAAAATCCAGAAGGAGCCTTCACTCTTGGTCTGACTTGGAAAAACTGAGTTTTGCAGCCTCAGAGTTCTTGTAACATGCTTTGTGTGCATGTACGTTTGTACTGCATAGCACAGGATGGGTTCAGTCTATTCTATGCCAGAAGCCAAGAGGGCGAAACCAGGGCTTTCTTCCTTTGTGGTTTACTGCTTCTGACTCTTCAGCTGGGAAAGTTCATTGGCCTGTCTTGTTTGTGCTCCATATTAAAGCACCTAATCTCATGTCTGATCAGTTGTTAGACAAGGCTCGCCAGGGTTGTCTCATCTCCATTACCTGTCCCCCATCCTAGTTTTTCAAGCTTACTGCTCCACCAGTTTCTCCTTTCTGTGGGAGGAGACCTTACATCACCTCTAGAGGACTGGCTTATTTTTACCTACACTGAATTTAATTGTGCTATGTTTTGCACATATTTTAAACACTGATGTATCTCTTACTTATTGTTTGCCTTTTCTCAGTAGGGCTTAGATCAACAGTTTTCTTTGGAGATGTCACCTTCAGCCACAAGCCACCATCCAGCAGAATCCTTAGTAGGCCACTCCTTGGAAGTGCAGGTCTCGGAGACCACCAGGTAGCCAGGTACTATTGAAGTGGCAGGATAACAGACCTGCCTACAGTACTAAGAAGAGGGCAACATTGTGTACAGCCCCAGCTTTCCAGTCCTGCTTCATGGGCAAGATCAAGCTCCTTGTATAGCACCTGGTGATGTGCGGACACATCCCAGCCTGACCAGAGAACTTTTCCTGAGGCTCCAGGCAATTCCACATAGATCTAGCTGTGGATTAGGGGTAGCCAAGCAGTCTCAATGTTGCCATCAAAACACTCATGGGATAACAGCCTTTTCCTCTCTCCTGCCTATTTTAGTGGAAGCCCTCTTCTTATACCCCTTCAACTGCCAGGTCCCCAAGCCAGAACTCCCGCTCCACACACAGTAGGATTTCTGATTTTCTCATTTCCCAACCCCCTCCACACACAGCCCCAGTCCCTTAATTTCTGCTTCCCACCTCCTCCTCCAATTACTTCACAGAATGAGCACTGCCAGCATCTTCTATACACTGTGTTCATAGCCCCTTTTCCTTACTTTCCAAGCGTATCCCTCTCCCACATCCTCAGCTGAAAGCATTGACTCCAGCATTAGCTGAATTCCTCTCCAGAGCGCTCCAGAAATGGCTATAGAACAGATACTGCTGCTAAAACTGTCACCTTACACAAGACCAAGTTGATCCTTGTTCAACCATAACAGCTCCTTTGCTCACCTGCATCATTGCTGCACAAGAATTTCTTCTCTATCGCTATCCTAGTGCTGCTAAAGTTCATGCAGACCCAAGAGAGTAGGCAGGAGCAGCTGATATCTCCTGGCCACCTCAAAACTAAGACATATGGAGAGAATCACTGATGAATTTTGAGATGTATCATGTGACAGGTGCTTTTGGCTCTGGTTGTCTGGAATGAGGGGGAAGAGGTGGAGAGGGTCTCAGATAGATAGTTTTCTAGTGGAGGTTTAAATATGCCTACCCATGAATCATTTTTGTCTATGCTGACCACAGAGCATCACATCTGTTGTTTTTATGGTCAAAAAAAATAAAAAAAGAAAATGAGTAATGCATCCTTATATAGACAAGCCACTTGAGTCAAGCCTAAAGCAGAGTCTACTAATTGGACAAAACCATGGCTCTTAATAGCATTTTAACATTTGTCCTGCTTAATGTTTGTGTTTTGGTTAGTTAAAAGTGTGTTAACCTAGAAGTGGTCACCACAAGGGTTTGAAGTTTTGGTAACACCCCATTAAGCAGAACATGGTAAATTCACTTCACACCTGGCTTGCCAGTGGTAGCATTTCACACTCCAAAGGCTGCCAGCCAAGTCAAACAGCAGCACAGGGATACTTGCAATGACTGACAGTTTTACATCCAGTAAAGCAGGCAATGTCCTTCCATCTCTTGAAGAAAGCATGGGGGGATTCAGGCAAAGACTGTGCATCAACCATGTCCGTATCTGCAGCTCAGCTAGGTCTTCTCTGCTACTCCAAGCACTCCTTGTTACAGGTACATACACACATGTGCTTTGTGATGGGCAAAGCTGCCCCAGTGCACGTGAGAAGAACAGCAGGGAGTCAGACTACACACTCCATCTGGAGCTCAGTATGTAGAGTCAAACCCCAACAGTGGCTGACTCTGAGGTGGGAAAGACACATGATAAAAGCACATGAAACACTGAAGCTGCAGCAATAGATCAAGTGAAAGCGTTGACTTGTAGGTCCCAGCCTCACCTTTCTTTGCTGAGTTAGAGACTATGAGGTTTCCATCATGCTCTGGTTAATACTTCTGTGTACTCCAGAGCACTCTTCATGGCTGGGTCTGTAGTTTCCAGTCCTCTTTGCCCTTCTTCCCTACTTATACATTCAATAGATTAAACCACTGTGGCCTCAAATCTCCTCTGCTACCATTCAACCAGTAAACATACGGCAAGGGGGAAAAAAATCTTTCTGTATTCCTGCAGTTCCCCAGGCTCAGGTCCCAAACTTCCTCTGAAATAATGCCAGCTGCTTTACATAGGTGCTATTCATGTTTTTATTTATGTAGGAAAATTTATTTAACCTACAGGGTGGGGTTTGCTTCTTGTCCACTGAATAGAGCCGCCTTCAAACATGCAAACTTGATCTGTTTGTGGCATCCAAAATAGAAACATTGCTTTAACAGTAATTAGATCAGAGTTTAAAAGGATCAGATCCTCATTAAGGCTTTTCCTCAAAGACTTTACAAGCTTAGAGCTTGAAGCTAATCTTCAGTGTCAGCTGAAAGGGAAGCCAGGGGGATTGGAAGAGGGCGACAACGGTAACTTGCATTGGTTGCTGTTGGTGAAAAGAAACACGGGTTTAGTGCTGCAAATAGTTAAAACCATAAGAGAGGAGGGAGAGCCACAGCCTTCAGACTCTCTAAAGTATCCCTGCTTTCAACAAGACTTTGGTGTATTGTAAAGCAAAAGCTGAACTGCCCAGTGCCCCGACTTTCCCACCCTCCCTCTCCCTGCAAAGCAGCTGTCAGGGCACGGCAGCCACATCGAGCACGGGGAATATCTTCGGAGGAAAAATTCATAATGAGGGTGCTGAAACAGCCAGATTTCCCCTAGTCTGGCTTAATTCAGGCTTCCAGAAGCTTCATCCTCTCTCTTTTCTCTCTGTTGAGTTTTGGTTGTTTCGTCTCATCTTCCTGCCACACTGGTGCCCCTTCTTCCACACCCTGTTTCTAAATAGCACAAATGAGTCACAAAATATCCTGGTGAGTGAGCAAGGGGTTTATCATCTATGTTTTATAGATAGAAAACTCTGGAACAGAAATATTAGGTACCTGACCTAATTAAGAACTGAGTGGCAGGGCACAGACCCAGCCTACAGAACCATCTTTCCTGTGTCTGTCCGTTCATTTGCACACAATCTTTGCACAAGGTGTACTTTTCAGCCCTTGAAATTAACTTTCTTTCCTTACTTTCTGTCTAAATCTTCAGTTTCATTACCCCCCACTTTTTCATGTTCTTATTTCCTTCTTCATCTTTTACTACAGTCCTCACTCCTCTAGGTCCTTATTGGTACCCCAAAAAATCCCCTCAGCAGGGTTCAAAGAAACTTAATAGATACTGGAAGTTTTATTTCAAACTATAGGGATGGGTTTAAGATACAACTGATTCTTAGGGCCTGGGATTAAATATGGACGATGAGCTGAGGGAAGTAATCCAATTGATCTAAGCCTTAAATATGGCCCAGCTCTGCTTGCTAATTAAAAGTCATAATTACACATAACCTATAAAAGCATTTGATTTCTTTTTAATGGCCTTTGCAAATTGCATTAGTGGTTCATTTGTTTACAAGAGCAACAGATTGTAAAACAAATCTATCACCTCTTACCCCCGTTATCACATTGATTACGACGAGTTATGCAGGGTATAACACTGAGTGCAAACACGTCCATATCTTTGATAATGCTGACCTTCAAATTTCTGTCATATAAAAAGAAGATCAGATTCCTCTTTAATACCCAAGAAGCTTCTGGTGTATATCTTACAGTATTAAAAATTGCATTTGTACCAGAAGAATGATGTCAAGTTGCAGGTACACAAATTAACTGATTATAAAGATTGATGAGACAAAGTGCAGTCTATAATTAGTGGCCAGTGGTCTACTCTGAAGCCAGGATCAGAGCACCCTGCTTACGAGCCACTGAGTATGTGTGGCATTACCACTTGTCTTACTTCTTGATGCTCCTGAAATAAGAGGGGAACACCTAAAATGTTTTTTCAGTGTTGCAACAATACTTCTTCTGGATCACAGTTCACTTCCATTTATTAAGATGGGTTATCTACTTCATGCTAAACCCTCACATCTTTAGTTGCTAATTAGCTAAATTCCCATTGGACCTGCTGTTACACAGTTCTGAGATTTGCGTAGTCAGTTAGGCCTGGCCTAATCAGAAGAGTTTCATTGTACAATCACTCCTCAAAGATATAAAAGTACTTAAAAAGGATAAGAAAGAAAAAAACAGAGCGTTACTTCACATTGATTTTGGTGAGTCAATGGGAGGTCTGAATAAAGATTGGGTAAGAACCAAGGAAAGAACCTGATAAATCAGCACAACACAGATGACATTGTCGGTTTATGGAAATGCTTTTCCAATAAAATAAGAAGAGGGTCACCGACATGCTGTGACAAATATTTTAAGTGCCTCCAACTTAAACAGAAGTAACAAATAATAAGAGATTTTGCATTCTGTACAGAAAGCCAAGGATTGTAGATGTCAAAGAGAAACAACAACCACAATGAAAGATTCCCTAGTTCAGTGGCCCTCGTAATGGAGAAGGAGAGGAAAAAAGAGCGGACTATGCAGACCTCACTTCCCATCCTTTTTCCCTTACTCCCTGACAGCCTCCTGGGAATCATAAGGGTTAGCTGAGCCATGGGGAGCCAGAGGCAAGCACTATGTGGATGCTGCAGCCAGCCCCTGGACCAGTCCCATCTCCCACCTTCCTGTGGGTTCTGGAGACAGGCCCACGTAGGAATTTGCCAGAACAGGAATTCAAAGATTGCTGCAGGGAGAGAAAGCAGTATGAGTAGATACAACTGACTGCTATAATCAAGGAAAGGTAGAAAGTTTGGAGGGGACGTAGGAAGGCAGAATAGAGGTTATGTGTCTGAGAAGATGGGGACTGGACAGGAGGTAAGGGGAAGGAGAACAAGTTACTGAAATGGAAATTACTGCCCAACTGAATTATTACTAAATTGAAATAAATTCCATAATTAATATTTTTTAGAAAAATAATATTGCAAACTATATTGAGGAGAGGAAAAAGGAAAACCTGACTGAGAATTTCTGTTCTGCAATATTTGTGATGATTGTCATGATATATGGTTTGGTTAATGCCCTATAAATTAAAGCTCTAGACAGTAATAAAGCTTTCCCCAATTTGTTTTTGTGGAATGAGGGTTCTCCACATTTGCACGTAACTTCCTAGGTATGTATCTTTGATGATGCCTGTCTCTCTAATGATTCAGATTATTTTTTATGAAATGTCATGTACAAAGTATGTTTTATATTCTATTTGTACTTTTAACTCTTAAACAAAAAAAAAATCTGTTCTGCTTGCTGTGAATTCTGGTTCATTGGTTCATTGTTCAGCTCTCAGCTCAGCGACCAAAATATTCAAAGGTCTTTCAGGAGGTCATCTAGTGGTGCCCAAAGGCAGAATTGACTATACATCAATGATTCTTGGCAGCTGCTTGTCTAACCTGTTCTTTAAACTTCCAGTGATGGAGATTTCTTCATCTCCCTTGGAAGCCCGTGCCAGACCGTAACTATTTTATCATTAGAAAGTTTTTCTTCCTAGTATGTAGGATCATCTACTGGAAGATGTATCAGTCACTGAGAAATGCTTTGAGATAATGCTGTGCTGTCATCCAAATCCACCAGGTGCTTATTTAGGCCTAACATTTGGTCAGGAATATGCCATCCTTGAAAGATACAGAAATGTTTTTGAGCCACTCCCAAGACAACAACTGATAGCAACCAATTCAGATTCAATTAGCTATTGGCTCCTTAGAGGCAATAAATATCTCAGTGACTGCTCCTGGATATCTTCCACACAATGAATGGGAATGAACCGGGACCAACACTTCTCCAAAATATTTAATTCTTAAAGAATAGCCATTAACGGGGTGAGGGGTGGGGGGGAGGGGAGGAAGTGCCTGGATCAAATACTGAAAGCATCCAGCCCCTGATGAGATCCAGATGGCGTTGTGAAACAGATCAGATTAGACTGGATTAGGCCAAATATATATTCCAAGTTCCTGTGCCAATGAGCAAAAAGAAGAAGCTTCCAAGAAGGCCTACTGAGTTTGTAATTTAAACTGGCACTCCTGCAACACAATCAAATCACTTTAGTGACAGGCAGCCTCATGAATGCATGCTTATTTTGTGTATGGCTGTTTTAATGCAAAAAAAAAAATTAAAAATAGAGCAGTTCATTGTCTAATGGCACAAGAGAAAAGTGGCATTGCCACTGGTGTCCTGACCAGCAGCTCTTATTTGGTGTGCACATTTCATGAAGGAAAATGGAGGCCAGGAGAAATCAATCACTCAACCCATTTTGGCTAATTCAATTTTCTGTGCCTGAGATTCCTGACTTGAAAAAGAGACAGAGATGCATCTTATTCTTTCATTAACTTTTGTAAGAAAAATATTGAAGCTGTTCTCCTACTCTATTGAAAAACCTTTCCATGGAAACCAGATAATGAGAGTTAAAAGGAAAAAATGAAAAAGAAAAAAAATAAAACAGAAAGAAAAAAAATAAACAGAAACTGCAAGTCTCAATCACAAGCCCTACATTAAAATTTTATTCTATTCAGATCCTAGCACTCACTTGGTCCTCATCCAAATGATGGCTGAGAGATCCTACTGAGCCACCTACTTTTTTTGCTTTCATTATCTGGCAAGAAAATCAGCAAGCTTTGTGCTTGTGTGATGGCTCAGCTCAAGCACATGAAGGGAGGCTATGATATATAGGAAAATCCTGCAACCCCAAGAAAGACCTGGATGGTATATGAAACAAGCTAGATGTAGGAGCAGCTGAATACTGCTGAATGGAGCCAGACTCTTTTCAGCGTTCGCCAGTGAGAGGACAAGGGGCAATGGGCACAAGTTGGAACATAAGAGGTTCCACTCAAATATGAGAAAAAACTTCTTTACAGTAAGGGTGACAGAGCCCTGGAACAGGCTGCCCAGGGAGGTCGTGGAGTCCCCTTCTTTGGAGATTTTCAAGACCCGCCT
>JAOQGH010000001.1:178930623-178964267 GCA_025769975.1 Gallinago jamesoni | reverse complement strand
CAATCCTGCTTCAGCAGGGGAGTTGAACTAGATGATCTCTATGGTCCCTTCCAACTCTAAAAATAATTCAGTGAAATACTGCAGTGGTTTTCAGTTGTCCCACACCAGACTTCCAGGGGACTTGTGCCTGGATTCACCCCTTGACTCAGACACATAACTGAAGTGCCTCTTCACCCTTGGTGATCTCATTAGTCAGTGGAGGGAGACAGCCATTTCCAGCCCATCCAGGACCTGCATTGCCTTCAGAGGCACTCTTCCACCACTGTTGACAGAGGAAGTTTGGAGCATCCAGGCTCCTAAATTACATGTTTCCTTTAAGTGCCCAAAATTAAATAGGATGCCATCAGGACTTATTGCATGGTGGGATGCAAACAGGGCACCTTACCTAGGGATATTAACCTTGGGCAATGTATGACGGCAACCGAGGGACACGGGAACCTATGCAAGACTAGGGAAGCCTGTACGCTCTTCTAATAACCACTAAGAAAGATTAGAGCTTGACGCTAGAGTACAGAAAGGGCTCTTCATCCCTTTGAGATTCTTCGGGACTTGGACAACATGGCAATCCTGTCTCTTCAAGACTCAGTTGGAGACAATGAAGGACAATGCAAGACCCTCCTGACCAGAGTACTCCCTGTGAACACAAGAACCCCTGGACAAGCCCTCCTCCTGTCTGAGGACATTTCAGACCGCTTCTCCTACAAGACAGCTGTAACCACAAAAGCGTGGGGCACTCAGAGGGGCTCTGTTTGGTTTTGGTCATATAGTCACCATCTTGGCAGGCTGGGAGATGAGTTAATTTCTGTAGCTGTGGTCAGAACATGTCAATAGGGTAAGTCCTAGAGCAAAACGGAATGAATACCTAGCTAAGGGTCTACCTTATTTCTCTGTGTGTGTTTGTGCACACGTATGCATGTCTTCATGTGACTTTCCCTGCAGATTCTTCATCAAGGGCCTAAAAAATTGAAGTCAAAGCTGTCCCCGGATAATGCATCCCAGGTTTTAGATCAAACCTCTTATTTTCTGGCAGTAGGAACTTAGTCAGCATTTTTGTTATGTTCACACATTGCAGACACAGTCATTAAAAAAGGCTTATGGTTGGCTGCAGCCAAGGCTCCCTCTTAGACCCCTTCATTTTGCAGTGCTGAGGCTGTCTCCTGGAGAGGCTGTGGCAGCATCCCCTAATCCTTTGAACTCAACCTTTCCGGACTACCGAGGAGAAGCAATCACAGGATCAGTATGGTTCAGCTTGTGGTTTTTCAGTTGCATGCTGGACTACCTCTTTTTTGCTGTCCCCAGCCCAAGGCTAATCTTTCAGGCTGCCGCAGCTCTGGTGTTACACCTCGCAGAGGGCTGCAAAAAGAGAGCAGCTGTCCCAGGGAGGAAGCACAACCCCAGGGTGCAGGAGAACCCCTCTTTGTGCTTACGGGCTCTACTGCTACAGCTCAGCAGCCTGGCCTTGAAGTAGCCCCTGCCCGGCTGGGGAGCAAGAACCCAGCTGAACTGAAGGGCTCTCACACCCAGGCACCAGGGTGGCCCTGGCCCCATAGGTCTGGAGGACTTTACCCGTCATCTCCATCCTTCAGCCCATCCCAGCCACTGCTATGAAGCGCAAAAAGGAATAGCAACTAGATGTGAATGCAGGGAAAGCAGAGGGTCCTCCCCTCTCCACAGACATTATTTTGCCCAAAGCATTGAATCTATCAGAAGGAAAAAATTAGAAAGAAGAATTTATTTAATCTTATTTTGGCAATGACTAGTAATTAAGATAAGCTTTCTATTACCAATCAATGCATTGTCATGAGATCCTATTTCTCTGCAATAAACAGACTTTGAAATGATGTTTAGACAGGGATACTAAATTGTATTGCTTAAAAATATAACTAAAGATCATAAGCATGGAGCTGTCAATGGATCTGTCTCCCATGTATTGAACAGCAAATATTGTCCTGGCACTAATAGCTGGGAAAAGAAGAAAAAGAAACAACTAAAGTCTTTCCTTCCCACCATGAAGTCATCCAGAGCCAGTTGCTTATCCTAATAAGGGCTAGTTAATAACTCATTTTAGAAAGAATAAGTATGCACGCTTTCATCTTGCGCCATGGTTAGTTGCTAATGAAAAAAATAAATCTGTTCAGGCAGGAACTTAGGAGGGTTTAGAGTGGCCAAAAAAGTCACAATTTCCTGAAAGGGTATGCTGAACAACCAGCATTAAATTATTTTCCCAAATCCTTGGTGAAAACCAGCCCAGCTTTTCCTTTGTGAAAACCTCCCACTTTGAGGTAGGCCAGAGCTCTATTGTCCCCTATGAGTTCAGCCACATCCAAATTATGAAAGGTACATCCAAAGGGAAGCCAGACAGTAGAAACTCAAAGATTAATTAATGGGTCTGGTAACTCTCAGCCTCCATATTCCTCTCCTGCAGATACCAAACCTGTACAGAGAAAAACTCCAATTCAGTATTCCCTTTTCCCTTAGCTCCTCTTTGAAAGCAAGTCAGATAAACTTGGTCCATGTGAGGTCGCTTTCCCTGTTTGATGCAAGGTGCTTATTTCAGTGCCACTGAAGAAGGAATTACTATTTAATCATTTAATCATACTATTTAATCACAGTCTTGACTCATCCAAAACTGCAGTGATAGGTTTTCTTTACAGGTCCAATTAAAAATAGAGGTGGCTTTATCCTTCTAAAAAGGAACTGTCAGCAATGAAATACAAATGACAGAAACTTTGATGCCTCAGGATTTTCCGTCATTCTCTGCTGCAAGGTTCAAAAGGCCAGCAGGTTCCTGACAAAGATGTATTCAAACAGAGATACCCACTAAGACTGGCTTTCAGCTACTAAAAAAAGTTTATTTCTCAGTGATCAAACCGTTGTTATCACTGGCTGGAATTTGCATGTTTCAAAAATAAATGGCTGCCTACAGGGGATGCTTTATGGGTAGGGGGCTGGTAACCAGTCCCAAAGGGGTATATATTTTTAAATAAAATTATAAACTTGCATTTTGGCTTTTATTTGCAATGGATCAAATCATAATAGTTGAATTTTTTATTGAGAAATTATTAACTACTGAGTCCTGAAAATACTTGGACCCCCAGATGAATTTGCCCTGAAGAGTTAAAGTCAGGAGATCACTTCTGCTAAGATGCGATGCTATGAAGTGTTTCCAAATACAAACACTGGGACATAAGGTTGGCTTTGGAGCAATCTGCCAAACAGGCTTTGCTTTCAAAGCCTCGCTTCCCACTCGCCAAGGCGGAGAGGATCTGATTTGGTATGGATGTCACAGTTTATGCAACATCAACCAGCAGAAGACTAAAATGCATGTGTCCCACCCTGACTCAGCAGAACGGGGTTACAGGGATGTGGTCTGGTGAAGAGGGATCACGCACAAGCTCAGGTCACTGGTTCCCCCTTCGTGGCCTTCCTCCTCCAAGGCAAACACCCCACAAGTGGCAGATCCTCAGGGTGGCACCACAGCAGATGTGCAGGCACACAGGCACTACTGCCCTCAAAACGCACCCATGGGTATGGGACCAGCAGCCCAGACTCCGGAGACCCTCTTTGTGAGCTTGGGACAGCTGACGCATGTGACTCATCCTCCTTCCCTCTTTCTGGGTTATTCCTTCCCTCCCCCAAAAACCGCTGTCCCTCTGTCTTCCCCCTGCACCCCTCTCCCACCAGACCCACATCACGAGTGGCACTTCTCAATCCTTTCGCAGGGCCCCATTTCCCACGCCTCCCAGACATGAGCTGTTACACGCGAGTGCAGACTTTGGCGTTTCTTGCGTGTTATGAATTCAGGCTCTTTTATTCCTGAACTTGAGCTCAAAACTCAGCTGGTGGGGACAGCTGCTGTCTCTCTTTTTTTCTTTTCAGTTGCTTGCCAAGGGACCACCCTTCACGTCTGACTCACCAGCTTGCAGGCAGGCCTAGAAGGAGTTAACTTCCTTGTCACCCTGTTTTGAGGTTTCCTGCTTTGATACTGCAAAGGCTCTTTGTACAGCAAAGGAAAAGGCGGGGTGAGAGGGGGAAGCCCTTCTGGTCGTAACACCTGGTCATGATCTGCTAGCGCGAATAAAAATTACGGTCCCTTCTCCGTCCAGTTGAAGGCAACCAGGACCATTTCCCTGCAACCAGAATTGAATAAGCACCCAGCCAGGCGGAGAGGGGAACGCACAGCACATCAGTGTCTGAGATGCAAAGCCCCTCAGCTCTCACCTGCATCAGCAGCAGCTCTGTCTGTGCCGCTGCAGGGGAGGGAGGTATAGAGCAGCCCACGCTCGGGATGCCGCGGGACTAGCCCCTCCATGGCAGACAGCCACTGTCTGTACCACACAGCACACGACCCTGCATCTCTGTCACCGTGGTCCCCTATAATATTATTATTATTTTTCATGCTTTTCTTAACTCAGAATGGTGAGGAGTTGGTTCTACCCCAGAAGCATAGTGTTATAGCACCATGCTGCATACACCTGGGGTGGCAAGAAGGTATGTGGGCATACTTGAGGACACAAAGCCCTCCGGGACAGCACTGGATGACTGTGTAGGCTAAAGGCACACACAGCTGGTGCCCTCCCAGCGGGCACTATGAGCTGTTCCTGGGACTCTTCTGAGTCTGTGTCTTGCAGACACATCATTGAAGCAGCTCAAAAGAGAGCCAGGGAAGGAGGTAAGCAGTAGAGTCAATCATGGCTTCAGTACTCTGGCTTCTTGCCTGGTCTTTTCTATTTAACACTGTGAATGTACCCTACAAGAGTCATGGTCATGGAGTGCCATGCAGACACAAACCCTCTCCAGGAATGCCCACAGTGGCATGCCTGCAAGGCTTTTGTCACTGGGAAAGAGGAGCTAGCAAAGATGTAGGATCCATTTAACCCAAATGAGCTGATCCATGGCAGTTATGTATGAGTCTGCTTTCTGTCTGTAGTAAATGCAAAGAGGGCTCGGCTAAACCACAGTGATAGGGGGTTAAGCTGGGTCAGATTTCCTCCCATGTGCCATAGGGTAGGAGCATGCACTCAATTACTGTGCCCCAGCTGATTCTCAATGTATTTATTGTGCCACAATATGCTGATCATATGTCTGAGCCTCAAGAAATGATTAACATTTCTGGTTTGATTAAGTAAAGGTCCCTTTTGAAGCTGCAAATGATGCCGCTACAATCTATCAAGCAAATATGTATTTATGAATATTTAAAAATGCTAGTTATGCAAATGTGCACTTAGGGAATTTAAAAATACACGTAATTAATCTCTTTGGGGTTGCTGTGTTCTGTTGAGTGAATACATATCCAATGAGAATAATCAAGCCAATAAGCCAATAATGACTATTGCAGATGGATACTCAGTTGTATCTCACTTCTCCCTAAGTGATGGTAACGTATAGTCACTCTGGAATAGACAGTTATCTTACATCTTCAGTCATTTCTGTGCTAGGCTGCAATAGCTCAGGCTGGCTGATGAAGCATTCCCTACCACAGCCACACCTAATCAGGGTATTAAGACTCATTTCAAAAACATTGCTGGGAAAAAAAAAAAAAAGGAAAAAAAAAAAGAGTATGCAGCACCTTTGCTGGATTAAACATTTGTATTCACATCCTTCATGCCACCATTCTCTTCAGACTGTGTCCTCAAAGGTACTCAATGCTTAGTTTTGCAATGCCTGACCCATAGCACCTCACTCTCTGGTGGAATCCTCGTCCCCAAGTGCCTGTGATGCCCAAGGAGCATGGACTGTCTAAAGAAAGAGGTCCTGGAAACCAGCCACTTCAGTTAGCAAAGACACAAAGGAAAGAGATGGTGCTTAAGGTATGTAAGTATGGTTTCTATTATCTAATAGCTTAGCTCCCATGCTTACTCCTGCGTCTTGGTCCCCTTGCCACCAATACTACCTCTATATTACTTCACACCCAGAATGTTTTTTGTAGAATCAACAAGATAAAATAGGAACACAGTAATAGCAGGACAGACATAGCCTAAGAGGCTAAATGGATCAGCAGTGCATGTCTGCTGGACCGTTAGCATTCACACTGACTGGACTGACTAGCTGTCCAGATGCTCTCTCATGACTTCCACCTAAGCCTATCAGCCTGTTTTTATGCAGCAAAGGGCTCTAGGAGACCTGCATTGTCTCAGGCCCATTGAAGAAATCTCGTGCCTTTGAGACTTCTTTCCATTTGCTGAATTTGATTGAAATTACATAATGGATTTTAAAATTTGGGGGACAGGTGGTGACAGAGCTAGCGAGAACATAGACACAGAGTATATAAATGTATTCTCAGAAGAGTTTTTTATTAGTTTCTTAGAAGACAGTATTATAAAACTACATTGCACATACATCTCCTTGGTTAATTACCTGGTGATCTGTAGGAGATTCTCTACCTGAGCTGGAGCAGATTAAACATATCTCCTCTTAAGCTTTCAGGCATTCTGGGGTAGGCTTCTAGCTAGAGCTACTTCATTTCTTCCATTATTCCATGTCAATTGGTGATTGCTCAACAGGGCTTTCACCTGAGATGCAAGAGATTAAGGATCAGATCCTCCTCATTTGTACATCATTCAATAGGAAAGATTAAGAAAGCCTTGCCCCATAATTCTTCATAGTCAACACTTCACTTTGTTACTTAGATTGAAGAGAAGGATTTGAATCTGAGGGAGAATGCTTTTGATTGCCAGGGTTCCATTCTTCCTCCCTGCTGGACAAGTAGCCTTCACCAAGACATGCTGAAGCACCCATCCTTGTGTGCATGCTTACGATTTCATTTTTGGGGTTCAGTAGCTGTGATTTTCAAGATACCAAGAAAAGTTTGCTGAAATACCTTTAGATTCAAGACCTCATGCATAATTGTGGACATGGTGGGAGAGGCACTATGGTAAGTACCATTCTCCTGTCTCCATAGCCTTTATGGCATGCCTTGCCTGCTTATCCAGTGACAGAGCTCTGGTCCATACAGGCCCCTTCCTTGGAATAATTTCCCATGAAAACTCTGATTTTGTGTTCACAGGACTTCTCACTCATCCTGGCATTAGGAGTGTGCCTTTGCCACAAGGCTTGCAGAGGATTCAGCCTGCAGCAGACCAGCATCCCTGGGGGATCACTCGCATCTACTGCTGGCCTGTCCATGGAGGCAGTCAGCCTGAACTGCCCACACACTCCAGCGCTTAGGCTCCACCACAGGAACCCAAGAAAGTGAACAACTACACAGTCAGCACTGACTCACACCTGGAGGATAACACTAAGCCCCAGATATTACACACTGTCAACTCTGTATAAGCAGCATAGCTGATTTTTTATTTATTTCACATATCAACTAAGACAAGCAGTCAGTTTCCAACTCCATTCTTGCCAGAATAAAACAGAAAGCAGAAAAGAACCAGCTAAATTTTCAGTGACAAAACTGAGAATGTAGTACAGGCATTTAAAAGTAATTATTTTGAAAGCATGGGAGCTGGGTCCATTCCTTCTGGAAGTGAGAAGTATATCAGGATCCTCAAACAGGCATTTGAACAGGCTACAGACCTGGGATACAATGAGTAAGGGCAAAATTCATCTTCATGCAGATATCTATGGCAAGTTTGGGCTGCACCAAAGCCCACAGTCCTGCAGACTCTCCATCACACACATTGTAATCTGCACTTGTGATAGTCACCCCGTGCAGGAGCAGTGCTGGTGCCAGAGCGGGTTCAGGGGACGGAAGGGCAGCTGGGTACCAATGCAATGCAGCAGGTGATGCGGATGGCTACGTTCACTCAGAGGTTCCTTTCTCAAAGCAAGAAAAGGTAGCACAGCCTTTCACAAACCAGTTGGTAAAATCTAGGCCTAGGGACAGGCTAGAAGTGAAGTTCAGCCTTTAGGGAACAGGCACTAACTTCATAGGTACCATTATTAGCCACATCTGAACCCACTACTACCACACCTGTGACCACAGGAGCAGCAAATGCACCTCCAAACCTGACCTGGAAATGTGATCAGTGTGAAAGTGACCACTGAACTTCTTCATGGTTCAGCAGAACTGACTAAAATTTGGGAAATGGCAGCCTGTTTCTAATTTCAAATGTCTGTGAGAAAAGGCAAAATCAGGACCATAATGTTCAGCAGTGCACTGACTAACATTTTCATACGCTAAGTATCAGTCACAAAACCACTTCTCTTTAGTGGAAATACTGACACAGATATGAACAGCAAGACTAAATACTTTTAGAAAAGCATTTTGTTCCTGAGTTTAAGACCTACTGTTTCAAGTGGCCACAACTAGTAGTTCTCTTAAGCAAATTAAGTCCAATTATCTGATGTCTAAATTATAATCCTCTCCCTCCTCAGCTCCATTTGCAGCAATTTTTAGCACAAGAGCAATAACAGTTACGCACACTTACCTAATTATAGATAATGATCTTTATAAAGAGCTGCTAGAATATGCTAAGCATCTTAGCATAAACATACCCATTCATTCCTACAGTAAGAGTATGGTAAAGCCTAGTGATCACAGCAAATAGTACCCCCGTGGAAGCAATCTGCTCAGTACAAAATACTATGTTAGTCAAATGACTTACCGCATCCCTTTTTTTCCATCGCATCAGCTGCAGGTATTTGTTTCCAGCTCAAGGAGAAGTTCTTAGTCCGTCCCTTTTACATCAACGGTGTTTAGGAAAGCATCCTTTATTGCCTCTGATTTGTGACACTTTCTGTCTTTGCAGGCCAGTTTGAAGACCCTTTTTGTCCTAGAACCCATACCACTCACACTGTTTCTATGTGGAGGAGATAAAAATTAATGACCAGATTCTTCTACCAGGGCAGATTAAAGCCACCACTGGTTTACAAAAGGGACAGATTTCCTTAGTATGGTTGGGACAGGCAACATAATATACCTCCAACCCTGTCCGCTACTCTTCCTTCCCTTCCTTCATCTTTGAAATCTGATACTGGATACTGACATCACATAAAAGCTAAAAAGCAGATGACCACATCCTTTTGGTACCCAATGATTGTTGGTGAAACTATACCTGCACTGGACCCCGTATACTGAAATTTATCCTGTGCGTTATAGATTTTCCCCACAGAAGGGCTCCTTGTTAGGGACAGACAAAAGAGATCTCCTATCCACTTGTAAAACTAGGGGCCTGAGCCCAAATGTGGTGCTTGTGGACCCGTGGAAGGGCGTGGACACATGAAGAAAAGCCCTTGCTCTGAGCAACCCTGTGTCCCAACAGTACTCGATGCACAACCCTGTGTTCCTGGGATGTCCAGGACCCCTTGGCTACTGCTGGTCCCCAACCCACAGCAACCCCCAGAGCCTTCTGCAGGTAAAGCAAAAGGCTCCCCAGCTGTAGTAAGCTTTCTGGGTAACTTCAAGGAGCTGGAAAGAGAGAGGATTGTAATAAGATTACAGTAAGAGAGAGCATTGTAAATACAGATTCTCCAGCACCTGGGCAGTGGTGGAGTGGGAGACTATCCTGATGTTAGGATCACTCCTGTGCCTCTCCTGACATTGCATCCCAGGAATTCAGGAGCAAATGCTGCCAGTTGCCAGGATGGTCTGCACCACACTTTCCAGCCCTCCCTGCATGACAAAAACAGATTCATCTCACAAAGGGCAGCTACTGTAAAGACAAGGTCTCCACTTTACCACCATGACCTCCCATGGACATGTCTCTGAAAAACAGCTATGCTGCTAACAGGAGAGCTAAAAGGAGCTGAAATGCAGCCCTTGCATCAGCAGGAGCAGCCACCATGGGTCTGGGGAGGTCCTTTGGCCACTCTTGGAGGACCCAGCCCCTAATGTGCTGCCTGGAGCGCGCACGCTTTTTCACGTCTGAGGACCAGGTCTGCAAGCTCCGGGGAGGCAGGCTGAGCAGCAAGTGCATTTCCTCCCCTCGCTGCCAGCAGACCTGAGAAACCACAAACCGCGGGGCTGGGAGGGGCTGTGGGAGCAACCTCTTCACAACAGAGTGGTCCAGCATCTGCGACTGACGCAAGAACCTCCTGAGAGAGTCTGCACTGGCCAATACCTTTCTGCCAGAGCCGTCTGTGCTCTTGCAGCCCTGACAGCACTGGGCTCACCTGAGAAATTATTCCTGCTTCATATCCCTGTGAAATAACAAAAGAGAGGAAGACCAGTGCAGAGCGCAGGTCCCAGTTCTGTGCTCTGGCCCATCAAATTGCTGGGGGCTGCCCGGGGTTTTAGGCAATGGGGGCAACAGCCTGTAGTAGCAAATATTTCTACCCTGGTCATCTGGTAGAAACAGAAATTCCTGCACTGCGCATTGTGAGAACCATCACATGGGGCACTTAAAAGATGTATTTCCATGAGTTGTTGAGGATCCGCATCTCTTGAGCATAAAAATAAGACACTTTTATCAGGAGAGACACATGAGGGAGGCAGCTTTGCTGCTGTCAGGAGCAAAAAGAGATGCAGCGAAAAGAGAAAATTAGAAAATGGCCCCATTAAGGCTTCAGCTGTTTCATGCTGCCAAATTAAAAGGTCCAGTCAGAGAAAGGCATGATGCTGAAACAAAACTGCTTTGAGAGACCAATCCCATGCTTGGGAAAAGCAATAGAGATGGGGCTGTTACAAAAGAAGTATGTCTGGTGAAGGACCTGCTTCTACGTGTGGTACATTATCTGTGTGAATATCAGCTCCGGCACAAACTCATATGGCAAGTTACTGTACAAAACCTTTCGTAACTTAGAGGTGAGGTTGCAAGACAGCTAACCTCCCCAGCACAAACCTCAGAGCTGTAGACAAATCCACCTCACGGCTGCTGTTTGCAGCCTACAGCCAGATCTTTCTGGCCATCTCTGTACAAAACAACCCTACGACGTGTTTTTAGGAAAGTCACACTAATAGTGTGCAGAACGGCTGAGCTTGTAGCTGGTGTACGGGGTTACGAAGACTTCCTGCCTCTTACCCAGGAAGGGCATGGTCTGCAGGTGTCATCTAGGGTGGAAAATAAAGTGCAGCTCCCAGGGACCTATTCCTGCCTAACGCTTTGACTTTCAAGGTCTGTGTTAGTGAGAGAAGCCCTTTGTCCACATTGTACTTGTAAGGAAATATAAATGTCTAGAGAACACAGGTGACAACAGGAAAAATAAGTATCATATTAGTTTGGGCAAGCAGAGTGCAATGGAAGCTACACACACACACACACACAAAGCCCCGCTCCTTGCAGTGACAGAGGGATGGAAGAGCCTGTGTCTGGTGCTGCTGGAAACAAGCCTCGAAGATGTGTCTGCAGTGCCTTTGCACGACCAACCTTTGCATGTCCCAGGCGAGCAGAAAGCAGAGATCCCAGGGCCGAGGGAAGTTTTCCACCTCAGCCAGCTGCTCACCATAGCAGAATCCCCCAAAAACGGCCTCAGCTGGGTGGATTTAACTGTCAAGAAAAAAGTAATTTCCTGCTGATATGAGCAACAGCACTAACCCTCTACTGCACAGAATAGTATTTGTCCCATTTTACAGATTAAGAAGCAAAGAAACAGAAAAGGGCTGTGATCCACCTCACCTGGAATCAGGCCTACTACCCAACTGAATTGGCCAATAGCTCATGCTACCTGCTCCCATGATCCAAGACTTTCTCACTAAGGGAATACACCAGCAAAATCAAGTTTAACAGTGTCAACCAGGAGCTCATCTCTGGTGAATGCATACAGATGTACCTTTTTCAGTGCTGAAAATATGCAGATTTTCCACCAAATGGGCTCTTCTAAGCAATCTGAAATATTCTATCAAATAAATTTTTTATTAAATGAAGCTTTCCATAATATACTTAATTTGCATAACTAGAAAATGTGAAGGAGAAGGAGATTCTGCATAGAAGGACTTCTGCATACATAGGCCAGGCCTCTTGCTGCATAGGTCCAATAGGCACTAATGATCCTAGTGTTGACAACTATTTGCCAATCTGGAACAATAATTCTTACAATGCCCTTGAATAGTTTCAGCTGATTCACCACAGAGCTCATTCTTTCCTTTCAATCACTAATCTTTTTTTCCCCAGTTAATACTATGCTTTGCAGCAAAGATGGTGTGCCTGATTTGTGTAATGACTACAAGTATTTATGAAAATGGTGTTTTAATGAGATCAAGGCACAATGGGTCAGGTCCTCATCTCCAAGACCAGGGTTGCACAGCACAGAAATGTCTGGTTTACTAAGCAAAATCCAAACTTGCAAGATGAGCTCGCAGCATTGTACATGGGCGTGGGATGTTTTCTGCTTTTTAGCCTATCTTTTTCAAAAGAAAAGCAAACCCAGCAGGCTTTTCTAACTAGCTGAAAGAATAAGGAAGTGGTTCTATAGAGGGATACATCAATGGGCACAATATTTCACCCAGGGACACCAAAGAATTCGGCTTCATTACATCATGATCAGTGGAGAGGATTAAATCTTTTTATCTACTTCTAAGCACAGTTTTCATCTGTCTTAGCCAATGGATTAACTGGAAGCAAAGGAGCAGCACCTGCAGTGATTTACAGACTGCTGATGATATCAAACGTGATTGCTCAGAGCAAGAAGGCATCCCCGGCTGGGCTGCACTTTCCAGTTATGATGCCCCCAGTAGAACCCTCCAGGCCTCGTTCCCCAGCCACCACCCACTTACTTACCCAGCCTATAGAGACTCCTCAATCTACCAAGTGACCATGCTCCTTGCTGCACCAAGTGGAAAGCTTGCAAGCATGGTTCTCTTATTTGTGCTCTCTGGTCGCCTCTTCCCTCACACAGGCATCACCAACAGACTGCTAGAGCCAACACAGGCCTCACAATGCTCTGCAGCATAGTGTGCAGAGCTGCACAAACATCTTGTAGCTCACCATCCACATGCCTTCAGGCCGAGGCAAAATATCTTTGGCACAGGCAAGACACGATCATGGTGTAGCTATGTCTTGAATACTGCAGCATATTTTAGCCCTTTCATCTCAAAAAGTATATAGCAGAGTTGGAAAGAGTAGAGCTAATGACTAACACAAAGGCCAAAAAAAGGCAATTTCTGTATAAGCAACAGCCAAGGAGATAAGAACACTTCAGTCTAGAAAAAAAGGGACTGAGGGGGAATGTGACATCATATATAATGACATATATCAAATCCTGAGTGGTATGGAGAAAGCAGGGAACTTTTCTTCATTTTTCCCCCACACGCAAAGAGCTAGGGAGCATTTTATGGAACTAGCAGATGGCAGATGAAAAAAAAAAAAAAACCAACGAAAAGAAATACTACACACACACAGAGTTCAGCTGTGCTTCTCACAGCTGGCTACTGTGGGTGCTAAGCAGTTTAAAAAGCAAGTGAACAAGTTCACAAAACTTGTGAAAATTTTGAGAGCTTAGGAAAAAAAAATAATCTATTGACAGCTATTTTGTACAAGGCGACTTCCCTCCCTTACAGCTGAGGAAATGCCTTGGCAGGTAGCTGTGGAACTGTGAAAGCTCTTCCATGGAAGCGTGTACTGGCCCTTCATATCCTTATCCTTAGGTGCCCACCCTGAGCCTGCTGGGTAGAATTACTTGCCTTCCTTTCGTCTTACCCCTACAGTCCCTTTTAGAGTGTTTCCCATGACACACAACTGTCTGGTGTCGGACCCTTAGTGAGCTGCTCAGACTATGCCAAGGCAGCCCATCACCTATGGGAGTCACATAGCCCTGCAAGAAATCCCATACCCTCTTCTTCATCTGGAAGAGAGACACATAGGATCACAGCTTTGGGAAGGCCTTTTACAGCCATCATGATGTTGCAGAGAGATTTCCCATGTGTCAGAGTGGGGTACAGAGGGAAAGGGAACTGTGCTAGATAAAAGAAAATGCCAAAGGACACTTATTACAGGGTAAAACCCACATAGCAGACCACCAGTAACAAGCAGAATCCCAGCCCCTCAGCTGCATCAGGCAATAAATAGGAGGAATTACCCTTCACAAGCAGCACGATCCCATATCCACCCAGGCCCTCTGATGGCTCAGCAGACATCACCAGCAGGGCTGCCATGGGGACTCATAAGGTCTCTCAGACCTATCCACTCCACAAGGGAGAGGAGAGAAGAGGCACTAGGGCAGCCTTCGAGAACAATTTAAATTGGGCAATGCACGTGGCCATTATTTCTCTGATTACATCTCAAGCATGTTCACAGACTGCATCTGCTCCTAAAGTTCCCTATTTATATCCTAGTTGTCTTGTTGTGTAAATCTTATATATTACCCTACCTGTAAGATTAAGTTTGTGCCTGCCTGCAAAGCTTGTTTCCATTAGATGTTGCTCTACCATAGCTAAGAGTAAAGGACCTCAGAAGGTAAGGTGCTGAGCTCCATCCACTTTAATTCACTTAGGAGTTGACCTGTGCTTCCCAATAAGCTGGAAATGGTGGCAAGTGCACAAACATCAGGAAGAGTGTGTTTTCTTTCTAGCACAAATCACTTCACTTGACTAGGTCTCTGTTGGCCTCATTTACAGAGGTGAAAATATTTACCCTCTTCAGAAATTTACAAACACAAAAGCACAAGATAAGTGCTAAGTATGAGCTGAGGGGTTGTAACACTTCAAAGAGACATCACCACCATGCTGGAACTTCCTTTAGCAATAAGGAAAAGACATTGCCGTGAGTAGAGGTGGAAAACATAATTCTTTCTCATTCACTCACTGAAAGCATAATTGTAAATTACCCTTGTCCAGATGACATGAGAGGAAAAAATGCTGTTTCTAAAGTTGTTTAGAAATCAATGTCACTAGCACTAAATGCTCCAAACAGTTGTTTTTAAACTGGGGACAGTAAAATTACAGTCCTTGTCATGCACATCAGCAGTGACAGATAATGTAGCTAAGCAGTTTCTATTACACTCCTGCAAATCAAGTGCAAGTGTTCTCAAAGGGATGGGTTTGTATTCGATCAATGAACAGCCACAGGGCAATTAATTACTGAACATAGACGGTAGAAAAATTGCCTTTCTCTGCAGGCAGATGGCTTAAACTAAAGACCCTGCACTGCTACTTGAAGGCGCACATCCTAAGACCTGTGGCGTTCTGTCCATTTATGCCAGTGGAAAGTCTATCCAATTATAATCAATGTGAGTATCATCGCTGGAGTCTCTGTACAACGCAAACACGCATACCACAGGTTGGAGGAAATTACAAGTGAGCCATTATAATGATTAAGTGACCGGGCAACCTTTTGATAAGTTCCAAGTAATTTAGTTTTCCCTAAATTGAGGAATTAATTCCCTGTTGAGTCCATACAGCGAGCAGTGGAGGCAAGACAGCGAGGGACTGTCTGGGAGGGCAGCCATCCTGCAGCTCTGCTCCTACATGCAACCAGCGTTTCTGGAACATTCACCTCCTTAACCACACTTCCGCTGAGCTCACTTTTTAAAGCTACAATTATGTTACACAGTCCTGCCAAAAAAGCAGCTGACACATGACGAAATTTTAAAGAATTCTATTTGCTCTCTGACTACAGCACTTGTCCTGCCCCTCATTGCTTCTCTTGGCAACTCCATGGAAAGTCAATTTTTCTTTGGCCAGTTGCTGAAAATAAGGATCTGGGGAGTGAGCACCTGGCTGCAGACCCCAGGCCTGCCAAACTTTCTTTATTTTAAGCGCTACTTTTCAAAAAACAGGGAACATTCTGGTGAGACAAAGAGCAACATTGTCAGACTTCTTTATATTGAAACTACTTCTTGGTCCTATTTTGTAGATTAAGAAGCCAAGTCTTAAAGACGAGTTGTAATTTAGCTAGGAGCAACCCCGCAGGAGAGGCACATGGAAATGAGCATCCAGAAAAACCTGAATTAGCATCTGGAAGTGCCTACACTGCCACGTTCCTCTGACACAAACCCCTAAAGTGCCAGTGCCTGAGTAGCACTACTCTGTGTGCACAGAAATAACTGCACAGGACCTCCACACAGACCTATCAGACAACTTGAAACGTCTCTCACAAATGCCTCTAGAAAAGTACCCAAAGCGCTGGAAGGAAGGAAACAGGTATCCAAGCACAAGAAGGTGCTCTTCTCAGTGAAGTCAGGTCCCTGGAAACACCATCTCTAACACCCAAACGCACCTTCGGGTGCTAGATAATTCTGCAGCTTCTGTCCAAAATGAACTTCAGTCCCTGGGGATGACATCTTCACAAGTGCTGTCTTCATCTTCATCTGCAAAATAATCAAGTTCTACTCACTCATTTTTAAGGGTCATATGTTCTCCTTAAAGACAACTCTTAATTTGCAGGAATGTAGCAGCTTCCCTGTAATTTGCTTCATACTACATGCAACCGTAGCAATGAGATAGCAAAGTCTTCTGGCTTTAACCACAACCCGTCAATTAATGTTGCATAGGCAAATGTAGTTCAGAAGCAAATTAAGTTTTAACCAAAGGTTATAAGTGCCACTGTGTCATTTTTCTAAATGGGAGAGGAGCAAACACCATAATTTGAATGTAATATAATTTTCCATGTTTTTCATGAAAGAAATCAAATATTTGGCTATGAAAGCCAAATTTTTTTCTTGTGGTATTGATGCTACCCCATCAACACCAGCACTGAATTCAAAGGCACGGGGAGAATGCAGGTGATTTCAGCAGAACAGGTGCTACCTGCCTTTGAAGACCTAGCCCAGAAGGTCCTCCACATGCACAGGTTGTGCAAAGTCAGGGCCCAAATAGCAGAACTTTGAAGTAGGAAGTAGGTGAAGAAGAGACAGCAGTGAGTTTTGACAAAAGGGGAAGTACCAGTCTGTAGAGAAGTTACTAATAGAATTACTGAGGGAGCCTTCCCCCCATCTTGTTTAATGTTTTTGCAAGTGCCCTTGATATACAAAGCCAGCGTGCTGCTGGTATTTGCTCATAGCATAAAGGAGACAAGTCCCATTTTTTCTAGGGGAGGCTTGCAAAGCCAAGAACAGGAGGAGCAAGGTAACTGGAGACACAAAAATGAGATGAAATTCAAAGCTACTTAATACAAGATCATATATTCATCGAGTAATAGTGAGAACTGCTACCATAAGCTGAGAGCTCATTAACTGGAGATGACTGAGGAGAAGAAGCAGGCAGCATTACTTAATTATAGCATGACTTAAGCTACCAAGTGATGCAACTATGAGAAAAAGCAAATGTGATCCTAGGATATGTCAGCCAAGGTATTTCCAGAGGAGACAGGTAATTGTTGTCACAGCATAAAGCAGTGGTGCAACATGGAATGGTAATAACTTACCATGGACCATGCTAGCCCAGACCAGGGTCCTTCTAGCCCATTACCCTTGCTTCAACAGTGGCCAGAGTAAGAACAGGAAGAATAAGAATAGGACAAGCACATGTAAGACTTCCCTCTGATAGTCTCACAGCCTTGAAACATTTTCAGCTCTGGGATTTCCTTTGCTAGCTGTGGTTTGACTATTAAGCAACCCACAAAGGATTCTTCTTCCAGATGATTCTCAGTCTACCCCTGAGCCAGTGTAAATTCCTTGAATCCACTGCATCATTCAGCAAGGACTTTCTCACATTTACTGCTTATCACATGAAGAATCACCCCCTTTTGTTGTTTAGAACCGGGTTCCCAATAATTTCATCATATGGCTCCTAATTCTTGTATGGGATGAAATAAGGAACAGTCAATCCACATCAACCTTTTCCTGAACTTTGTAAACCTCTACCGTATCTTTCCAAGTGGCCTCTCTTCCAGGCTGAACAGACCCTGTGTATTCAGTCTGTCCACATCCCTGATCACCCCTGCTGCCCTACTCTCAGTTTCAATACACTCTTTTTAAGCTAAGGAGAGCAGGAATGCACTGAGTGTTCAAGGCATGGTCAAGTCACAGGTTTAAATGGTGGCATAAAGACGTTGTCTTCTCTGTTCTGCTCCTAGTATTTCTGACATTTGATGTAGATGGGGATTTTCTTGCTTTCTGATGAGTAAAAAACTGATGTTTGCACATCTAATTCAATCATCCATACCCAAGAAACATTAACTTCACCTTGAAGAGGTACTGAAGTAGAAAAGCCGGCTAAAATAATGAGAGACTTGAAGAGTCGATCATATGAGCTGAGTTTAAAAGAAAAGTTACGATTCCTCTCTGTACATATCACTGAAAGCAGCAGGCAGGGAGCAGAGTTCTTAAGGATGAAAGGCCCTGTTAGGACAAAGATGTAAGTTGGGTTTGGATGTAAATCAGGCTTGGATATATATTCAAACTGGTGATTAGAAGAAAGCTGGAAACTGGGAGACTCTGGAACAGAGTTCCAGAGCTGGGAAGCTCTGGAACAGCTTCTCAACATAAAGCGGGTAAAAAAATGAAGTTAGTTCCAAGATGGGGCACAGTCAGTTTGTGAAAGGACAGTTGCCTGCAGTATTGGGAGATTTGTAACACAGGAAGGCCCCACCTAAGTATGCATTTATTAACATGAGGTGCTTCACACCAGCTCCTTCTGTGGCTCCATTTAGGCCTTCCCGAGGGCGATGCTGCTTGATTTCCTTTTAGGATGGAGTACGTTCCTTTGCACATAGCCATCCAGAGACCTACCAAAAGCATCCACAAGGAAGTGAAGGCAGTGGAAGCAAGACAGGCTGCAAAGCTCGCTGATCGTTAGGGTTACAAGCCATTACCAGATGAAAATTTAGCTCAGGAAGGTATATGCTATGGGAGTAAGAAACCTACATTAATCCTTCTGCCACAGAGCAAAGCGGTGGGAGGAGCAGGTTACATAATCCCTAACCATTTAAATAATTCAATACTTATTAAATACTTAAATCATTCAAGCAATTATTTATGGATTGACTAATCCCCTCATTTATTGCTTCTTGTGTAGACACTCTCGGAGTAACCATTACTGTATATGCCTGAACTTATAGTAGAACAGATAACAGGAGTGTAGAACTAGGCACTGGACGGACAAAGAAACTGTTTTGGTTTGGGATAAGGGGCTTTTTGGTAGGGCTTTTTTTTTTTTTTCACCAGCCTCAGCATTTATAAAACCTCAGACTACCACCACATTTAAAAGAAAAAAACCACCAAACACCCACAAGTCCTCAGGCTCAATGTTTTCCTTATCACCCAGTATATGACCCAAACACTAGACCATACTTGTTAGAGAGTTAACTAATCAAAGGTATTATTGAATACACTGGCATAACACAAGCACATTTCAGAGAAATGTAGGGTGACTTTAAGGCATTTCTTTTCTCTTGGGAGGTCAGAAAACTGGTAGGAGACATTTCCATATGCTCAAAGAGATCCTGTCTCACAGGCAGGAACAGTAAAACTCTTCCTTACTAAATCACCAGTAGAGATGCCAACCGTGATTCAAAAGACTGAGACTGTAAATCCTGTAAATCTCTTTTACCTTGGCTGTGAAACAATCTCTTTAATGTCACTGACAATTTCAGAAGATTCAGCCTAGTGACACCGGCCATAATGCTGTGCTTTTGTGCCAAAGTCATCCAGCCAGACTCAGAGGGGCAAAGATTTAGAGTTGACTATAGGTAGATCTTGTCAAATAACCTTAAAATACAAAAAATATGAAATATGTAAAAGTAATGTAAGTTTTCTATAATGTACATGGGAAAAAATGCATGTAAAGATTGTTTAAAATTATTTGATTACTTGGTGTATATGGGCAATGCACAAATATATTTCTTTCTCAATAAAAACACATTTTGCCTGTCACAGAAACACACAAATGTGGAGTTGACAACCATGCTCTGTATTATTCTTTCAAGAGTAGAGAAGGGATGGATCACAACAGCTGCTGCAAAGTTTCAGAGGTCCAGCTTCACACCACTCAGCCTTAGACACCCCACAAAGAAGTTCCAGCTTCCACATGAATGAAGAGAGATCAGCAGAGAGAAATGCAGCCTCCCTAAAACACAGTCCCAGTAAATTAAAATTCTTGAAATCTTGTTTGGAAAAAAAAAACAAAACACAAAAGAACAAAAAAACCCTGATGATTTCTATTTCCACTGGGACCGTGTCATCTCATCATCAAGAATAACAAAATCAATTCATTACGTTCCATTGAAGGCAGCCTCAGGAGAAAGATCAAAGAATAAGAGGAAATGAAAGCTGACCGACTTTATCACCTTTGGAGTCAGTCCCAAAGATCTCAAATTAATTTAGATTGGTGGGGCAGTGCATAAAATCTGGCAAGCCCTTTACCAGTGCAGAGCCTCTATACAAACCAGTGAAGTGCTGTTGTCTCCAGGGTTTTTCAATAAGCAAAACATTTTTGCAAGCGCTAAGTACTTCTTCCTTTGGCCATTTCAAGTTTATTATGGGAGGCAGGAGAGAATACTTCCACGTTTTCCTCTTGAATTCTGCAGGGAGCCATCTCTATCTCTCTCTCTCTCTCTCTCCTGAAAGACCCAGCAGTGACATTTCTGCGTGAAAACTCTTCCCCGGTGGGAGGCTGCCAGCCGCCGGCCCTTCCTGCTGCTGGCACCAGCCCTCACCAGCCTGGCCACCCTGGGACAGCATCCCGAGCCAGCAACGGTGCCCACGGGAATCGGGGGCTGCCTGCAGTGAATCTTACTCTCTGCTCAAGAGAGCGAAGCAATTCTCCAAAGCTGCGAATGGCAAGGGTGTTTTCCAGGGTAGCTGCAGCACAGAAACTGCCTGGGAAGGGGCTGCCACCCGAGGAGGATGCTCCTACGGGGAGCAGGGATCCCCCCGCCACTGGCTGCAGTGGGCAGCACAAATCCTGACCCCAGCCTCCCTTCCCTCACCCCCACTGGGGCCACAACAGCTCCTGGAGCTCCCTTACCCTACTCTTTATTTTCCTCCCTTTCCGAGGAATTGGATTTCAGATGTTTGAGCACTAGTTTCCCCTTCGGTTGTTCCTTGCAGTGCCTTATCATGTTTCATTTTCAAACCAGATCACTATTTCCTTTCCAGTCTTTGTTTTAATATCCAGTCCCCGGACTCCCAGACATGAGACAGGCTCTGTGCAACTGCCCTGTCTTATCCCAGGCCAAATTTCACAGCATCTGTGGTACCACATGCCACAGAGAGAGAGAGAGAAGCTCACGACAGAAACCTTCCCTTTCCTCACCTCCTTGGTAAGTGGCTGCTTACTGGAAACACCCAATTAGTCAGTGGATCCCATTAGCCCTGGTGATTCAAAGCTGTGTCATCCGCAGCTGCAGACGGGCACTGCCTTTTTCCCCTCCGCTGCGTGCGACACTCCAAATGGCGGGAAGGTATTTAAGCGCCTCTGGTCTGATTTCTTAGCTGCCAGCAATATGGAGTTTGAGCCCAAAAGGATAAGGAATCTCAGAATCACAGAATCTTCATGGTTGGAAGGGACCTTTGAGAACCTCCTTTCAGGTAGTTGTACAGGGCAATGAGGTCTCCCCCCAGCCTCCTCTTCTCCAAACTAAACATGCCCAGTTCCCTCAGCTTTTCCTCATATTACTTGTTTTCTAGACCCCTCACCAGCTCAGTGGCTCTCCTCTGAACACACTCCAGCAGCTCAATGTCCTTCTTGTAGTGAGGGGCCCAAAGTCCACCAAATGAGACGTGTTTGATACCTTAACACCTTCTCCATGAGCCATAGGATGCTTTGAACTGTGTGTTTCACAGAGGCGACAGGCTTTAAAGAGGCTGCCAGGTAGCTGGGCGTTCCTCACCCTGTGATCAAGCCCCCACCACCAAACCCAGGGCCCTATGAAAGGACTCTCTTTTCAGATACTTACTGAACTTGCAACAAAAAATGAATTCCCTTGTTCAGCCCCAGTTCTACATTCAGTAGGAGGCAAAACCTCAAGAAAAAATTATATTTTATGGAACAGTTCCTGATCTTCCAACTTAACTCACCACCAGAGGACTCCCACAGGGAGTCCCACTGGGATCGTACAAAGTTTGCAGATACTACTGCATCAGCCAATTTTGACGTCTGAGCCCTGAAAGAAAGCTGCTCTGAAGAGATAAGAAAAGACACATTTATCACCATCAAAAATCTGTGTTCTTCACAAGCAGTTTGAAAACCACCACTTTCTTTCACTAGCTCCCTCACTATGTTGCCTCGGTGGAGGGCAGCTAATATTTGTGGAGGGTCTCCTTGCCTGCTATTCCCAAAACATGGTGGAAATACATCATGAATAAACCTAGGCGTGAACTGTGTGCTCCAAAAAAAGAAGCTCTGTCCCCAGTCCATCTCTTGATCCACAAACTCAAATTTGATTCAAATTTGATTCAAATTTGAGTGCAAATAAAAAATAATAAAAAAGTTGTGGTGGTTTGTTTTTTTTTAACTGTCTGACAGCTGTTCCTGGACTTGAATGCGAGGAGTCGTTTGTCTCAGCTTAGCTCTTGATGGATAGATCCACATGATCAAAACCACTTTCAAAAGTAAAGTGTAGTTGGGCTGCTGGCAAGCTCAGAGGACAGAAGGAAAGAGAGACAGAAGGACTTTTCAGCTGCTTTTCCTGGTGGTCAGTTCAGCTGAGTGTCAAAGTACAGCGATAGTCTAAAGAAGAGATGCTGTCACTGGCGCAAGCCAGCCTCGCCTGTAAATAAATAAAAGGCATCATTTTCCTCCACTATGAATCTGGCACTTTTTACCAACACTAAATTGATTTAAAACCTTCCAAAGGAAAAGCCTCAATGTTTAATTTCTCTGGCTAGCCTTAGATTCTTGGCCCTACTTTTATTTTCCATAACATCCAGCTTATTTCTTTTGACGCTTGTTATACTTCAAAAATGCTATTGTAATTAGATCATGACACTCTACAACTAGCTCCAAACTGAAATATTCCTTTTCATTTAAGACAGTTTATGCGTAAATTTCATAAGATTTTGAACAATGTTATCTTGAAAGTACACAGTGTTTAGAGCCAGGCTGAAAGGAAAATAAACTCACAGAAAATAAAAAGCAATTCAAACTTCTGCCCAAAAACTCAAATTAAACTCTTTTGATTCTCCAGAAAAGCTTAGTTGATTTTATTTATTTTCCCATTCTTCTCTGCTTCCTCTGCTCAGACCAGGAGGGAAATAATGAAATACCGCGTGAAAAAAAAAATATATTTTTTACTATATTTTCAGTTCAGCAAGGACTGTAAAATTAAAAAGAAAGCAGTGTGACATGAAAGTAATTTCAGTTCATTCACCTCAGGGAAGTTGAAAGTTGCCTGATTAGGGACTGTTATGTAATATATTATCTGAAATACGGATCTGTCCATTTCAAACTGGTGTGATGCCACAGACTCACCAAGAATCACCTGCTGGTATGGCCAAATTTGTTGCTCCCCAAAATTTCTTTGATTTCACCCTCAAATAGTTCACCATCAAACAGTTCTCTCTCCCCTATTTTTTTCCAGAGTGGCTGTGGCCTAAAACCAGACGACTTTGCTTTCTTTTCCCAATTAAATTCATCTGCTGAGGAAAACTCTCCAAAAGAAAGCAAACTAAATAGCAGCTGGCTTTTAAAGACAAAAGGTTCATGCTCAATCTCTGTTCATCCCCATGTACATGTGACTGCTCAGGAGTTTGGATGGCACCTCCCTCTAGCTGCTGGCAGCCAGCCTTGAGGGCCCCTTTCCATGCCAGCATCCAGGGGTGCATCCATAAGCTTCCCCCTGCGCTTCCATGCGGGCCAGAGATATGACCTGGTCTTCTCTAGGCAAAGGTGCATGATCCGTCACATAAACACACCTTCAAAATGCTGACTATGGGAGCAAATGAATGCAGGGGGAGGAAACTCTGAGCTGCTCTAAAGCAAAGTAAGAAGTGCAAGGGAAAAAAAAAAAATGCAAGAACAGATATTGGAACTAATAATAAGGAACCAACAGTAAGATACTGGAACCAATAAGGTCCAATAATGTTCCCAGTGCCTTTGTATACTACTCACACCAAATTTCTGCAAACCAGTGCCCCCTCCACACCAGAGAACAATGTTATAGATAGGGTTACAGAGGTGCCAAGACAGCAAGACAAGCAACCAAGTCCCAGAGGTGGCTCCTGTTACCACAGACATGTTATGGGGTCCGACCACAATCACCCACAGACTATCTGACCTACCCGATCCTGCTGCTATACAACAGCCCACTGTACTGGGCAGGACTCAGATTTTATGTTCATGTTCTGGATATATAACCTCTATCTAACCTGCTCAAACTGACATCTAAATCATAGGCTTGCAGTGTAGGCTTGTTTCCCTGAAGTTTGAGACTTTGAACTCAGGCTCCCCACTCTCCCATTCCCACATCTCAACAGCCCCACTCCATAAGAAGGCACTTGGAAGTCAACATTGCTGGAGTCTAAAAGGTCACCAAGGATGTTTCTTAACATGCTAAGGAGAGAAGAGGCCTTTCTTTACCATTGGTGCACCCAACTTTTAGGACCACAAACCAAGCTCCTGAGAGTTTTAGACCAATCACCACAGAAATCTATTGATTTGGTGACTTGTTCCGCATTGATTGGTAGGTTTCAAAGCAGATAAACATAACTCTCCTTTTTGGCATATTTTGTAGGTGAAAAGCAGCTTTCTTAGGCTTGCCTATGAAATTGTCCTTCCCCTTCAAAGCAGACTGCCTTTACCAGGTGGTTTCTGGTGTTCTTCCTCCAAACCATGAGCTGTTCCCCTGGAATCACTTCTTCTCCCCCAACCTCTATATTCCCTCAGTCCAACAGGTGTGTTCTGGAGAGCAGCCCTTCAACAAAGAGGTAATGAAAGCCCAGGAGGATTCACATGAGCAGCTTGCACTCACCTAATCTCCCTGCAGTGAAACACCTACAATGTCCCAGTGGTCCATACAGTGCTCTCCAGTGGTTCTCACACAGCAGCATGAAGAGACACCAAGTCCATTCCTTGTTATCAGACACACTACACTACATAACACTCATCTACTGCATTTCTTAAACTCATGGGAAGTATTGATTCAGCCTCTACCTGATGTAAAAACTCCTTAGAGGGTAAAATAAATAAATAAATACATAAATAAATAAAATCCTCAAGCATTTTATCCAGACGTTAAGAAAAACAAGCAGTTCTCTTTCAGGCAAATTTGGAGTCCTTTTCTGTGAGGTCTTGGTTGCCCCAGAACCAGTTGGCTTCAGAAATGGAGGGTCAGTTCAGGGTCTTTGGGATAAATCCATTGCTGAAATCCACAGGCATTTTACTCAAGGCTCTTCTGAAGGTCTCCCCCTTTAAGCCCTCTTTGTTTTAGTCCAGCCTAGTCTCTGGGAGCAAATAGGTGGTAATAGCATTAATCCTGTTCTCTGTTGAAAGGTTTGTTTCCTTCCTGCGCTGATACCCAGTACAACTCCCAGCACCAATGCATCACAAGTAGGAAAGGCTGTGAATGAACAGTAGTGCCAGAGGCTGCATCTCTTCCCACCTCTGGGACAACTGGGTACTCCTCAAAATGCTGGTCCCACACCTGCCAGGTTGAGTACCCATCAGAGGGAATCCTAGCGCTTCTCTTTGTTTACCTCTTCTAGAAAACCAGTTCCTACTGGGAGGAAACTCATCCAGGCTGAACTCCTCCAGTAGAAAACTTGGAACACTTTTTGATATTTTATGAGCAGATCAGGGGGGCTAAATGGGTGCCTTGTAACCATTTCAACTAAGTACAGTTCAAATTTTAAAAATGTGTAAAAACAACAGAAGTGCAAAGTTCCCAGGAATTAAACTGTCCTCTTTCTTCTACCATAGAGGAGTTAAAGGGGATGCTCATTTCAATTAATGATAGTAATACACCCAGTATGTCCCAGGGTCAAAATGCTCCTTCTGTTCCCGAAAGAACAAGATGGAAAGAATTTCACAAGACATTATCAGAAAGAATTCACTGTGAGATAAACACTTACTTCTTCCATTTGTTTTCATTCAGACTTGACTTGTCACTAATAATTATGACAGAGGATGTGATAAATGTCCGCTCAACATTTGTAAGAACAATATGCTTTACCCAAACATGAGAACACACAGGAAAAAAGGCTAATCATAAACTAATTATTTCTTTCACTAATCATTACTGCTCTGAGTCACCGTTTCTATGAATTGCCTCGCTTTTTTTTTCCTTCAGGAGTGAAGCAAAGGAATATTCCAACCTTGTTTTGTTCCTTACTCTGCATCTTTTTCTTTTCATGTTCTTATATATTTTAATTTTCCTTGTCAAGGGCATGTTGATGGTCCAAAACCTATGTTGAATTTTCCAGCCTTCATAAATCTATTTAATGGCTAAGAGCAGCTAAAATACCAAAATGCTAAACCTGACAGTGTTTTCACTCACATAAAATGTAGTTCCTAGGAAGCCATATTCTTTTCATGGAGTTGAAGGAAGCTTGAATGACAATGCTGACCCATGCATTACTCCTCTTTTCAGGGGGTTGAAAAGCTCTTCTGCCACAGAGGTGAGAGCTGTTCTTATTTTGGGCCTCTGCTTTGCTTTCATACCTCAGCAATCTTGAGCAGACCACCTTCTTACCATTGTTGAATGAAAAGTAAGTATGATGATGGTTTCAAAGTCTTGACACTCCCTTCTGTCAGGAGAATGAAAGTCACATCAGTAGCCCTGGAGAGCAGCCACCACAGGTAGGAGAGAAAGGCGGTGAGGAAAACAACACAGGCTCTGTTGGAAGATTGCAATTGTTGAACCAATACATTCAGAAAAGTTAACATTTCACTGTTTTGTTTCATCAATGAGACTGTGTAAAACAGCAAAACTGAACAAATGCTTCGGGCCATGGTAATTACCAAGAGAGTTGCACAGACACAGAATACCTGCGCTTCTTCTGGGTACATTTCATAGAGCAACGTGGACTCTCAAACCAACCTCCATGGCATCCAGAACTGGAACCATGTATCATCCTGGACACCTTCAGGTTTTTGTGCTGGCAAGTCGGGATTCTTCCTGTCTTAGAATGTCATCTTAAAAGAAAAATTCTAGATTCTAACTCTGTAACTCCGATGTTACTGAGTGCTCTCACAGTCTCTCAGCTTCCTAAAAAGTACAAGATTCTCAATACTTTACAGTAGGATCTCAACAAACTGCAGGATTTAGCCCTTGATAGAAATATACTGTTTCTTAGGTAGGAAGCTCAGGTCTGTCAGATAGATAACATTCAAGAGATGTGAGAAGTTCTGGATATTGCACGATCTCTGAGGAAAAGAAAAAACCACCAACAGCCAACAAATGAGCAGGAGCAAAATTAACAAATTGCTCTTTAGAAGCTGCACACTCTGACAGTTACATAGCAATTTGGAGTTATTGTCAACAACCCTATCTCCTTGGAGACTGGCTGACGCTGCAGAGAAATATTAGATGGGAAATTAAGGTTAACAAAGGGTTTCCTACTGTTGTTCCTAGTAATATAAGCACTTTACACATCAGTTCTAATTCTGTTGAACTGAGAAAAAGGAAATGGGAGAAGAAAATTTAAACAGGGACCCTCATTCTACAGCAAAATCAGCTAGCAGAAACCCCCCATTAAAATTAAAGGTATCCCATCTTCCACAGATTCACATCCCCACCAGCAAATCACTTGTGTAGCCTTACCTTGCTTTGGTTGGCTTGTTCAGAAGCAATCTCTTTATTGTAATTGCTTTAAAGGTCCATTATTTTGCCATTAACTCAAATACAAAGGCTGCTTTTCAGCAAGGTCTTGTTTCTGTTCAGGTAGAAACACAACATGATAACACCCTCAAAAATAGGACAAATTGTTTATCCAAAAGCTGTCTCGGGACTGATGCTGAGAGGCAGTGGGCAAGCCCAACAAGCAGTGCCACTGATGCAATGCTTCCTCAGCACTGCTCACCGCCACGTACGTCAAATGCTTCAAGTTAATATCAACTCAAGTCTCTTGGTAACAGCCATGTTGTGTTCTGCTTTCCAGCAAGGCTCTGACGTGAATCAAGTGAAAGACAAAAATTCCCATTTATCTTACACAGAGAAAATGCATACTTACTGTACCAGCAGTAAAAGAAAGTATTTCAAGAGGTCTAGGAGTTCATTTCCAGTCAGAGCTTCCTTTTCTGCTATTTTCCAAAATTTGCCATCTTGCACTGAGAAACCCTCAGGTGTTCAAAGATCATATTGCCAAATCCACATTAGCACGAGTGGTTATGGTTCTCCATGTTCTCACACACTTGGAAAAAAAAGGTAGCTATTTTGCAGTAGAGGCAGAACAGCATGCCTGCTTAGAGGATCTTCCATCAGGACACTGAGAAGGAGCTAAGATTTCCTGTGCCAGGCTCCTATCCGAAGAGAAAAGGCTCTTGCCCTTCTCCTCCTTCACATAGGGAAGAACACATCCAAACTCAAACACTCACCATTTCTATCACACCTGGAACAAATGAACCTCATACATCAAGCTTTAAGTTCCTCTCTGACTCAAACACTCATGGCCATCCTGTAAGTGCTCTTTGCTACTTCCAGCCCTCCCTAACTGGGATAAGCAGGTTTGCAGAAACTCAGGAGGGAGAGGAAAAAAAAGTATTTACTTGTCTCTTTATGGGCTTGTGCAAACTCTGCCAACACCATGTGTGTAGCCACTGCTGCTGTGTACTTTCCTGAGCCATCTTCTTGCATTAGCGTCTCACTTCATCTTGGGTTTAGACTGAAAAAAACTTGGAACAATCTATCTGTACAGTATAGTATATGCTGGGTAGAGAAATAGACACCATGAGCTTTCAAATAACAGCATTATCATTTACAATTCAAGATTTAGGAAGTCTGAAATTTTGTAGAACTTTTCTTTCTTCTAAACAGTGTAAATCTGATTTAAAAGACTGCTGATAGAGTGGACATGATGCAGACTGGATAGCATAGAAATGGCCTGCCAGTAGCAAGCGGGCTTATAAAAAACAGGAATTCTAAATTTGAAGGGGAGTGTGAATATACTGGCCAATTTCCTCCAAGCTGCTCCAAAATGCCTCTGTCTCAGTCTGTCTTCCTTACCCCTTGCTCAAGCTACATCATGCTCATCTACTCTGCATCCCACTGGTCCTAGCCTCCATTCCAGACCAGCTCCCTCCCTTCACTGTTTCCAATTCTCCTTGTTCAGTCAGTCCCAGTCTCCCCTTTTCTTCAGCCACATATGTGACTCCAGCTGCCTTTCCACCCACCTTTCTTTTCCAGTTCCCTTGCCCACCTAAACTGAATTTCCTCCCATTCAGCCTTCCAATACTGTTTCTCTCCCATCTTGCCACCTTTACCTGCCGAGGTCCATATTTTACCCCCCTATATTTGGACAAAACAGCTTTCTCCTCCATAGTACTGGGGCACTAGGAAAAGATGACAAACAGGAGAGCTGTTCTCCATCCCATTCTCACTTCCAGCACCTGCTCCCAGCTCAGTCCACAGAAGTTCAAGATAGATACAGCCACAGAGGTGCTTTCCAACCCACCATAGATGCAGACGTTCTGCAGGGATGGAGCGTGCACATGAGGACATTGCCAGGGCTGGAAGATGGTCAGTGAGAAAGATTTGAACTCTAAAAAGACCCACAGATTTCGACTTGAAATTTGTGCAAAATGCAGATTTCACATGGCTTACAACGTGATCAAGTCTGGAGAGATTTTCACAGGGATGAAAAGGAGCCATCTTTGATAGAAAAGCAACAATTTCCTACTGTATTTTGAATCTCTGCTAAAAAGCAGAGGGAAGCATGGAAACAAGAACATTAAAAAACAATTTAATAAAATTATAATAACATCTTTTAAAAATTTTACTACTTCTTGAACTCTCTTTTGGGGAAGAGGGAAAAAAAAAGGTTATTTTCCTATTATACGCACCTTATGGCAGCACATAGCATCGAAAATTTCAGCCTACATAGTTGAGCCCTGAGAACGTGACTAATAATTTAAAACAGGATACTGAACTGCCAGGTATCACATGACTTTAATGACAATCAAACCTACCAGTCCCACCTATACTCCCATCTTTAAAAGAAGAGAAATGAACCGGTCATTTCTAGTCGCTTTATGTTCATTATTGCTATGCTTTTTTTTTTTCCCCTCCATCAGCCACTTTTCCCCAGCTCCTCCCATCCCAGCCAGAGTATGTTGTGGAAACACCAGTCACAGCCTGGGGGTTATGATTGTTTTCTAGGACATGTACACAGAAGATTTCACTACAGCTGGCAGTTTAATGCTACGACACGTTGTACAATAACATAGTGATGTTTTCAAGCAACTGTGTAATACTCTACTCTTTCTGAATCAGTCAAGAGTTTCATTATCTAAATCTGTGTGAGAACACAGGAAGCTGTGTTTCCCCAACTCCTGAAATATCTGCCTCAGGAAGGAAGGTATATTGTCTTTTTGATGCCTCTGTTTTGCTTGTGAGGTGGTTCTGTGTGCCTGTTTTGCAACAGCACTACAAAAGCAAACCAATTCAAATCTCCTATGGAAATGCCATGTTTGCTAGACACAGTTTGCATCCTTTTAACTCAAGGGTGACTGGATCTTGAGCATATCTTTAACATTATCAAAACCTCTATGATCTGGGGAGCTCCAAAGTGTGATCTGTTTGAGCTGCAGTGGGAAATGAACAATATGAAAATGATTCCCTGCATTTCAATCACCCCATGGTTTTGTTTTGGGAAAGGGAAATATACTTCCTGAAAGTCTTTCACTAAGTCCAGGACAAAAAAAGAAAACCTACTCTAATCTTTCCTTTTAGTGTGTGAAAAATAATATCTGTGGCAAGGGATGATTTTTATGACCTCTGAAGGCACGAAAGCATAGCTGAAATAATAATGATTACCCAGACTTCAGTCTTCCCTGTTCTTTGCCTACACAAGTCCTACTCCAGACACCAGAAATTTGATCTGACTATCAAAACCCAAAGATATAGAGATTCAGCAGAGTTCGGAAAGTAATTCTAAGCAAGTGCAAGTCGCTGACATGATATATCTCAATTGGCAAGTGTAAATCATCAAAATATCTCTGTGAAGTTTAACTTCTTGGAATTACAAGGAGGCTAGTTTTATAATGTTTCAAAATATTTTCTTAAAATTATGCTCTTTTTTTCTACTCTCTGCTCTTCCATCCCTACCAACAAAAAACATAGTTCAGAGAAGCATTTAGACATGCACATACAACGAGCATACTGTCAAGTCCCATTTGATCAGCTGGGAAGTGAATTTGAATTCCCACCAATCTAAACTACTCCTTCAACTCTCTTTAGGCTCCCAGCCTCTACTGACTTCCAGGAACATTGCTCTGATAAGTCCATGTCCTGTCCCTGGGCCTTGACCCTTTGTGCCCGTGCTTCAGTTTAGCTGCAGGGATAGACCCTTTGGCTCACAGGCTCGCTCCTGGCTGCCTTAGGCTTTGGGTTAGACCTGGGAAGATTGCTACTATAAAGTACCACCAAGACCAGTACAGACAAGCAAGCTTTGAGAGTGCTGTCAGAAAAGGGTGGACATTGATTCAGTCACTAGGGGAATAGCAACAGGAACAGACAAGTGCCTAAGGAGCACTGAGTTCACGGAGGAGACATCCCCCGTGACTCTTTTCCGAAGAGGGATGCAATCAGAAAAAAAAAAAAGCCAACAGTCAGAAACAATCTTTATAGAAGGAAGAGGAGCACTGGGGGACCTGAGCCATTCCACATGCAGACTGGTGTTTATTCCCATGGTGAGAACACAAGACAGCTGCAAGGAGCAGCTCAGCCTTGTGCCCACCAGCAATTCAGGAAATTTTATCCTCACCACATCTACTGTTCTCATACTTATTGGTCTGATAGAGTTGGCATTTCCTAGCAAGGCTAGTGGGAAAGGAGTACACCTGAAAAAGGTGACATGGGGGGTTTTCTTCTTGAGCTCATAAATGAATGTTTTTAGAATGGAAAGATGTTCTCTAGATTTACGGAGTACCTTCTCCCCCTACTACTTATTAGTCTGGATAAACATTTCACAGCAAAAAAAAATAAAACCTAGAAATAGCTGCAGGGGGCTGTGGTAGTCCATACCACTTGTTACTCTCTCAGCTTACAAAGGCAACTTGATTTTTTTTTTTAAATTTCACTTACCCATTTTTATATGCAGTCAACATTGGCTTACTGGTATAAAATAGAAAAAAATTCTGCAAGGTTTAAGTTAGTGCTTCTGGGCCATGTATATTACCAGCTCAGAAATCTTCCCCCAACAATCTATTGTAAGAAACGAAGAAGAAAAAAATGCTCTTAAAAGGCTGCTGAATAAGGTAGTTAGAACACTCATTCAGGCCTCTTTAATGTGTTTTTTATATTCTCCCATGGATACATTTGTACTTTACAATTCAGTTTCTCCACTGTCCAATTATCTATGGACAATTTAGTCTTGGGTGGATTATAATAGGTTCTGCTTCAGATCAGCCAAGACAAAATCATAGATGGTTGGTACAAGGCCAGCAGCAAAGGAGTGGCAGATTGCTGAAGTATTTTCAGGGTCACTTCTTATTCTGAGCTTCCTACAGTGTGTTCAAGCATATTGTAAACTTAGCTTTTTGTGTTCAGCATATATCTAGGTCTGAGGGAGAAGTTTTTAGTTCCATGATTATTTCAAACATCTTTGAGATATGAACAATTACCAGCTCATCTCTTGTGTTAGGTCCTGAAATGGCATACCTTCTTTTTCTCTGCCCTCCCAACATCACTGTTTCTCTCATTTTTTCAAGACCAGCAGCTAAAAACAATGCTCTCTGCTGACCAACTTATCTGATGTGCAATCAAGCATAAGGGCTTGGTTTTGATTGTTTTATTTTAACTTTTTCACTTAGGAGGAACAAAACTTGGGGGGAAATTCTCTTTAAGTGCTTTTTAAGTGACAAGCCTATACTCCACAGTTCAACCAGTGTGATACTGATGTGCCTGGGAATATACTGAAAGAGGGACAAATTGAATGTGTTGAGAGCTCAGTTATTACAGTGCATTACTACCTCAGCCCTTAACTTCTCTGTAATTCTCACATGCAGCTTCCTGTAATATTATAAAGTTCCTATTGTCTTGTACAGAACAGAGTCTGGTACTTTCCTCCTTTTTAAAATATACTTGACATTTATAATACCATCAAAAGCTTTGAGGTTTTCTGACAAAAGCTCTCAAAACCTTCTTCCTGTTCTGATCTACAGGCAGACATAAAATTCACAGCAGAGCAGCATGTGCTCCAGCAAGCCTGCAGTTTCTAAAGGGTTTGTGTGGTTTAGGGTTTTTTTCCATTTTTGCCTCTTCCAACATGCACTATTAGCTGCTACTCTGTTTGAAAATCAGCATCAAGGCGGTCTTAAGCCCCTCTTTGAGTGAAGGCAGGCTTTCAAAGTGTTAGCTGCCAGACACAGACACGCTCTTCAAAGCAGATTCTTGGAGCCCCTGAATGACCCTTTCCGTTGTCTGGTTTGCTTTTTCCATCATCTATCACAGCTGAAATCTGCTGCTTTGGGATGTCCATGCAGCAATCAACGCTGTACATCGTGATCTAGAAGTGATCTGGGTGGTGTGAGTCGTAGAATCATAGAATCATCTGGGCCAGAAGGGACCTCCAAAGGTCACCTAGTCCAACAGCCCCAGTCAGCAGGGACACCCCAAACTAGACCAGGTTGCCCAGGGCCTCATCAAGCCTCACCCTGAATGTCTCCAGGGAAGGGGCCTCAACACCTCCCTGGGCAACTTGTTCCAGTGCTCTACCACCCTCATTGGAAAGAACTTATTCCTAATCTCCAATCTAAATCTGCTTTTCTTCAGTTTAAACCCATTGCCCCT
>JAOQGH010000001.1:178861728-178930523 GCA_025769975.1 Gallinago jamesoni | reverse complement strand
TCCAACCCCCTGATCATTTTTGTGGCCCTCCTCTGGACCTGCTCCATCAGGTCCATGTCCTTCTTATATTGAGGGCTTCAGACCTGCACACAGTACTTAAGCCAAACCAACAGGCTCTCTCTGCTAGTCCTCGGTCTTTCTGCCGAACTGTGGGAATGGTCCACCTGATTCACATACACACCCCACAGGTCCAGCTTCAGTGGCTTTTCTCCAGACTTGGAGTCCCCAGCTGGCAAGAGCACCCTGCTGCGTAGGTGTGCAAGGTGACATGAGCTTTGGATCCTGCCAGCAGGGACACGCCTGCAGCCTCCCACAGAGAGCTCCGAGCTGGTCACAAACAACTATACTGGAGATCAAATATTCCATTCTCTCTACAGGTTTCTTGACATTTCTGAATTTCCTATTGTTTCCAGAGAAATAGCTCCCGGATTATAACTCTGCTTGGTGGAGTACCTCTCCCTAGAGCTAGGAATATGTTGATTCTATGAATAATGGAAGGACCTTGGCAATAGCTTCCACCGGATAATATCCATTTCCTCCTACTAAACAACTCAATTTCCATCATAAAATACCTTTAGAAGGATATTTTTCATCTACATAGTTGTGTTGTCTCCAGGATCAACCAGTCAGACAGGTCCATAGGTTTATTCCTTTGTCTCCAAAATCTTTTTAGACTGATACACCCTTATAACCCAAAGGCACAACTAAAAACCCAATATTCACAACATGATTAAATCCTTTGCAACGGATTTAACTTCAGGACAATAAACTAATGTAGTCAGTGGGCTAATATAAACTAGGTTGGCTTTCACTATCTAGCTTCTGTTAGCGGCTCAGCCAACTTTATTGGGACTGTTTACATTGTAGATAGCCTCTTAATTACATCTCCAAAATCTAGCAGTATATCTTGATCCACACCCTTTTTTACAGCAAACAGCAATGCCTTTCAGGACCTCTAAGTGAGTGTTCTGTGATAATTAGGCCTGTTTTGCAGAAGTCTCTGGGCTGCAAACAGCTAAGGATACTCAATTAATTCCTCTCAAGAGCTCATCCCCAGGTCCTAGGACAACCACCAAGCAGCTCTCCACATACCTCGTTCCCAGGGAGTTTTTGCCCACGGACCATTTCAGAGCCATGAGGAGCATAGTGGCAGAGCCCATCATATCTGGTGGTCTGAGAGATATGTCAGAGAAGAAAGTAGTAGTGTGCTGTGATCCTTTGCACGATGGGAGACTGTGCCACAGAGTGAAAGGTTGGTGTTCGAAGGGTCTGGAGAAGGTGGGTTACGCCAAACTTGATACCAGCATCATAGCATCTTCCCCATAGAAGACAAAACATCGCATTGCAGCTGGCATATCTGATGTGCCAGCAAAATACAAAGGGTACTTACCATGGCCTCATTAGGATCATTAAGATCCACAAACTACAATTTAAGAACTGCTAACTTAGGCTTTAATAATACAGATGGTCCATACATGGCTTAAATTTTTGTCAAACTATTCACCTTGAAGGAACTGCAGCGGAACAACAACTTTTTCTGAAATCACTGCTCCCATGCTAAAGCCTAGTTTCCAAGCTTCCCACCAAACATTTTCACATTAACAGAGGAAGAAAACTCTTAATACTATGACTCTGAAGCAGCAACGATGTTTATGGAGTAAGATAATCAAAACAGTCCAAATGCTTACATTTCTGACTCCTTCATGCGAAAAGTTCTATGTGACTCGACTCAGAATATTAGTGCTGTAGTAGGCAAGCAGAAGACAAAGGTGCATTAGGACTTCAAGCCCCGTCAACATTCAAGGGTGGAAGAAAACTAGAAAAACAGGAAAAGCATGGACAAATTGTAATATCATATTAGTACCCCAGGATAAAGGGTAAATAAAGAGGTCAACCCCATTTTATCAGTCTGATACTGACCCTAGTAAAATAACAAAGTGATTGACAAAAGGATTGAGAATGATGTAGAATTATATATAGTTAATGATAATCAACATGGATTTAAGGAAAATAAATCCTATCAAATTAAATAGATGTCAGAGTTTTTCATACTGGTATTAGGGGTGGTAGAAAGTATTTTGATGGATGCTAACATTTGGACCAGGAAGACAGAAGATGAAGAAATCAATAAAATGCATGATAAGTTTTATCAAAACTGGTATTGTCGAAACATCAATGGCAATAATCATCAAGCAACTATTTTAAGGAATGCTCCATAGAAAGGGAACCCCCTCAGACATCCATGACTGACAGGTCACAGATCATGATTTGAACTTGCAGTGAAGCAAACTTTGGCCAAACACAAATGCAATCTTTGGATGTGTGAATAGAGCTGTACTACATCCATGGTGGGAATCATATGACTGCTGCTGGTTTGGTGCACCCAACTCTGGTGTCAAGGGGAATGCTGGAAAACAGAAGGGAACACTGGAAATCAGACCAGAACTTGAAGAATAACTAAAGGAATCTTCATAACTTATGAAGATTCCAGACAATCACTCCAATTTGTTCCTCAAAGAAGAGAGAAAACCACAGTGCTTTACCAAGGAACAGAAGTTCATCCACTCTATCAGAAAATACTAGGACAAGATTCAAAGGCAGAAGGTAGAGGTTAGGCAACTAGTGCAGCATCTTCATCAGGGTTGGACTCCCTTTAGAGTCAACAGACAAAAATAGGGTCTTACAGGATGGAGTTCATTGACAACCATTTTAGATGTCTAACTTTGGATGAGATACATCATACCCCAAAAGTGCCTATATCTCTTCATTCACCAGAGAGAGAATCTGAGGTGGAGGGAAACAAGCTTGAATCTAGATACCCCTTTTGCAGAGATCTGGAGCTGGGATGGAGAGAACACACCTAGCTTAACAGAGAGCCATAGTCACTTCTGACAGCACTGGGACAACATACCAAGAGGCAGAGCAGCTTTTCCTTCAGCAATGGCATCTAGATCAGGGTCAGAAGGTGCATTGCTGTTGTGACAAATCCCATGGCCAGTGATCACTGCAGGTGATCAGGCAGCACTGATGCAGTGCTTCCTTCAGCCTTCCATCGAGCTACACGTGGCTAAATTTCTTGCAAGGCAGCCTGAATTCTTCACATGAGCAATTCCATTTATTTACACCATCTGTCTTTGTTCACCGCCTTTTGTCATGCAACAATGGCTATGCTATGCGGGCTTAAATAGACATTGTAGGTGTGCTTGTGTACACATATATAAATATATGTGTATAACACACGTGTGTGTGTATAACACGTATGTACCTATACATCAGCGCATCAGCAATGACCAAGCTAGAGATACCTGTATACTTGAATTTAGGCTGCTGGTGTCTGTCTCCACCAAGCAGCCCCTTGCTTTAGAACACAAGCAGTTTCCACCTAGACACTTGCAGTTGTGAGGAGTCACCAGTTCGCTGACAAGAAAGAAAAGGTAAGGTTTGTTGATAGTGTTTATTGACCCACTGTGAAGCAGACACCATTTCCCTCAACCCAGAGAGGCAGGAGAGACAGAAGAAACATATCAAAAAAAGACCATTTAAATTGTTTTGCAAGCACGGTCAGTTTAGGCTCAGTAACTAGAAATAAGGTCTTGACAGCATTTCTTCTCGGTTTGCCCATGCTTCTGGTAAAAACTGAGATTTTTAAAGAAGACACCCACAAAGGCCAGCCTAGCCTAATAACAACATCTCTAATAACAAAATTCACACAAGTTGCTTATTTTTCTGCTCTTCAGGTTCCGCCTTGGCGCGAAGCAGAGGCCGAATGAAAATCAGGAGTTAGCCAGGGCAGTTCACCTCCTGTGTTGCAACTTCATGGGAGGGAACACTTGCTCTCGCTATTGTAAATTAGATAGAATAGTTCCCTCATCGCTGGCTGGGGTGGAGCTGCCACAGAATTGCACTCCTTTGCTTTCTGAAACCCAGCCAAGGGCTATTACAGTTCTATGTGTGACCAAGAGGCAAACAATCAGCTTAACCTGTCCATGCTAGTTTGGGTCTGGGACTCTCACTGTTCTGGCAGCCCAAGGAACAAATATAACAAATACCTTAATTTTTAAAAAGGAATAATAATAAATAAAATAAATAAATAAAAGAAAGTGACATGGCTATTTTCAAACGACCAAGTGAAATCTGTTTTTCAACACAGCACATAGCTCAGATTGGTTGGGCCACTGTTATACCAAATCAGAACAGCTGCCAAACAAGAATCCAATCCGCTAACAAATGGTCGAGCCACCACGGGGAGAGAGGATAGTGTTACTAAGAAAAGTTGCTCAGAAAAGAGGACGTCTGGTTGCTTTCTGTATTTTGCCAGGTGACAAAAAATATTTTATTGCAAGCTGAGGAGGTTTTGGGGCACTTTCCCCCCTCCCTGTGTTTGCTCTGAGCCCAAAACTAGAATTTAGCTCAAACACCTGCTGTGTTTATCAACTCAGTTCCTCATAATTATCAGGGAATGGCCAAAGGGCTCCTTCATTTGTCCTGTGCAAGGTGTTTATGTGCACAGACCTCCTCCCTACTGCGTGCACAAAGGTGAAAGGGAAGCTCTAGTCTAATTAAGTGGCCTCTGCAGGAACAACATATAGGCACATATACATGCTTTCATCTGAAGAACTCAAAGAAGAACTATCATTAACTAAGCTCCTAAAATCTCCTGGGAAATAGGTATGTACCCCCATGACTGGGGACATGGTGTAGAAGCTATGGAGTCATTCGTTCTTTTTTTTTTTTTTTTTTTTCCTTTTACTAGCCCATTTCAGTTGAGAGTGAGCTGGCTGGAAGCTAAACAAATGCTGAAGCTGAGACCTTAAAACTGGAACACATTGGTGGATTTAGCAGCTTAAATTTTCCAACAAATGCAGTTTTATAGCATGAAGTCTCCGAAGCTGAACATCTCAGACCTAAAGACATTGGGCTTAACCTATGCTCAAAGGTCCCTCAGCACCTGATAGACTTCACAGCTGCTGAATTTTATTGTTAGAACCAGACAGTTCAAACTGAGGACATCAGCCAGTTTAATAAAAGCGCAGCAAAATATCCCAACAGTGACCTATTCCAAGTATCATGTGTTATGGGCATTCTCATGCCTTATCACAAAGTCATGTTTGGACAGGTTGTTAGACTGGAAACAGCAGCTCGCTACACCTGGTCATGGAGTCCTCGACCATTGCGAGGAGAAGCTGAACTCTCTGGAAGTGATATCCACTGCACACCGACCACAGGCTCCCCAAAAGTAACAACACTGCACAGTAAAAAGATGGGATGGAGGAGCAACAGGAGAAGGAAAATGCCTCAGCCTTCTCTGACAAACAGACTTTTTTCTTCAAAAGAATTAAGAGGACCTGCGAGTAAATTTAAGCAGCGGGCTATGTACAGATAGCAGTTTTGCACAGATCCATTCATGTCTAAAAGTAAAGGGCCTCCTAGAAACCCTTCTATACTGCAAAATATGCATCTTTTGTTTTCTGCTAATTTCTCTAGGGGGTTAAATTGTGGATTAGACCCACCAGAGGTTGAAAGGGTGGGTGGAGAGGACATCAATTGTCATGAATTCTCTCGAATGGGAACGTGGTGGCTAGCACCATAAACAGGGGCTAAGCTTCTCAGACTAGTACTGGAAGAACAAGCACTGGGGAGTTTCCACCAGGAGTGAGTTTAGACCCCAAGTCCAGCAGGGTTGACTGCATTCACTGGAAAACTTAAGATGCTAAATTCACAGCTGTGTTCTAGTTTTAAGGTTTCTGCTTCAGCATTTACTTAGCTTCCATCCAGCTTACTCTTAACTAAAATAGGTTGGTAAAAGGATAAAAGAACAAATGACTCCAAAGCTTCTGCACCAGGAGCACTGTTTGCAGTTACCTATTAAAAATGGATCTGGCTCTCACTTGTGTTCATGATCAGAGTCATTGGTGTGGGACACAGCATCTGCCTTTTAGAAAGTAATGCCTGGGTTTCCCCGTGCTTTGCTTTGGAAGTGCTGACCTAGCATAGCTCCATCTCCTAGCCACAGCTGCTCTTCTCCAGCTCCTTAATGCCCAGGACCTCTTTTCTGGCAGGTTATTTTTTGGCTGAATCAGCTCCCTGAGATGGTTCCATGAGCAGCTGCCCTGCATGGTCAGCGAAAGGGCCAGGACAAGTAGCTGGAGTCTCTTAGGCTCTGCAGTCACTAACGCTGTGGAGCCACAGACGGCGTTGGGTTTGGCTGGAGCTGAAAGGTGTGTCTCAGCTGTTTGTTCCTGCAGGTGAGTTCCAGTGTGCACAGACCACTAATAGCCCCATCCCAAAGCTCAGCACTTGGTTACGTGAATCCTAGTTTCCATGAAGACTGGCATAAATCCAGCCCCAGACAGCCATGACAACAGGTCTTTGAGGGGTGCCGGCACCCACCATTTTCTTGAGACTGTCTCCCTAGACACCGGAAGAAATTCACCTGCTTCACCCTGATCCTGTGAGCAAACAGGTGATAGATTAGACACTGATATAGCAAGCAAAGATGTACTTAGCAAAATCTGAGAACAGATTTGATGTCTTGGAAACAAAACCCAAGATATATCCCTGCTTGTAGCCCTAAGGATTCAGGCAACATTTTGTCTTTCAAACACTGCTTTCAGCTCTGAATAATCTCCATTTCCATTGCCATCTGCCTTGTTTCAATTCCACTAGTACCACCCTTGCACAGATAATGGCTCTACATGGTGTCAGACTCTTCCAGTGACAATGTGTTCAATTTCATGGTTCCCACTTGATGAGGCACACAAATACCATTAATGACTCCTGCAGGAACTGGGAGTCCATGGTTCTCAGCAGCCTGGTGGCCAAACACTCTCCATATGTAGTCTAGACTATTCATTTTATAGAGGACTGTTAATACACTCCATAATATTACACAGCTATTCATTCAGCTATGAATACCTCCATTAAGGTCATTGTTTTGGCATAAAGAGCACACACTGCCACGTGGGACATAATGGCCGAGAAGCTGCTTTGCCTGGATGTGTGACCAAGATCACGCTCCCCCGGTGATTTTTGCTGGCTCTCTGTACCACGTGAACTCTCAGACAGGGACATCTTGCCCAGCCACTGGTTCGAATGCCCGGTAACTCTCCCCAGCTCTCTCTGTTCTACACTGACCAGCAACTGAGTCTGCTTCTCCCCGTTTCTTTCCCCACCTGGCCCTTATCTCTCGTCTCCAATCCCATCTCATTTACCTCCATTCCTTTCTGCAACTCACATCCTTTTGGTTTTCTTTGCCCTTAGCTTCTCTCTTGCTAAATACAAAGTCAAATACAAGAGTTAGACTGTAATACTGGTTGGCAGCACGCTACTCAACCCGTTTCTTTGTTTTCCCTTTTCCCACCCTGCTTTCCTTTTCACAACAAAGACCATAAAGGCTGCAAATCAGAGATGATTTCCTGGAGTGGGTGTTTCCACCAACCAGGCCAGTGGGGCCCCATTCTGCCATATACAGTGCTGATAAGTAGCCGTATAAATCTCTTCCAAAAGGTGAGGACCATAGGAACATGGAAAAAAAACAGGTACCCAGAAGCCTAGCACCCCTTGATTTCCATCTTCTGTCAAAGACTAAGTTCATATCTGTGCTCCGTGTTATTGGATTTCTTTCAGACTGCATCATACTAAAAGAAAATCGATTATTTCTCCACACAAACGTAATAACTAAGATGTGCCTTATTCAAGTACATAGCTAAAATGTATTTCAGAATTGCCTAGAATCCAAAAGAACATGCAGGAATACAGATGACCTTTTTTTTCATCAGAGACATGGTTTTGTCTTGTTTTGAGAAAAATAAGTCAAAAATTCGCCCCCCCCCTTTAAACCTGGTGCTGTCAATGTCTTAGAATCCATTCTCATCTGAGCAATAAGGAAATCACTTCGAACATGGTACATGCATCTTGACCTTAAAAATCACACTTTTAAGGTATTAAAGCAACACTGCCCTAAAAAATGAGGGTCACCTGGAAAAGTGGGTCATTTTTTCAACAGATAGATACCACCCTGAGTCAACACGGCAGCTGTCTTCCCGTCGTTCCCAGTGCCACTCCAGTGAGAGGCTGCTCTCACAGCTGCTGAATGTGATTTATTGCATCTGCCCCACCAGAGTCCCCAAGAACCTGAACACACAGCATCAGGGACCATCCTACCTACTGCCTTTGATGAGTGTTTTCCAACTGAGGGAAGTAAATCCTTATGAAGAGAATGGAAAATCAATGCCACTGTGTGCCCTGCAAGGACTGCTCCCATCGTGCAGGGCTTGGGGCTCTTGGTGGGCAGCTCCCGAGTGTTTGCATTGGAGGATCGACCCACCTAAGCAGAGCAGCCTTTGGAGCTGGGGGCAGCCAAGGCTTCGGCAGCGGGCCAGGCAAGCCCTCTTAGCCAGGATTCGTGCTCTCTCCTGGCACCGTGGGTAGGAGTCCCATTCCAGCAATTAGCAGGGCAGCACCAGAAATGCAGAACGAGCAAGGGCTGCCTGACCGGGACCCCATGCCGGCAGGTCTGCCAGCTGGATTTCATCCCCTTGGCTGCCAGAAACAGCTCTGTATCATCACTCAGTTCACTAATGCGTGAAAGGTAACTCTAATGTGGGTAGGCAATTGCCTCTTAAATGAGGGAATTACGAGGCCTTCCTCAGGATGCACAGAAATGCAGTGAGTAAGGGAGTTGTCACGGTCAGCTGGGTTGCGGGATCTCTTTACGTGACCAAAGGTGCAAGAACTTCTGCTTGAACAGAAGTTACCACTTCTCTACAGAGCAGCAGTAAATGGCTATGTAAATACCACCAGACCATTGCACGTGAAGAAAAAACAATTAAAATAAAATTGATACGAACCACCTCCAAATTAAGTGTACTCAGAAGGAGTAGGTTCACAAGTTTCCTGGTGCCCCTGCCCATGGCAGGGGGAGTGGCACAAGATGATCTGTCAGGTCCCTTCCAATCCAAACCATTCTATGATTCTGTGTTTCATTTTGCATTTGCAATAGCCTCAGAGTATCTGCACAACTTCGGAGTGGGTGGCAGAGAGCTTCCTGAAGCTCTCATGATGACTTCAACACGTCTTAATGTTGCTAATGGCTAATGCAGGCAAAACAGGGTTCGGGACAAACTGGGAAGCTTTGAGAAGGGACATAGCAGCCTTCAAAGCCAGTCATGCAAAAAACCATTGCTTACTACTAATTGTCAGGAATATTTTCCTCGTGTTTGGAAGTGCACTTCACACCTTGCAAATGGTACTAATAAAAGCAAGCAAAATAGAAGCTGCTAAATAATAGCAGATGCCAATATAAACAGGAAGGAGCTCCGGATGCCCAGTCTCTGACATTGCACCCATGATTTGGGTGTCACTAAGCCGTTGCCAAACCTATTGCCAAGGAGAAGGTGGGTGAGAAAAGACAGGAAGAGGGAATGGATCTGCTTGATAATAAAAGCCTCACCAGTGCTTTATAAACTGCACAGTTCTCTATTATTCAATTTGAAATACTTTTAAAAGTCCAGGCTTCAGTCAGTTGAGGTGCCAAACATTAAGTTAATTTAAACAACTTACAGGTTGCATTTATGGAGGTTTAGATATCATCATTTTCTTTTAATGGTGGAAATTTAGAGAAAATAACCATTTGCTCTTGAAGGAGAACATACAGAGGTGACAGCTTTCTTAAAAATTCTTTTTGAATGTTTTGAGAAAAGTCAGCATTGATGAGACTTCACATTTCAAAGCTTCACAGGGGGAGCAGCTTTGGACACAGATCTAAGGAAAGCAAGCTACGTTTGCAATGCATATGGTAGTCCATTAGCATTATATTTTCAACACTTGAGTGAAGTCTGTGATTTCCTGCATGTTGACTGGTGAGATACAGCATAAATTCACTCTCACTCAGTATTTATAGCTGCTGGCATTCAAGGCTCAGTTGCAATGTCTCTACAGTGTCTTTTCACATGAAGTTCTATAATGGGCTGTCTCAGCTACAGGCAGGATAACAAGCCTTACCTTTCCTTGGATCTTTAGGTCAGCATTTCTTAATCAGTTAAAGTGAGTTAACAAGCCTGCTGTCATTCTGTTAACACACAAAGGAAAGAGCTCAAACTACAGATCCAGCAAGAAAAGGCTGTTCTGTCCTCCACTAGAAGTCCATTCTACATCATTAAAATATTTAGAAAGAGATAAAACTGCATATTTCACAAACGTTTCTCTTCTGGCTGACCTCAGCTGTCAGCACTGGAGAAGCTGCTACCATTACACAATGACACACCATTACTTCTAGACCAATTCTGCTAGGCTCACTGTCCAATAACCCTGCTGACTATCTTTGAAAGGCTTTCACAAGCGCTTACCTGCCAACAAAAGCAAAAAAAAAAAAAGTAGTGCTTTAGTCATGGGTGTGGAAGGAAGGCTGTGATTTGTGACACACTATCTTATCCCTGCCCTGAGCACAGCCTCCATAGAGCTGCTAGGGAAGAACAGAGATTTTGTTTTGCTCGGTCTTCCTTGTGCAGTTTTTTTCTGCCCTAAAAGCTTACAAATCTAACTAACTATTTTGCATTTTTTATATTGCAGCTTATTATAGTGAGAAAATAATCTCAATCAATGCCTGCCAGTGGAAGTAAGACTCCCAACACAGGGACAGCTAGTCCATGACCATGGCCAGAGACCTGGAAAGGCACATGAATGTTTCAAAGCTCCTCACTGAAAGGTGTTGGGCAGCTGTTTCTGGCTGTGACTATTCCCAGCACAACTGAGAACGTGAAGACACCCTTGTAAGGTCAGATCAAAGGTTCACTTACACCAATGTCTGGTCTCTGATAGTGGCCAGCAGCGGATGCGTAGGAGAAAAGAACGTAAGGAACTGGCCACAGACTGAGTAATCCTTTCCCTGGTACATGCTTCAAACTTCCAGCAACTGGCCATTTAGAGACTTCCTGAGCTAGAGGCTGCATCCGGACCATTGTATTTAATAGCTACTGGTGGATTTGCCTTCTATTAATTTTTATAATCCTTTTTTGAATCCATTTATACTTTTGGCCTCCACAACATCCCATGGCAATAAGTTCTGAATTTTAATTATGTACTGTGTGAAAAAGTACTTCCTCTTGCTTAAACCTGCTGCCTGATCGTTTCATTGGGTGTCCCCAATTGTGTCACAAGAAATACTGATTAAACATTTCCTATTCACCTTCTTCACAGCATCCACAATTTTACAAACCCCTATCACCTCACTCATCCATACCCACACTCGTCTCTTCTTCTATGTAGTCTCTGCTCCTGGATCTTTGTAGCCTTGCAATATCCTCTCTGAAAGCCAAACAGCATGCAGTATTTACGATATGGGTGCATTTTGCATGTAAGCAGTAGCACAACGGAGGTTTTTCCATTCTCTTCTCCTACTCTTATTTCTAATGTGTCTTTTTCTCAGCTAATTGTGAGCTGAGACTTGCAAGAAATCCTTCCAATGACTGAAAGATCTTTCTCATGGTGGTAGCACCTCATCCAGGGTTCACTACGTATCCGTGTGCACTAGACTCACTTTCCCTTCTCCCTTGTGCATTATTTCACATTTATCAACACTTAATCACATCTGCTGGTTTATCAGTTAGTCACAAAATAGCCTGAAACCCTTCCGCAGTTCTTCGCACACCCAGACATTTCCCTATCCTGTATAATGACACACTCAGTGATTTAGGTCATGAGCTGCTTCTGCTGACCACTGAACAGCACAGGTCCTCGAGGGAAGGCAGTGGCAGCTTCCGTAGTTGGGAAAAGCAAAGCACTCAGATGACCAACCCTTTAACTCAGTGTAGGCACTGAGAGGTCTCCATTATATCCCAGTTGTCTCAGGAACTAAAGCGAGGAGAATTTCTGAAGCCTCTGAAAATCCACACAGGTTACACTGATCACTCATGTCCCCACACTTCCTGGCTTTGCCACATTTGTGAAGCACAGCTCCCTCCAGCAGGGACATGGCCACTGTCTCCCACCATCACCCCCCACTGTTACTCAGCCTGTTACATATTCTGTGAAGTTACCCCATGTGAAAGTTAAACCTAGAACCTAGCTCCTCTGATCACGCTAGGACCTCTTGCAAAGACCAGAATCACTGTTTTTCTAGCTTACCTGTCATGAAGTCCTCTTTAAGCAATGGATCCCCTAGGAGTTACACTGCAGTCCAGCATATTTAATGTAATGATATTGGGTATTATTATTATTCAATGTTATTTTTGGAGTCAATACTAGCCCCATCTGCCTGGACTGTTGCTGTCACCAGCAGGCACTTGGCTGTCTATACCTACCACACCAGGATGAGATGAAGACAGCCAGCTGCTCGAGGAGTCTGTAGGCAGGAGGGCTGCACTTGTTATTTTGTGCTGAAAATACACTTCCAGACACGTGGGCTCACACCAGCAGAGTTTGCCTGCAGCAGAATAAGGCATCTGGGCTGCAGAAACCCCACTCAGAAAGCCATCCTGTGAAAGCCTTGCCTTGCAGATCAACAAGGCTCAGTCCAAGTACACGGAGGCAGGGTGGGAGAGGACCAGCAGTGGAGCAGCTGCATGCCCCCAAAATGCCCCTTCCCCTGCAACCCCCAGGCTATTTGCAATTTAGAAGCCCCTCATCAGGAAAGCCACAGGCTGATGAGACTTCCCACCTTGTAAGAGACTGACGGACTGGGACTTAACACACCTCAAAGGGGCTCCTGGATTCATCCATGGTGTGAATCAATTTTGGCTTTTGGGGGTCCTTTGGGCATGAATTTGAGAGGTCTGCCACATGGGCGGAAAGAAGAGGAGGAGGTGGAAGCAAAGAACTTCCTTACCACAGTTCAGCCATCACCATTGGTGCTGAAAGAAGGACTCAAGGCCCCACCTTGCCCAACTCCTCTGAGCAAGGCAAAAAGATGAAAAAAAATAAAACCCCAAACAGTAACAGTCCTCTCAAGTGCTGCAGATTGATGGGGTAAAGGGGGAAGAAAGGGAGGGGCAGGAAGTGGTAACTTATTTGGACTCCTGAACTGAGACTCCAGCTCCCACAGGGTTTCACAGCACGTCACTTGTTTTCACCTGGTCAAAAAGTTTCACACAACAAATCACCCCAGAACGTTGTGCCACTTTTGGCTGCTACTGGACACAACTTCAAAATCCAACAGAAAGGAAGCCCTTTTTTTTTTTTTGCTACATTGAGCTCTTGCCTCAGAAAAATCCAGCCTCCTTTGCCCTTTGAAGCAACCACTTGTCCTACTTCATCATCCCAGAAAATAGCTCGTTACACCTGCAGAATTTCTCATCACCCCTCCCTTTCCAATGCATATGCATGCACTTCTATAATGGGCTTTTCCGTGAACTCCTCTGACTTCAGCAAAATGGAAGTTGATTTAATATTTCAGAAAAAATTTAGCCATTCCTGCCCAACAACAGTTCCCTGGGAACCCAGCAAAGCTCTTGTGAAAGCTCCGGGCAGTTGCCTGCTCAAGTAGTGTCACTCCAGGGCACTAAGAAGGAAATGCAACTGCTTGGAAAGGTCTCTTCATTTAAGGACGGCATGAGCAAGTACAGATGAGCACACAGCAAGGATGTAAAAGGTTGAGGTACCAAGTTATGAACAAGCTCTTCATCAGATTCAATGAGTTCTTCACTCCATAGCCCTGTTATATCCATCAGAAGCTTCCTGCAGTGCTGCTCCAGTTGTACTGCATAAAGCCCTCATCCCTTTTCCCATCTTCTCCGTGATAAACACCCACGCAAGAAGTTTACTCGCAAAAAATACATGCAAAATTTCTGAATGCCCCAGGGCCCAACCGCAAGTAGAAAAACATAGAATAAAATAAGATGGGGCGCTGTCCCTGCCTCCTCATTTTAGCTATCATTTTGGCACATGCCAGAACATTACCCCAGGCAAAACATCACCAAGTAATGAAGAAAGATTTGCATGCAATTCCAGCAGTGGGCATGACCACAGGCACTGATCAGTGCAAGCATTTCCTTCTCATGGTCTTCACAAAACCCATCTTTATACACCAGCTGCACAATAAATGGCCACAACACCTACTGCTATTTGTATTTTTAATTGGATTATCAATTGACGCGACATAATAGCTGAAGTTTCTGCACAAAAACATGTTTATTACATTGATGCAGAACTGATTCAGAGCACAAGGATGCTTTGAGGTTTCTGTGCTTGATCAGCAGATTCAAATCCCTCATTGCCTCATTGGCATAAATTGCTAGCCGGTCCCTTCCCAAGAGACAAGCTTTGACTGTCTCTCCCGACAGCAGTAACTAGTCATGTACCGATTAGATGTGCATCCTTTCCAACAACGGCTTCGCAAACACCCAGAGAGTGTGTCTTTGAATCTTATGACACCCCCGTTCCAGAAGTCAGGCTTAAACATCAGTGAAGACACCCTCAGCTTTCCCTGATGCGCAAAAGCTCTTCCCAAACTTACACTAAAGAAAAAAGAGCAAAGCTAAAACAAAGACAGAACTGCAAAGTACAAGGGAAAATCATTTCTCAAATGTCTTTAAATATTCCTGGGTTTATGTGCAATGATACTCTTGTGTTCTTTCATGCTCTTTAGGTCTACCTCCGCTCACTTTAAGATCAAACCAGCATTTTTGCCAGCAATTCATTAAAAGCCTGCTCTCTGCCACCCCTCTCCCTCCCCACCTGCAGGCAAGCAGGGATCTGGGCCTCACAAGACTGCTGTGGCGTGGGTGTTATTGGCTGTCTGTTTTGGCAGCCTCTCCTCCTTTCTTCCAGCTCTGTTTTGAAACACAATCTAAATTTGAAAAAAAAAAAAATAATTTAAAAAAAAATTAGACATTTGAGCTCTCTCTACTCACATCAGTGCTCCCGCCGTCATGGCGAAAGGAGCAGCACCATGCAGGTTGGCCTATATAGCCTAAATATTTGGCAAAGTAAAAACCCTTAATGTGAGAAAAGGTACATCCATCAGGAAAGGCAGGAAGGGCAGAGGAAGGCAAGAGGCAACAAATGAAAGCAAAGAGGGACAAGAAGACTTTGTGAACCGTCTTGCTCTAACAGGGGGAGTGGAGGGAAGAGACAAATGTCTCTCCAGAGCCGGCTCTCTCCCACGTTTAATAGCATTAGGAGCTAACGTGTAATTTGGACTAAAAGACTAATTCTTTCCTGCGGTTTGATGGATGTTAGCATCCCTTCTTTTTTCTTCTTTAACAATGTATTACATAACATTCTGATACACTAATTACCATCTCATGTCATAGCAATTTTATTCAGAGCTTATACTTACAAATACCCATTCTGAAAGGATTTCAGAACTTTTTCTGTAATTTTCTCTGAACTAGGCTTGTTGAAGCACTGGCAACACAGTCTGATGCTACCTAATGCAGGTTCCAGTAACAAAGCGTCTCTACACAAAGATCTCTTGCAAGCACTAAGAGTCAGGGATGGATTCTTCTTGCGTTTAGTCTCAAACACTTGTAAACAAGTTACTTTTAGCACACCATGTTGTGATAAAACACTGGTAACACAGCCCTATTAGGTTCTTGTACCTGCTACAGTTCCAATTCCAGAAGCAACACCAAGAGAGAGAAATTCCTTTATACCAAGTAATGGAAAATTTGTTAACTATTCTGCAGTTAGTGTTTGCTCGTTAATATGGTATCACCTTGCCAGGCAAGACTTGGTACCATGAGGTATTTTTCTGTATAAGATTGCTAATGCCATCAGGATTGTCCAAAATGGGATCATCATCATTACCATCAAAAAGATTGCGCGGTAAGGAAAGTGATCACAACAACTCGGAGTAGAAGGATTACTAATCACAAGTAGAATCCTGGTACAAATCTCATTCTCCGTATACAAGAAAGGACACAAAACCTTTTAAACATAATTTATATACATTTATGGCTTTATACAACAAACTGTCAGGGATTGTTCTCGTGTGTCTGTAGAAGTACATCAGGCACTTTTTCTGAAAATATCCACGTATGAATTTTAATTTTGCAATGTGACTAAGTCAGAGCAGTGAAGCGTTGAAGAGCTGTCACACCACTCGCAAGCAGAGCTAGCAGTATGTACATGCCAATCTCTCACGATATTGCTGGTTTGTGGAACACCCTCAAAAAAGGAGGCCAGGTTTAATGCCAAGTAATTTGCTTTTTGCTTGCATAAACCATGCTGCACTTTACATTATGATTACCAAAATAATAACAATAATAATGAGAATACCTTATTTAAAATCAGTCATAAATTAAGGATCCTAGCAATTTCATAATGAAAATAGGAATTTCAAATCAGTAAAAAAATAAAAAAGTACTAACATACATCCAGTGGTTTAACAAGTGCAAATTTTATATTGTTTTATAATTGGTCCAATTTTAACTTCTCTTTTTAGGGATGCTCTGTTGACTTAAGCCAATAATAAGCAGTATGACTTTTGCTTATAAGTGTAGACAAATTGTCAGTTTATCAAAGCAGAGCTTTCCAATTAATGCATCTACTACCTAAACATATATCATATAGCTATATTATGGAAACAATACATCTTTATATTTAAAATATCTGAACAGCTCTATAATACAATAAACTTTTAATAACAGTACAAACCAGAGAAAAGTCAAAAACAAGGCTGCATAGGTAAGATCATCTGCACAATTCACAAACCAATCATTTACAACAATTCTGACAAACTAAGTTACTTCAGAAACTCGGCACTTTTACTGAAAAAGGATTTATTACTAGAGGTCACATAATGTTTGTTTTCAAGGCAGACAACATGCCGCTTCACCAGACTTCACAGTATTCCATAATTACAATTGCAAAATATTAGAATGGCACCACAAAAAAAAAAAAAGAAGAAAATAAACTTGACCACACAGCCCAAACCTCTGATTATCTACAACTGCTTTCTCACAATAATTAAACGGGGCTTCCTACAGACTGTTGTAATTAAGGAACGGCTACATTTATGTTATTCATAGTTATAGAAGGAAATAAAGAAAATACCTGTATAGAGGAAGTTAAACAGTAGCAGTAAATAACAAACAAGAGGTATATACTTAAATGTGGCATGTTCAGCCGCAACCCCATGGAGCATAGCATTAAGTACTGCTTTCTTTGTACACACAGGTGAATTTTATTACTATTTTGGCTTATGCATATCAGTGGCCATTTGGGAGCAAACCTTTTTTGCACACATAGCAGACAGAAGGATCTTCAGCATCGACCATTACGTTTCAGAGCCCATGAATGTGATGCCAAAGATGCTACAAGAGAGATTTGCCTGTAAAAGCAGGCAGCTTCATTGAGGCTTCGGCACTAAGGACATTTCATTTTGCTCAACAGAAATTCAAAGACCGATTTCACGCTGGGGGAGACCCCGTATCACAGGACAGTTTAACATCAGCCTCTGGAACTGCTGACAACCGTAACAGGGTATCTAAAAAAGTAGGACCAGCTGTAATTAGTAGTGATTTAAGCCCAACAGGGAGCTAAATGCTAGTGCATCAATAAATACATTGCAGAGCCTTAGGAAAGTCGTAACAGGATCGTTAAATATATGGCTTGTTACTGAACTTCATTTTCTTGGCACATCCCATTTCTTTCTCCACCACACGCCATCACTACAAGGAAGATACGTTTCAATTAAAACATTTTCCAGTTGTGGGCTACATGGATAAAATAAAAAATGTATTTCTCCCCCTCTTCACAACTACCAGCCCTAGCACAAAATCTATTCATCCTGTCAGTGCATAAAAATGCTCCAAGGGTGTCTGTAACACAAACAACGTGTAGCAACCAGAGAAGAGTCAGGTGAGGCCCGTTATCCCCACATCCATGAAAACTGCATCCTACGTTTACAGAAAATCTGGAATTATTTATCCAAGGCCCAATCCTGAAAACACACAGGTAGTTGACACTGTGACTAGTCCAACAAGAGCAGGTTTTCCCACAAGAACAAGGCCTCTACCATTAAAGCTCTCCCCTAGCTAAAGCTCGTGTATTTGTGTAACTTTGCCACTTACTTTATCTTTCTTATTTAAAAAAAGAAATAAAATGCTTTGCCCTGTAATAGGGGGGTCACAAAAGTTTTAGCCTCCTACTGGAAAGTAGCACTTTTGCCTCTTTAAATACACTGCATTACAGCAGAAACGCTGACAGACCATAAACCTCGTGCTAATTAAGATAAATGACAATTCTGTCATTAATTTTTCTAAAATGATGGATTTTTTCCAAAAGGTCCTGCCCTTGACTGCACAAACATTATGAGACCTCCATGAAATAAATATAAATGTGAAGCATTGTACAAGCGTCTAACAATGAATACTTAACACTTTGTGGTAGTCAGAGTTAAAATGATAGGAGAAGCAGATGACATTTCTAAAAATGCATATATAAAACTGATTAAATATTTCCTAAACAAAGTTGTCTATATTTATACATCACACAACAAAAAAAAGGGACAGAAATGTTTTGTATTCAAGATACTTATTAAGCATTTCCTTTATTAGCACTCCCAAGTGCTAGGGAAATTTATAAAAACATGTACTTAATCCAGTTAAAATACTGTACAAAATGAAGAGGTTATGAATGCTGCCAGATCTCAGATTATTTTTTTTGTTGTTTTTCAAGTTGCCTATATAACAAAAGTAGACTTTAATTATAAGAAAAATAGCTTGGAAAGTATTCCAAAAATTATCTTAAGTCCAACAATAAAGTCATTAGTCTGACAATGAAATCCAGGTATATTCTTGCATAAATTTACATGAATACAGGTTAAGTTATCAAATGGCATTTAACCTACTGTTTACTCTGAATAGTCAGTGAGTTTAGCAGGATCATACTTAACAGGCTATTCTGTTCCCATATGAAATGTGTGGCAATTTTGAGTAAAACATCGCAGTTCGTACTGCTGCAAGGCAAGTCCACATTTATCTCAACTCATCAGAACACAGGTAACATCAATGAAGGTTAAACTTACTTAGGGCATGAGATCATCACAGTATTCTTACAAAAGTTTATAAACTTTTCTTGGACCAAAACAGATAGTCTTAAAAAACAATTCTTCTTCTACAGATCGTACTGTACAAAACCGAAAGCACAACATGATGTGAGAGTCTTTGCTGTGATTATATGGTGTAGTGAATTTGGCACTTCAGAGTAATGAAATTTCCAATGGCACAGTTCTTATCTACAGCAGCACATAACCTGCAAACCTTGGGCAAACATCCTGTACAGGAAAATACTCTGTCTGCTGCCAACTCTGACGAAGGGAAGAAAAAAGGAAAAAAAAAAGACCCAAAAAAAAAAGCTAGTGCATGCGCACAGCTCTGTCAAGAAAATGAAAAAAGAAGGTGAAGGACATCTTTGTACTGCTTTTCTCAGTTCCTGCTGTCAGACAAGTCTGGAGAATTTAACCGTAGCCTAGGAAGAAAACAAAAACAACAAAAAGAACAAATTAACATCCACACCAAAAGATTAAATCTATTGAAATACACTCAAACTAGCCTTTAAGATAACTTAAATAGGAAAAAAAATTCATTAATTTCTAGTTACCAGTTAGATTTTGTTTAAAATATTAATGACAATAACATTAGTACAGAGTGGCGACCCTAATGCACCGGTGCAAACTCGAATTTGCCAACGAATAAAGGACTGGAAAGTGACTGAGTGTAATAGAGGCACTTCACATGCCAACACAGAAGACCACCCAGACTTTAAGAATTTTGAGATCTCTCTGCTTTAGCTGTTTTTCAGATTTATTATAAAAAGCACAGCTTACCTCCTACTACATCCTAGCCTGACACCCAACTGTGTGTGGTTGTCTTTACGCTGTGCTGAAAACTTTGGTTAGGCAATACACTGTCAAAGTTAAAATCTAATGTTTCTCCATCCATAAGGTCATTACGGATAATCGACTCCATGTCACAGTCCAACCGTTCAATTAACATGTCATCTAAGTCACTGGGAAGCTTCTCCTGGTGGAGGGAAACAATTCCCACCCTTCCGTAGCCATTGCAACTGTTAACAGGGGCGTACGGGCTCATAGCATTCATCTGCATCGGGTGACTCATAGGCACTTGTAATGAAGTCTTCACTGTCGACAAGCGATTTAGCCCTGAAGTGTGTGACATGGTGTTCACTGTGTGTGACAAGGCACGGCCATTAACTGCAGGCGTTGGCTGGTTATGTCCTTGGTGAGGGCGGGCGTTAGGGTTCATCATTTTGTTGTGGGGCGGTTGACTGCCATAAGTTGGCATCACCGAGTTAGCCACCATCAGCACACTTTGGCCCAGCGCCCTGCCACCAGCCTGGGAAACACCAGTGTCTACTGATGCCAAGATATCATTGTGCGGCGGGGAATCGGAAGTCAGTAACTCCTTCAGAAGTCCTGCGGGACAGTTATATTGGCTCATCGACCCATAGCTTGATTTACTGTCTTGAAGAGTCTGCATAGGAATCTGGGGCAAAGAGCTCATGCTGGCTTGAGCATACGTAAATTTCCTGTAGTCTGGATTTGGTGAACCTATACTTGTGGTCGAGGATGCGAATGAATAACCTGGTGTTTGCTGCATCAGGGTAGCAGATGAAGACTGGGTTGACACAGTCATTGACGTATTAGGTGACAAAAGATTAAGGTTATCCAAAAGATTTTCCATGTTCTCAGAATTACTCATCTCTGAAAGGCTGGGTAGAGTAGAAGTCATTTTGGTGGCTGATGATGGGTATACCATGGAGTGCACGTCCCCATCTCCAAGATCATCTTGCTCTGGCAAAATAGGAGAAAGCCTTCCACTAATCGTACTAGCGTTAGAGCTAGTTCTAGGTCGAAATGTACTCCAGTTATCAAAGTCATCGTTACTGTGAGAGCTGGGGCTTGCAGGCCACTTCGAGAACTGCGATCCAGGGCTGTCACCATTTCCCTCTTGACCAGACTGAAGGGATGCTTTTTTCTTGGCAGCTCTGCCTCTGCTTTTGGCAAACTTGCTGTTGTTATCCATGGATGCTGCTCGCCTCCTAGGAGATTTGCCACTCTTTCCTCCTTCAGGATTGAGCATCCACCAGGAACTCTTCCCGGTTCCTTCATTCTGCACTCTGATGAACTTGCTGTGCAGAGACAGGTTATGACGGATTGAATTCTGAAAAACAACAGAAAGTGTAAGAAATGGAGAAAACATGCTTGGTTTATGTCGTACTAATATTTGGTTTTGCAAACATACTCTCATTTTGTTAGAAAACACGTGGTAGTCATGAAATGGGAAAATATCTGGAAAGACAGTCTGGAAACATCTTTTCTTGGGTCACCACTCAGAACTGGCTGAAACAAGCTTGCAGAGAGTTGCCATGTCAATTTGTCTGTCATGTGGCCCAGTCGCCTCTGACATTGTAAATAGTTAAATTAAATACTGAAGGAGCTGTTCTGAAATACAATTTCCTCATAAAGGAGATAAAATATACCAGAAGACCAACACGATGACTGATCTCACTATCAGCTTGACTCTTAATGAATTGAACCTGATTGCATTTAGGAATTTTTTATTATTATTACTATTTTAAGCAAAGTTCAGGAATGCTAGATCCTGTTCTATGGGCATCATAATGGCATGTCATCATGGCATGTCATCACGCACATCACTAAACCCTGCAAACACACCAGCCTGCGAATATTGCCACTGAACGTTAGTGAGGTTTATATTACTTATGCTATGTGAGAAAACACATATAGAAAACCACTTGAAGATTAAGTTCTAGTTATAAATAAGCATCATGAATTGCCTAAGAAATTGTAAGAGAAAGAAATGCCAACAGCACAAAATTGCATTTAAAGCCTTAGTCTTAAAACCATCTTTCTCTCAAAACCAACGTTTTAATATGCAAAATTGACTGTTCTGATACCTGAGGGCAAAAGATTACCTTGTCCCAAAACTGACCAGGGGTACTGAAGTTTTTCATTATTCCTCAGCCCCAAAAATTGTTTTGTGTTTTGTTCTTAAATTAAAATACAAGGTAAAAATACCCAAAAATCCAAAATCCAAGCTTCCACATTGACCTGTTAATAAGTGACTACCCTTTGCATGACCAAGGAATAGATAAACATTTTTTCCCCCATGTAGTTTTCTGCTAAGCACACGTAAAAACATTGTATCAACAGAAAAACCATCCTATATTTTGACATAATTGCAAACAAAATGACACAAGTTCAGAGTCTTGAAACAGGCAGCCATAGATGTTGGTAGGAGGGTGGGACAGTATCACAGCTTACATGGGGACCTATGGTCTGCACTAGGACTGCAGTTCATGCAGAACAAGTAGGAGGGAATCGCAAAACACCGTATGAAATGGGTACACCAGGAATTAGACTTCAGTGGCAGAGAAATCAATGATGCAGTAGCTGCCTTCCATTCATAGCCATTGTTTTGCAGGTTGTCTAAAGAAAAATTTTGGGGAGCAAAAATGGAAAGAGGGTTCCTAGAAAGCCATAGTAAGGCTGATCTTGACCAGCAGACCAGTAGGTAAATTATCACTAAATACTAAATAGCTGCCAGAACTACAAAAACCTGTGTTCTGTCTTTCCTATTTACTGACCTCTTTCCTCCCATCTACCTTAGTTTTAAATTTTTAACCTTAAGTTTTGGTGCTGGTTACCTACAGCACCAAACCAAGAGGACAATACAGCTCACAGAGCGTTGCATGCCTTGTGAGGCAAACCAGAGGACAAGAGAGACAACCACTGCTCTCATCTCTGGCCACTTTTGCTGTATTTCCAAGCCCAGAGTGCTGCCTGTGACAGCACCATCTTCAGAAATGTCTTCCTTCACCTTCTTATTCCACGTGTCCCTCCACACCTGCTTTCTCAAAGATGCTGCCAATACACGCATCTTGCCTCACTGCCTACATATCCAGCTGACAGAAGAAAAGGAGCACAGACCGTAAGGGGGCATGGCAGGTGAAGAGTCCGGTCATACGGCCTGGCTCAAATCAGAGACAACAGGCTCAAATTCCTTGCAAGGTTAATGACATGTAGCGGACCATGGAACACCAACCAGCCGAAACAGGCCTGGCCACCTGCAGAGCTCAACAGGAATGGTTACTCTTGGATCAAAGAGGAGACCTTCAGCAGATGAGGGCAGCAAGGAGATGTTCCAGTCCTATAACACCTTACCGGCAGCAGTGTCCTCAGACTATCCCCACAGGAGTGCAGCTTCACCCCAAAGAGGGGCACAAGGCACTCTTTGGCAGCAGAAGATGGCAGCACGCAGCCTCACGGCAGCTCGCTGTTCAACCAGAGCAGCAAGGAATCAAAACCTATGCCTAATCTCAGAGGCCTTTCCAACCTCTCTTTCCCCTCCAAAGAACCATTTTTAATAAATTATTCCAGTTAAATAAATGATGACAAAAATTTGAGCATTTCCTTAGTTGATTTTGAAAGGAAGTCATTCTTTCTCGTATTAACTAATTAATGTAGGACCATACCCCTTCACTGCAGGTAACCCTGCAATCAAAGCCTTATCCTCCATCCAACTACAGGGTGGCAGGGAAGGCCGTGAGATTTTATTTTCACCAGCTGCAGCTAACACACAGAATCACATGGGCTTGGAAGGGACCTCCGGAGATTGAGGTCCTGCTAAAGCAGGTTCACCTAGAGCAGGTTGCACAGGAACTTGTCCAGGCGGGTTTTGAATGTCTCCAGAGAAGGAGACTCCACAACCTCTCTGGGCAGCCTGTTCCAGAGCTCTGCCACCCTCACTGTAAAGAAGTTCCTCCATGGAACTGCTTATGTTCAAGTTTGAGCCCGCTTCCTCTTGTCCTATCCCTGGGCACCACTGAAAAAAGACCAGTCCCATTCTCTTGACACCCTCTCTAAGTATTTGTATGCATTGGTCAGATCCCCCCTCAGCTTTCTCTTCTCTAGGCTAAAAAGACCCAAGACCCTCAGCCTCTCCTCTTAGGGAGATGGTCCAGGCCCCTAACCATCTTTGTAGCCGTGAGGATAAGCCCATCGTCAGGTGGGTAAGCCCAAAAAGCCCTCTTTGGACTTGCTCGCAGCCCCAAGGGCCAACTGAGAAACCTCGTGAGGCCGGCTGCCACAGCCTGTTGTTTTCACTCAAAGGCCAGAGCTGAATCCCCGCCTGACACAAGTCCAGCTCTAGAAATGTCGCAAGAAAGTTGTTCTGCACGTCTGTTGATTAAAAAACCTCTTGCGCCAGTTCAGTTGTTTTATTATTATTATTATTATTATTATTATTGTATTTTGTAAACATACCCAGTTGGCTGGGGCTTACTGTTTACTATCAAAATAGGCATATCAAACACGCAAAACATCAGGCAGAGAAAATCCCATGCTAAGGCTCAGTCCTCTCTTCTCCGCACCAGAAGTGTTAAATATTTAAGAAATCAGTGCTATTCCTTAGTCATCAAAAAATGTTATAATCTGGTATTATTGTACTGAGGACATCTGAGGTCGCTCTTTGAGTAACAGAGCTGTCTCCTAACTCTGCCAGCAAGGAAAAAAAAAATATAAAAAAATTTTCCTAACAGGAAAAGGTTTGCGGCCCAGAGCTTGTTACATAAATTCCTGTTTTTCACGCAGCCAGCAGGACATTAAAGAAGCTATGATTTACTAACTTGGAAAAAAAAAGTGTTGAAGAGGTAAATCTTGTGAAAATATGCACTGCTGTTAATGATGTTGTGTCTACAAACCTTTGCCAGACTCAAACATGACCTGATAAAAAAAAAAAGTATAGTTTCGGCAGTGGATCTTGGCAGGCCGAGGAGCAGCGGGGCTGTCAGCGGCCCCGGGTGCTCGGCGGCACCGCTGGCCCTGGCACGCTGCGAGATGCCTCCAGCCGTGGCTTTCGGCAGGACTTGGAAGCAAAGCCACCCAAAAGCTGGCCCGAGTGACACGAAAAGCAAGCAGCCGCAGCTCAGGGCAGGTTTTCCGCGCAGCGGGGACACATGTGCCAGATCGTGGTGCTCGGCGAGCAGCCACGCTGGGATGTTATCAAAACCCCATCAGTCAGGAGGGCAGCGGGGCTGCTGGCACCTCTGGGGGGTGCTTCCTGGGATTGAGTTTCCATCCCCAAGATGAAGCCCCAAAAGCCTCCGCTCCCGGCCGGCCTATGAATCCACTTCATGCCATACTTCAGCATATGGACCGGGAACCGCGGATACGCTTATCGCTACTTGCTGACTTTAAGAGCCAAAATAGGCAAAACCAGCATCTGCTAAATGCAATGTGATGAGCACATATCAGCTAACAAAACTGAAACCAAGAAGGTGATTCCTTTGAATCTACAAGTTTATATCCTTCAGCTGTATTTCCAATACCTCTGGCAGCAGAACTGCACGGCTGCAAGAACGCCATGCTTGTCATTTCTTCTAAGCAACAAAAAAACCCTCCAAATTCTTTACGTTTTAGAAGAATTAAACAAATACGTGTTTTGGTCATTTAATCCCTGCATGCAAGTAGCTCTGCTGATATCTGATACCGCATTTAAATCCAAAGGATATTCATAGTAAAACACAGATCTTAAGTTTAACCCAGCTAACTGCTGAAAAAAAAATCTGATCTCTATTACAATTAAAGTTGAGATGTTAACTTATTTTTCCAGTAAATTGTTTTGGTGTTTTAAAGAAGAGAAAAACCTGTAAACACGGCGGTTTTGTTAAACCTGACAACGCTGTAGGCCTGTACTTACTGAAGACAGACCATACAGTCATGGCTGGCCATCCTTCCTCTGCCCCAGTCCTTGGAGCATGCAAGGGAGAGGAAAGCAGAGCAGAGTTCCTGCTGCAGAGTTCCTACAGGAAACCTCTCCAAGCAGGATCTAACTGTGGATCTGTGAGCATCCAGGGAGCTGCAAGCCCCGAACTTTGTAAAAGCACCTACAACTGCCCATGGTATCTCCCACCCTCATACCTTCACACACGGGCAGCACCTGGTCAGCCACAGTGCTGCAACGGCCACCAAAAGGGAGAGCAGGGAATGGATGCTATCGTCAATACATTTTACAAAAGCAAGTGGGATTTGCTCTCAAGGTGCATATGCTGATGGCATTGCAATAAAGCATGATGTGGCATCTCAGAAAAGACATTCACCAGTCACTAGTAACAAAGGCAGAGGAGCTGTCTTCTGGAGGCAGATGCTACCATACCAAAGTGGGAGGCCATGAGACACCGTAAGAGCAAGACTTCCATAACACACAGATCAAGCATTTCTATTAAAATTAACAGTCTAATGACTGCCCATCCATTTTTCATTCAGAAGACATCCCAGCAGTCCACTGCTTTGTACACCTCATCCAAGGGGACAGTCTATACATGTTGCTCATCAGCTTGCATTAACAGCAGCTGAAATGGCTGCAAATGCAGATCAGGGCACAGTATCTGAACTGTCATTGTCAGATCTCTCCAAACAGTATTTAAAATTGATTTGGAAGCTGGAGAAAAACTTTCAGGGAATACAACACTCAAGACTGCTTCCGTGACCCCTAAGATAATGACAACTCAAAAAAAAAAAAAAAAAAAGAAAAAAGAGAAGGGGGGAGATTGCTTATTTATTTATTTTAACTGATGGTTGGAGAACACTGCAATAGGAACATGCTTGGCAAGAAAGTCAGGGTTGAGGACTGATAGGAGAGGAGTTCACAGACACACCAGCTACCATCATCATAGTTGAAAAAGCTGTGTTACCATGTCCTGCTACTGACAGCTTACAGCAGGATTCAGAACCAGCAGAGTCCCTCTGCAGAGACAACACCAAAGCAAAAGCTTTGCAGCAGAAAAGGGAAGACCCTAGGATTTCTATATGCTGTTACAGAGGACATCAGACCAATCTGTGAAGGTCTGTGTATGGTGACCCTACAGCAGCTCCAGATGTTCAAATCACCCTCTTCTTGGGAGCCTCAGTGGCAAGCAGCACTCTAAAAAGAAGTTATAAAAAAAACTCCTAGGAACGTATACAAAGGACAGGAAGTTCACCACCACACTTGCTCAGGGTTCCTTCAGCATCAACAACCAGACAGCAGCAGCAGGAGCTAACTGTGGCAAGTGACACCACATAGCATCTATCCAAGACTAAGCTTGTTGAAACAGGCAGGGCTGCTTGGAATAGTTACACTGCCTGCACCCGCTTTGCTGTGGTTTCCAACCAACCTGCCAAGTTTGCATGGGCAGGGTGAGGAGTCTAAGGAGGAAAGAACATTGATAGCTCCAGATGTACCAGAATTTCCTGGTACAAGTCTGGTGTAAGGCAATCCTGTTTGTCTTATCTCATGACTATGAGATACGAGAAGTTCAAATGCAGATGCTGCCCATGGAGCTTGGGTTTGCCTCAGAGCTAGCACCAGACACCCAAAAACATTTGGTTAACAGACAGCACATTTGTTCATAAAACAAACACAAAAAGCTGCATTTTTCTCTCAAAAGTGTTCCTGATACTACAATGTCACCAACACAACCGCACATCTGCCTGGAGTGTCAGAGGCTTCAAATGCTAATGGAAATAGCTATCTCTGCCACCCAACTGCAGCATTCTTTGATTACAGCTCAGAAACCTTCCCTTTTGGCAGATAAGAAAGCATGGACAGAAAGCATGTCACTTAGCCTCAGGTCAAAGAGTCATATTTAGAAGCTGCTGGCAATTTGCCACCTGCAGCTGCATGAAGGTGGAAGGGCAGGATTTCCTCCTAAACAGGTCATGCTTTTTTGGGTTCTTTGTTCTTGCAGGGGGTGCTTTTGTTTGACTTCATTTTTGTCCTGCGCTGTTATACAGTTAAGAAGCCTCAGCTGGAAAAAGTGCAGAAACACTTCTAGGTGTGTCTGGGTCCTACTAGAGGGACCTGCACTGCTTCTCTGGGTTTTTCATTACAGATGGTGGCATAGTTAGGGTCCTTCCCAGACCACCACCCATGAAACACCATCTCCAAACATGGAGATACTTTCATAGACTGTTTCATTTGGTAAGATTCCACCAACGCATCCCCTGTTCCCTGCATGAATGTACAAGAATGGGAAAGACTCTATGTTATTACTATTTGGTCACTACACAACTCTCCTGTACAGAGGGTGCTCTCTTGTGACCATGTCAGTGGCATCAAATTAAGCGCTGCAAATTCTGCAGTTAAGTCCACATATGTATACTCTCCTACACTTCTTTCTCGTTGCTGTAGAAGACTAAAAAACTTTGGACACCAAAGGGGCTTGGCCATCCTCCAGGCTGCATCCTGCTGCCACACAAAGCACCAGGGACTGGACAGGGTTTCGCAACCACTGGAGCTTTCTCCGCTGGAACACGGTATGTGGTAACAGAAAATCCACGCACAGCTCCAGACATTGATGTTTAAGGGACTTGGCTATGCATACTTACATGTCAGAACTGGCAACTCTACTGACATGTATTTGAGTAATTCCCAATTGCTATCCCCAAATACCCTCCTCTTCATTCTAGGCAGACTCCTTTGAAGCACTTTTCCATAACGGCAGTTTGGACATTTCTAATGAGATGATAACACCTGCCTGCTTCCTCTACATGGGTATTTAGAAAGAATGAGCATAAAAACCATTAAAAAGGTTAAGCATGAAATGAGAAGCATACACACAAAGGGCAAGCACACTCTTGGATACTGTTCAGATGTGATGACCCCAAATAAAAGCTTCTTATGACCACCCTTATGTTTTCTGTACCTCCAAGAGAGAGGCAGAGCCACAACTAGGTGGCTATCCCATCATCTATACCAGTGCCAATACTCTGCTTTATAACTACATTTATTTCTATAACCACAATACAGGCATTATATAACATCAACAGAGCATACATGAAGTATATAAACATTTGCTAGCATTTCAAAGTCGAGAAAACTAAATGACACTGATTAGGAAAAACAACAGACGAAGATGCATATGAAAATTCTGAGATTTTTAAAAGGGATTTGTTAAATGGAACTTCTTCCCTCTCTGGTAAAATCATCTGGGAAGCCAAGACAGCCAATAGGTTTGTCTAAAATCTATTGGGTTTTAGGAGTGAAAGAAAGGCAACAAGAAGGCAGCAGGCACAGTGTTATTATATTAAAAAAAAAAAAAAAGAAAATAGCCATCGGGATAAAACAAAAAACGGTGAATTCCAGAAAATTAGGAAATAAATAAGTATCAGATGAAAAAAATTAAAAGCTACAAGGGATACCTACGCATTTAGTGATCTAGAAAAATCCAAATACTGCCTTTACAAAACTGATGGTGTAAGCTTTCTATTCTAATGGACAGAAAATAAGTGTTTGACAGATATAAGGGTTCCATATTTGTAAATAAACATTTCTATTTTTCACAAACATGGAATATATATATATAGACATATAGCTTATGATGGAGAAGCATTTCCCAAGTTTACTAGTGACACAGGAGGCCAACACTCCTCCTGAAGAGGAGCATTTCAAAGTCAGGATGCCCTGATAATTGAGGCTTCTCCTCCTCCTTCTTTAAGCGCTCTCAGACCTCAGGCCCTCGCACACAGCCTCTGCTGCAATTGCATCAATAACACAGAAACAGCAGAGCAGGAGGATGCACTCATAACCTGGCTGACATCAGTCCCAGGTGATATCATAGAAAAGCTGATAAAGGGTTCAATTAATAAACAATCAGAGGTCAGGGATGTAATTAATGTCTTTCAGAACAGTCCTACAGAATATAGGCCACCACACGTACAAGAAAAACTTCTTTATGTTCAAAGGTAAGGGAGAGAAGACTTGCAGATCCGCCAGTGCCACAGGGAACCACACGGCAGTCGAGATCAGCATCACTCGGCCCCGCTGATGCACACCCATCCAAGGGATTAAAGCCATTAGAATCCTGGGCAGTGCAGGAAGAAGGGAGGGAGGATGCTGCAATGCGTGAGGGCCACGGTGGCAACGGCAGAGCTGTCCTTGAATGCAGGTTATTGCAAGGAAAACATGAATCACAAATATAACCTAAGTTTATTTATTTAAATAAATAAATAAAAATTTGGAGTAATACAGTAGCAGTTCAACCCTACAGTGCCAGGATGACTAATAGCTTAACATTTTATCCTGCGACTATAGTAAAGAGAGACTAAGGGGTGTTTATTTTTTTTCAGCCAGTGGGAATAATTATGATCAGTAGGACAAAAAAATGTTAATCGCTCATTTCCTGTTTAACAGACAGCCTGCTTCACCTCTGCCACTCTCCGCGGTTACACCCAATTCATCACAAAGACTACAGCACTGTCTATAGAAAGCTTCCCCCTTTTTTTTTTTTCCTTTCTAAAACTAAGCTGCATCTTATTGACATTCATTAGCTCTAATGAAGAAGTACAAATGTGTATACATGCTAAATGTATCAATACTAATTAGACCAACAGATTAGCTTAAAAGGAGCACTAGAAACACGTTCTCACCAATAAGAAGCAATAAGGTGAGAAACAGGCCAAAGTCTCGGTGTAAACTGAAGAAATGAGAAACATCGTAGTCCGAAAATAGGGCTCATTTTTGGCATTGGCCTTTGTGGACACGCAGAGAACTTCCAAGAATTATTTAAAAAAAAAAAGGAAAGAAAATAAATTTAAAAAGAAAACCAGATATGTTTACTCCAAAAGCTTTAATAGGATAAGTGAAACAATTAGAAAAATCCCCACTTGAGAAGTCACAGACACTTTACGTGCTAAAAGCCCTGCATAATGACCAAAGCAGTCATCTGCCAGGTGCCTGTGTAAAGGCACAACCAGACCTAACCCTAAATGTTTGGTTTCAGTTGGATGCTTTACTAGGGAGCTGCACATCTTCTCTTTATCTTCATGGACCAAAATTATTTGCTTTCACAAAATCACTGATAACCTAAAGGGTTGGAATGACTGTCACAACCTGATGGATTTCCAAGCCATGGGCTAACCACAACAGTGGAAAGTAAGTTAAAACAGAGGCTGGTGAAGCAAAGCAGGATGCCCTGAAGACACGGGCTACGTCCATGACACTTGTCCCATTCGTTGTGACTGCCCATGGGCTAGCCATGGCTGGAGAGGTTTGAGGACTTAATTCACCTCTCAACAAAGCCCACTGCCTAGACCTCTCCTGAGGGACATAGAGAAGAAGCAGCTGCCAGTTCACAGACACCAATCCATGGATGGAGCCAAGTGCACCTGCAGCACTGTGCCCACGACTCCCACAACACACAAACTCATCTGACAAAGGCAGCAGAGAGACGTTTGCTTGTTTGCAGGAAAGCCACCAAGTCTGCCTGTATTTCTTACCTTGTGGAGCAACACACCAAGGGGAGGTACAAATACAATACCGTAAAAAGTTGGGTTGACCCAGTCTTTGTGCAAATTTAAAAAAAAAAAAAAAAAAGAAAAAGAAATGCATCTACTTATTACACTTGTACCAGCATAGCAGAGGGAGCCTTTTCCTTTAGCAAGCAAAGGACTCAAATTCTCCGGACATGGGTGTCACTGAACACTAGTTTTTCAGAAACAAAGAGTCAATGAAAGCAGCGAGCTTCCTCTGCAGCAGGGTTAGCTGTGCCCCACAGGAAATCCCTGGCTGAAGGAAACTGCGAGTCTACAAAAAAAAGGGCAAAGCCTTCCATTTACAGGCTGAATAATATCTTACGCTACATCTCACTATGCATTTGATCTTTATTTTGACTCCAGCAAGTGCAAGGCTAGGCTAGCAAAATTCAAGTATAGTCCCCAAAAGTACAAAAAGGAAAATAAAACAAGAGTTGAGCAGGTTTGGGTTTTTTTTTTTATTTAATGATTCTTCAGATATTCCTTACTGTGACAAGTGGCAAAGATGCTGAAGGTTTCACGTTTGTAAGGGGACAGTGTCAGCTTAAAAATAGCAACAACCCTCTGGATTCCACCTATTGTTATTTATAGCTGATGTTGCTGTAGTGAACAAGAGAAACTGAGGAAAGAAGACATGAACATTTGTCATCCCTTTAGTTTCTTTTGTACATGAGTACAGTCCAGTGTATAAAGCTACTATTTTTACTATTGATTTTTCCTCTAGCCAGTTCTTCGTCTCACATATCAAAAAAAATATCATTTTCTTGTTAACAAAATATTAGCAGAAAAAAAAATTCTTAAGTTTTTATTAAAATAGCTTCAACAGGATCAGATTTAAATTCTCTTTAAACAACTGCATCATCTGCAAGTACGCAGATAAAGGATACTGCCTTATACAGTCAAGATTTGTTCATTTTTCTTTGTGTTGTTTTTCATACTTGTTCTTTTTTTCCCCGAAGTTACAAGGAGCAAGTACCGATTCCCCATTACTCCTTTTTGTACATCCTAAAGAGGCAGCACATACACTAGGTATTGTGTTTCTGCTCAGCTTCTTTGAACAGTTTGCCTTGGTATTTTATTTTCCCCCCACTGCAGAAGCATGCCAGACCACCAGCACGCTCTCTTTGGGAGAGCTCTTTCCAATGCAAGCTTGCTCCCACAGCCCAGCAGATTTTATATAACATGATTTAGTACTACAATGCCCACAAAAAGCCCTCATCCAAATTTCATTATAGCCTGGAGCTATATTCCAGTGTGCATTGCATCTCCACTGTCTGGCCAGCCACCCCTCTTTCACAGAAGGTGTGGTTTATACTTAAAAGGTTTTTAGTTTATTTTCTCACAAGAGGGTCTCGGCACTCGGGAAGGCTCCTGACGGGTGGTTGCACTGTTCATGCCAGCCTCTTCCTCTTTCCGTGATGTTCCCCAGGCTGCAGCTTCAAGAAACACTGGTGCTCATCACTGGGCTTTTTGACATCTGTTCAGCATTATGAAGCCACAGTCGCCCAGTCATGCAAAGCGTGCAGCACCAACTCTGAACCAAGTTACCCCCAGACACGCTCACAACTTTCAGTAAGCTACGGGAGGCAGAGTACTATTTCTCAGAGCAAGCTGAGCACACAGAGAAGGGAAATCTGAAGGGTAATTCCTCCCCCCACACCAGTTTTGGAAGCATTCCTATTCCCTCCCTACTGTAGGCTGTGCGCTGTACTTAACAGACCCTTATTAAATCAAAGGACTATTTACAATCTACATACTGGCAAGTCCACATTCCCATAGAATGTCATCTGGCAGCACTGACTTAAACCATCAGCTCTGTATTTACTTGCTTTCCTCCTTCCCAAACAAAAAGAGTAAAAAAGACAAGAGAAAAAAAAAACATGTTCTTAATGACAAGAATGGAATTCACAGAATAAGCCCATGGAGCACCAGCATTCATCATAATACCCAAACATCCAAATTGTTTTTAAAACAATAAAATATTACAATAAGGATGATAAAAAGGAAGATAAGCTACAGTCTTACGGCTTGGGACCTTTTTCATCTGCAACGGGTGCTAGAAAGGTGCAGAATCACGCCAGACACAAACTGAGACAGCTTCTAGAGTGGGATGCTGTTATGCAAAAGTGAGCTTTGTTAGGCATTTTAGGTGCTATTTTTCTCGTGCTAACTACGTCTAATCTCCCCTCCTTACTATTTCTCTCCATTTGATACAGGCAAGGAGACTGGCCTCACTGCAGGAGCTTGGAGCAGACCTCACTCACTCTCCCATTCCCCCAGACAGAGCCTAACAGAAGGAGCCTCTGGGCACGCTGGAGACCTGCCAGGTGCAACAGGAGGTGTCCCAGGAAGGACACTGACATCACCCTCATCAGTTCAGAGAAGAAAACACTGTTTTAAAAGCCTCCCATCTCCTTTCACTGATCCTGCAAACTCAAAAAGCTGTTAGGAACTTTCGGATTAGGCTCCATCCTCTCGGAGGTCACAGTCTTCGCTTGGTGCAAGTTTCATGCTCCCATCCTCCCTCAGTGAAAATGCCTGTGGGTAACTGGCAGCTTGAGCCTGCCTGGCTAGTTATTCTGAATTAAGTACTTCAACATGCGACTTCTCAATCACAAAGGCTGCCGTGGCCCTCCCATCCCTCCCGTGCCTTTGCCCGAAGACGGAGAAGGCAGCGGCGCTCTCCTCCAGCTTTCCCCAGATACTCACTAAAGCACCGTGGTGAAAGCACAGCTGAGACAGTGAGCTAAAACGCCTTAAACAATTCAAAGGGCTGCGACAAGAAAGTCTTAAGTCACTCTACCAGGACTTGCTCAGTATTTGTCTCCTGGCAGCTTTCACTCCTTTGAAATACCACAGTTTAGCTTTCCCTCTCACAGATGTTCAGGGAGAGAGGCAACACAGCCCCCAGGCACAGCTCTGAAGATGCACAAGCTCTTTTCTTGAGAGAACTGGCTTCCTAGGTCAGAATGGGGCACTCATTTCAAAAAATAAATTTAAAATATATATATATTCACCAGACACAAACTTACATCAGATTCAAAATAGCAGGAATGTCAGCAGTAGGAGCTGTCATTTGCAATAGCTATCAAGACACAGGAAGTTATTTATTCTGTGGATCACATAAAGGCCTCTTTAAAAACAAGGATGAAACAGAAAAAAAGCAACCATGTTTACTGAGGCTTGTTTTCCAATATTATTTATCTGGCCGAGTTTGTTTATGAAGTTTTATAATAACTTGTCATGGATACTTCTATGGATACTTCATACTACTTAGGTCCACAGATTTGTTAACTGCTGGCAAACTCCAGCAGAGCCTGCAGCCCTTGATGCTCTTGTTTACTTTTTGGATTATTTTCAGTTTTGAAGGTACTACAGAGAACGTTTCAACATTTTCATTTTGTTTTAAAAAGAAATTAAAGTCTTCCCCGGAAAGTCAGGTGTTTTCAAGTATTTTGTTTGTTGATTATTCATGTAGTCATAAATTACGCACAGTATTTGGCAAGCCATGCTTTTCTCTATTAAAACGTTTGTTTTTACTTTTTCAGTTATTGTTTAGATCCTGGTCATAACATGCTTCACGTTGTTTTGAGCAGCAAAGAGGAAATAAGCAATATTTTAACTTATATCACATTGTAACAACATTAAGTGCCTACGCAGCAATATGCTGCCTATTCAGTATTTTCAGCTTTCTTCTTGTCCGCTGCTGACTTACAACACCAAGAAGATAATTCATATTTTACACAGCTTTGCAGCCTACAAACGCAACAATTATTTGGCTCACAAGCATGGTCAGAAAAAAAAAAAAAAACAAAAACCAAAAAACCAGAAACAAAAAGCAGTGAGGTACAGGACTTAAAAAAAGAAGGAGAATATAAAGTGACTGTATTTGCTGAAGGCTAGTTTTGAAATCATAGGAAAAGCAGCAAAGCTCTGCTGGAATCAGCTCACACACACCCAGGCAACACCCCTGGAAGAGGCAGAGCTCCAGCAAGGCACTGTTTGCTTACCTTCACCCTGACACTAAAGCAAAGAGTTAGAAAAGAGACTTTGAAATATATGCCATCCCTGCTGCTCATTAGGATCACGGTCTGCTGTGGACGTCATTACTAACCTGTTGTGACTCCTAAGAATATACCCCCTGGATCAGCAAAAAGGGAGACATCATTCTTAAAGTCACACAATTCATACAAAACCGTCTCTATGCCAAAGGAGAAATTACAGAACTACATTTCAGGAATTTCTCAAGGATTTCTTTCCATAGGGTTAAGCTGGACATTATCTTTCAAGCATTCAGTTTTCATGCAGCAGGATTTCTGCCCCCCCCCCCTCCATTAGAGAAGTCTTAGGAATCCCAATAAATAAGAGAGAAGAAACATGACTGTTTCTAAACTATGTGTTCTCCTTTGGCCATCTTTGAAAAAATGTAACTTCAAAATTTAAGAGTTTGAGTTTTGAACATCACATTCATGCCTCAAATCTTCCAAGCACACAGGCTCAAAAACCCAACTGCTCTTGCTCTCAAAAGGCAGAGTGAATGGCCCCACCTAAAGCCACCTTATTTTGGACCCCTCCAACATGAACTTTGAAAGATCTCATTTTCTAGAAAGTAGACTTCTGACTCAAAGATAAAGGTGCTTGGCAAGATAACTCCCTCTCTCTCCATGGAGATGTACAGCCTACCCAAGCAAGCCTCAGTGCGCTACAGCCAACCAAAAATATCCTTCTTTTGGATCTGGAACAGATTTACCTGCAACACAACTTACCTGTAGAACATTTCTGACAAACTAGCAACAACAGAACTCCTTTGCCCTTCAAGCACATAACTAAATAAAAGCACAAGGAGATGTGCAATAAAAAGCAGATCAGTGTGTCTGTAAATCAGAAGAGCTCAGGGACCTTTTCTACCTGTAAACTTCCAAACTTGCTATGTCAGCCCCTGAAACAGCAACTGGAGATTGGGCTGAGCCATATTACTGCCAACCAAGCAATAGTAGTTGAGGCAAAGATAGTTTTGCTAAAGATAAGACCTTGTGCATCAATCAATTACTTCTTCTTCCCTTTCTCTCCCACCTGTACATATGCCAGGCTTGACCCCAGGCATCACCATTCTCCCTTTTCCATTTCATCTAAATTTTATTTTCAATTAAGCTACATCAAAGGAGCCTCTCCAATAAACCAATATTGTACTGGAGCCTCTGTCTGACAAAGTTGGTATCTGAAGCTTCAAAAAAACAGTGGTAGAAGTTGAGCCGGAACATAAATAGTTGCAGTTTATCTGCTTTAACACTTGAGCAATATTGAATGTACCCACTTCACAGTGCTTGGCCTTAAATAGTAATAGTAAACCTACCTTACCCCTTCTCCGTTCTTCCCTCTTCCCTTACTCCCCGCTCCCCCCAGCCCCCAGAATATTGCCACGCCCTGGAATAAAAGTAATAAAATCAGAGAAGATAACAGAAAAATTATGTCCTCAGAGAGGCAGAGAGTAGACCTCAACATTTACAACATTAGTTGTTGTTTGCTGACAGATTTTGTATCTCTTAAAAATACTACAACTAACAACTGCTCTGATTTAACTACATGTTCCTCATCTACCTAGGAAGGAAGAAAGAGAGCTGGAGGAAAGGACATTTCATTTTAAGACTGGCTGGGTAAAAAAGCTACTTCCAAAACTCAGCTTTGGAGCAGTGAGTGAAGGATTTAAACCCAGTACCTTGAAGATATCTGGGCACTGATTATTATTTTACCAGAATCTAGTATCCCCTTACATACTCCTTTTAATGAAATGCTCCAGGCATCAGCTGAGTTCAGGATCTACCACTTAAAAACACATTACAAGCGTTGGGCTCAAATAGTGGAAACTGGCAAAACGGACGTGGGCTCAATCCTCCTTTTTCCTCCTCCATCAGTTACTCAAGGACCCCTCATTTACTCCTCCACTGCTGCCTACTTCCTTCAACACCAGCCACCTCCAGGGCATCTGATAAGGAAGCTCAGAGTTATCTTGCTCAAAGTTTGCCTAACAAAAACACCCAGCTCCACAATCCCACCCCACCCCACATATATACACTCACACATTCAATACATTTGGCTGATTTTCCAAGAAGAGTAGTAGCTGAGTCATTTTGACAACAAAAACACAATTTTCCTTGCTCTAGAGATCTTTTTTAAAAAATGTGATATTTTAAACAGAAAGCATGATTTATTTAGCAATTCTCACCCATTTCCCTCTATTTTTGTATTCAAACATGAAGACATTCAAGGCTGAGAGTGAACAATCAAAGCATTAAGATACACATTGACCCCTAAGGAGAATTGCAGAGAAGTCCGTGACTTGTACAAATTCCCCAGCTGCAGTGATTTCTAGACGGCATGGCTGGCTAATAAACGCCACAGAAAGACATTTAAAGCAGACTTAAGGGTCTTTTACCCTAAGAAAGAACTTGCCAGAGAGCAGCAGTGACGAGGTGACTGGCACAGCAAAGGGCACATGGCAACCTTTGCAGCAGCTTGCAATGACTCCTCTGCGTTGCCACAGCAGCTGCCCACCTTCGTCACCTCTCAAATAGCCTTAACTGTAAGGATTTTTAATTTTTTAATCAAGTCTATCAGAAAACTCGTATCCTTTCTACTGTAGCTGTTTTCAGCTTGAAGCTCACAGACTTTCAGGGCCTCTGAAATACTTTTAAAATCCTTCAGAAGGCAGGCAGGGGACGTAGCAGCAGTCAAATGTCCTCTCTCTGATTGCACTGCCATTCCTGTAAATCCTGGCTTAAACACACCTGCATCACAGGAAGAAAACAGACAATTTTAAGTTGCTGACTCTAGAAAAATAGCTAGAACTGCCCAAGATTAAACCCAGCCCCCAGACTTTGCTGAAAGGCCAATTTAAAGGATAAGGCCGAAGGAGATTAACACAAGTACGATGTCAAAGTACACTCAAACAGCAACAGCTTCTTGACAAACACTGAGGGGTCATAAAACCCAGGACATTTAAGAAACCAACACTGCAGTAGACAAGTCATAACCCTGCAGTCTGTGCATGAAGGAAAACTCTCCCTGACCAAGTTCTGGCACCTGGTAAACTTCAGCAGTTTGTTTTGGTTGTAGTGATGCGGCACAACTCACTGATCCCATTAACCTGAAATGCAGCCAACTCAGCCGAATTCAGAGTAGGAAGATTCTCCAAGAGACATATTGTCCAATGGAGAAGGCAACACTGCCTTTCTTCCATGCACTTTGGGACCTATTGGTTCTCCGAAAGGAGCTGGTTCTTTGTCAGGAGCTGGGGTGAGATGCAGTAGCAGAGAAGTGCACAGTTTAGAAGTGAACATTCACAAGCCCAAGAGCCATGTTTAGCAAAGGACAGGGAAAGATGCGTACTCATCAGCTGCCTCCTCTCATTCCCTGGGACAAGAGGCTTTCGGAATCATTCCTATGGAGAGATCCATTGGCCTGTCTATGGTTTCAGGGAGAGAACTTACTGAGAGGGAGTTCGCATGCAGGGAACAAACAAGAACAGGTCTCAGGTTAGGAAGCTCTTCTAGTTTGTGGTCATCTTCCCATAAGAGTGAAAAGACATGGGGGGAATAACCCCCACTAACAGCATTAACAGTGAAGGATTTAAAGACTATAACCCATCTTTCTACAGCAGTTTGATCAACAAGCCACAGCAGATACCAGTCACTCAGCAACACCAAGGAAGGGAACGTCGACCGCTGAACCAGGCAATGCTTCCCTGAACACTTTGGGTTGTCTGGCTTCTCCCAGGCAGTGGTGGCCTTATGGGTGGTAGAGGCAGAGGCTGCCACTCAAATTAAGCCATCTTTAAGCTGTTTCTGCTTCAAATGAATCAGGAACCTGCATCCTCAGGAGCAGCTTCAAAATAGAAGGCTGCTTCTTCAAATAGATACCCAGAGAACATCCCTATAAGAGCATCAGCCAAACATAATCCTGATTCCTATGCATTGCTCATGAAGAAATGTGGCTAATGCAACATGAGTTTCCCTGTGCAGATCTGAGCTCCTCCACATCTCAGTTGCCATCCCCTGAATCTGCATGTTACCAGACTTAAGCCCGTCACTGACCAAAATTTTCCTTCTCTTTCTCCTCCTGCCCACACCAAGTTTACTTTATGTCTACCGGAATGACAACATCTCCAACAGTGGGACTGAACACTGGCATCTTCCCCAGTGAAGAAACCAATCCCCCACACCAATTCCCAGCAGCAAAAGCTGCCAGTAAACACATCTCAGCAATTCAATGTATTCATTATGAACAAAACTTATGCTACTCAAGACAACAGAAACTGTACCAGCCTAACTGTACCACATCTAACTGTACCAGGAAGCCTACAGGAGAGCCAGAGAGGGAGTCTTTGTCAGGAAGTGTAGTGACAGGACAAGAGGTAATGGTTTTAAATTGGAAGAGGGGAGATTCAGATTAGATCTTAGGAAGAAATTCTTTACAGTGAGGGTGGTGAGGCACTGGAACAGGTTGCCCAGGGAAGTCGTGGATGCCCTATCCCTGGAGGTGTTCAAGGCCAGGCTGGATGGGGCTTTGAGCAACCTGGTGTAGTGGAGGTGTCCCTGCCCATGGTAGGGCAGCTGGAACTAGATGATACTTAAGGTCCCTTTCAACTCTAATGATTCTATGATTTATTTCTTTATTTCCGACGCTCATTTTCTATTAAGTGGATTAAAACACTGCAATTAACATAGTTAGTTCTACTGTATGAAGATCTGCTCTGCTTTAGTGCTATTTTACCTTTGTCTACATTTTGATACAACAAGCTCTAATCTTTGTGGTTTTTTTTTTTTTTTGGAAGATGAGTTTATTATCCATCCTACAAGCCCCGAAATTGAGAGAGAGGGCCGTAAAGGCAGTATAAAGAGTACTTGTGAAGATTAAACACCATAATGATGATCGCGGGTCACACACAGGAGGCTGTGCACCCTCACTGGTATTTTGGTTGTTGACTCTGTAACCGCTTTGCAGAAGTCTAACAGAGCAACAACAAACAGCCATGAAAAATAACTCTCTTTCCTAGATGCAGCTCTCCCAGATGAGTCAAGACACACAGACCTGTAACAGGCAGTAAGCTGCCCTCCCTTGTCTACAGCACCGCTCTCCCACCAGCTCAGTGCCTACTCGCACGTGGAAAGGTGGAGGAAGAAGAGGGAGGGAGATGAATGAGAAGGTGGCTGGCACCTTGGTCAGATGTTCAGAAAACACCATTTTGTCTAGCACAGAGAAGGAAGCCAACAGGCAGCGCCGTTCCCGCGCCATGGCAGCACGCACGCACATGCTCACGCATTTCCTCCGGCTTCACGAAAACAATGCAGAGCGGGGAGGCCCGGCTCTTATATAAAAGCACCTACCAGCTACGTATAAAATTAGGAAAGCAGCTGCTTCAAAAGCTCAGTCACCCTTTTATCATCAACAGGGCTTTAATTAGTACCCATCTGCTTCCTGTTTTATACTACGGAACCAACTTTCACCTGTTTGAGCAAAACACCCCTTCCCCCAAACACAAGTGTGTGTGAACACACATGAGCACACACAAAAAATTAGCAAACGCCGTTATGCTTACTTAATTAACATCAGAAATCCTTGGTCTGAGTATCTAAGCTATTTATTTGCTTTTTGAAAAAAAAGCGAGGCTTTGACAGCATATCAGATTTCACAGCCTACACCTTTAAATCACTCAGGTTATATGCCTCACCATTAATATTAATTCCCTGGCGCACGGGGACCAAAGAAGGACCGGAGCCCTGCTGTCCTGGCACTGTACTACAGAGAGCCTGCCCAAAGGACTCACAATGGAAGTGGGGGTTTTTCCTGAGGTCCGTCACACACATGAAAGGATTTATGAATAAACAATGGCGAGGCTGATAGTTAAGAATGGATTCAAACTCACCCCATTGTTTGAAGAGAAGAAACAACACGCAGGAGAAAAATATTACTGAGGGAGGAAATAGCTTCACCTTTGAATTTCCTGCCATTTTTCCTCCCACGCTTTTCCCCTTCACGCGTCAATTATTTATTTCTTTTGCAGGGAGAAGACAAGTGAAAGTTAAGAAGGTGCTGTCAGACCTGCCCACCCTCTCCTGCACCGAGGAGCCACCAGCGCTCGAACGCTTGCCAGGTGCCTTGGTATCCCGAGAACCAAACCAGAGCAAGGGAAGCACCAGGAGAAAGAATCGCTTGGCAGTGGCCGAGCAAGGAGTACCGCTTGCCCACTCCCAGCCTCAGCTATCGGAATGGGAAGAAGGGCAAGTGCCGAAAGGAACAGTCTTTGTAAGGACTCGACATGAATTTTGTGAGTATGCGAAGCTTTCTCAAACTTAAAGCCGCTCGGTGCAGAAAAGAGCTTTTCTTAGCACACCTTTAGCACCAGCCACCACCTCCAGCGCTGCTTCTGCCAAAATAAACCTGGCAACAGCTCGACTCATGCTCCGGTTTTGGGAGTGGGAGGAGATCACTCTCTCTTTGCAGTTAGAAACCTCATCTGCAACAGCCTTCCCAGATGCACAAAGCTGACCCAACTATTAAAATCATAGAACAGTTTGGGTTGGATGGGACCTTTAAAGGTCACCTAGTTCCAACCTTCCCTGCAATGAGCAGGTTTTCTCCCACAGCATCTTGGAGCTACTTCCTGACGATTTGGACCTGACTGTCTGCAGGTTCCATGAGATTCACCTCCAGAAGGCTATTTTGGAAAACTGAGAAATTTTTCCATTCATATGAAATCTTAAACTATTTTCTAGGCTGGGGATTTAATTTCTCAGAGACTGCCAATTAAATAGGAGAACCATGAGAACAGGAAGACATACATGCTCCAGTGTAAACCATGGCAAGTGCATTTATTCCCCTTTCTTTCCCACTCAGTGACCAAAAAAACAGTTCTCCTGACATCTTCCTTATTACAGGATTTTTCCATTTCATTCTTTGGGGTTGGAAGAAAAATAAAAGGGTAACACAAACATCTGATGAATTGAAAGTAAATAAGTTATCCCAGTAAACAGAATTTCAGCAGTTACCCCTTGATGTAGCTACTCATGGTGTTACCATGAGCAGTCAGCCTAAAGTATCTTCCTACACCCCCTGCACGATCACCCCAGGGGAGACCACATTGTTGGTAACACCAGAAGGGTCAACACTAACAACCTAACTCTGAGTATTCAGATTAAGTTCCCAAAAAAATGTATTTGTAGGAGACCGCCATTTGTTATTAGAACAGCACAACAAAGTACCATCTACCTCTGTACACATATACACGGAAGAAAAGGAGAGATTTGTCCAGCATCACACAAGACTGATAATAAGACATCAGATATATGATATAGGATATAATATGATATCTAATGATATATGAGATAAGAATTGTCATTCAAAAGTAAAGATTGAGCCTTATTTTTAAACCTCCAGTTTCTAGAAGTTCTCGCCAACTCTTCCCTTGTATCATTTTCAAAGACAGGCAAGATTTTGTATGCACACTAAAGGAGGCACTAGTGAAGGCAATGAGCTCCGTCTCTAGAGGAGACAAATCAAATGAAAACAAATGGGCTACCAGGCACAGTGCTCTGAGAAAATGAAATCTGTGAGAAAGGATGAAGCAAAATGAGCACCAAATGTGAGAACTCCAGATATTCATTGGAAAAGAAAAGGTGGCTCGCTTCTAACTGAACTTCTGTAGTCAGATATGGAAAAAATAAGTGTGCAAGAGCCTTGAATTGTTTTTTTTGAAAAAAAAATAAATGTAGATTTTGTTCATTGATAAAACCAAATAATCAATTTTCTACTAAAAAAAACACTTATAAACTTGTGTTTTCACCTAGAAGATTACACCACCACTTAGATATTTTTCCATGATATCTCAAGCAACATATTACAAAACTTCATCCAGGACTGAAACAACAGATTGTCTCAAGAGCAAATGACAAAATATTTGTACCAGAAATTCTGGCAACGTTGTGTGCAGATGGGTTTCTGAAAAACGGGGTTCCAAGAATAAGTCACCCGCGGTTCCAAAAATAAGAGTTAAATTCAAACAAAAATTGGATGTTCACTTAGCAGGGCACTGCAGTCTCTCCCCAGGGTCCCACCCTTGCCACACACACGAGACACTTGGTAACCACAAGCCTCTGAAGTCTGAGCTTCAGCTAAATACACAAGACTGGGGGAATGCAACCGAGTTCAACGTCCTGGCCGCATAACCCAGAAAATGGCACGCTACAGGGTGGCCAGCAATTTTACTGCTCATGAACTCCAACCTGAGCATCACGACAGCCCCAAAATTGCATGGCCACCATCTACAGGGGCTCTGGAGCTTCAGCATGAGAGGAACCACCCTATCAAGCAGGACCAGGAACATCCCTGCCTGCGGGCAGGGATGCAGGGATGCTGGTCAGCTCTCAAAACCTGCAGAGGCACAGCTGGGAACCTCTCCAAAACATTTGCCCTCCCCAAAGCACCAGGGCAGGCGCCGTGTGAACTGAGGCACAGAGACATGTCACGCTTTGGTGGGGGGAGCACCGGAGCATGACTGTGCCACTGCAGAAACAGATGCCCGAGACTACTGTTATAAACAGCGATGGAGAAATTTAAAACCCACATGCTATTTCTCCTCCTCTTTAAGGGAAATCAGAAGAGAAGTTCATAGGATGGTACTGACCTTTTTTTAAATGATTCCTGGGTTTGGAGATGCACTGCTTTCCAGACTCTGTTTGGTTTTGAGAACCTTACTCAGCCAGACAACCATGTTTACTGTATTTTTTTGTTTGTTTTTACTGACCTGATAGGGAATTCCATGATATTTTGAAACAAGAGGAAGAAAATGGATGCCTGTTTTAAAACACATATTTAGTCAATATATTCCCGACACTGAGAATCTAGAGACTTAAACAAACTTTTCACAACTACCTTGTCTTCCTTGGCAATTGCCATCCTCATATATATAGGTAATGTTCATAAAGGCTATGCAAAGCTAGCCTTTTGTTTGTTTGCCTATGTTTGTTAGGCGACAGGCACACATTAACAGTTCTAGCCTCAGATGAAAAAGCTAATACAATTTTTTTGAAATTCAGCACTCAACCGAGACCAAACTTTTCCGTTAAGATGATTAAATATCTGGCTTGACATATTTTGCATAAAAGACTTAAAAACGTAATATGGATATGGGGTAAGGAGAAGTGAAACAAGAATGGGATAATGCCATTTCATGATAACAGAGACCATTACAGTCGGGTGCACATAAGCAAACAGTGCCTTCCCTTTCCTTTCTTCTCCTCTATGTTTCCCTCTACATATAAAGTTTGTAATGAAACGTCTTTTTTTTAAGCCAAAGAGATGACATAAAAATCAGGGCTTAAACTAAAAGCTTGGTCATACTCAGTAGAGCCCAAAAGAATGTGGTAAGAAGAAAAAAACAAAGCCAGCACCTCACAACACCAGCAGATACAGTACACACCTATATTTTTTGGTTGTAATAATTACAAAGCCACACACTGAAGTTTATTCATTCTCTGGCATAGTGCAAGCTTTCAACTTACACTTTTTCAATAAAAACAAAAGCTGTTGTGTTACCACAGCAGCTGTCTATACTATACACTATTCTCAGCATCTAATTAGTTCAAACAACAATTAGACCAAAACTTAATTTCTGCCCCCCAAAAACTCAACAATAACGCATCAAGTTGATGACTTCAGAAACTCAATCACTTCCCAGAATTTTACTGTCTCTCCATCATATTCATCTTTCTTTGACCAAATATATTTATTTACATTGGATAGTGATGTGCAATTTTTATTCCCTCAACACATTTAAGGGTCATTTAAGCTGCACTGCAAATTTCCCTTAAAAAAAACACATACACATACATAAGAAAGCTTGAACTAATGCTTATTTAATATAACTTTGTTTTGAGCAGGACAAGTCATTGGACAGAATCTGCAGATGACCGTACAGATTACTGCTACCACAAGATATGCCTGAATTCATAGGCAAGGCCCTCTGCCACAAATACCTACTGTATTTAAATAAGCATTCATTTGATCTATTAAACAACCTACTTCAGGACAAGAAGTATTACACACTAATTCAAAGTTTTGTCAAACAAAAGTAGTCAAAAGATTCTATCACAGTTAAAAAAACATTTTTTCTTTAAAGATCTTCTCTTTTCTTTCTTGAAATATTAGGCTAAATGAGAAAAACAAAACATTCAGCTTTGCACAGTTCAAATAAGGAATAAGGGAACCACCTACATGAGCACAATAAGACCTGCTGGGGCTTAAAGGCCAGTGGTAAACATCCCAACTCCACCTGGTATTTTTTTCTTCAGAAGAGAATCATGGGAAATGCCATTCAGTGACAAACCAAAATCAAATTACAAGTTTGCAGTCCACCTGGACCCCACAGAAATGCAAACTCTGCTTCAGAAGCTCTGGATTTCAAGGGAAGTGGGAAGAAGGTTTCCTTATAAAAAGGAGAGACAGCAACGTGACCAAGTAAAACCTTATTGTGTCCTGCTCCCTTCCTATCCCACCTGGGGCTGAAGTTCAGCAAAACTGGGTGAGCTTATAAACTGCTAAGCTGCAGATGACTTCCTTTGGTATGGGGAAAGGCAGAAGACAGACCCCTTGAAGCACAGAGGTGCATGCAAATACCAGCTGTAGGAGGACACTAGCAGCTTCACACTCACCCTGAAACCTCCTGCTGCTGAAGACAAGCAAGTGCCCCCCTATACGCTTAACTTCTAACAGCAAAAGAATCACCTTCTACCACCTTCCTCAGTTTTGTGCCTGGGCATCGTAATAAGAATAAAAAACAGTAAGAACAAATAGATTTCTAAGAAATTCCAATCTTTAAAAAATACTAACTTCATTAAAAGTACCGTTTTTTAGCCATCAGTGCAACACTAATCTTAATGATAAAGCACTAGTAACCCTCGGTTCAGTCAGATGTTACTTCATAATGGCCAGAAGCCCTTAATAAAGACCTCAGATATTCAAAGCCAACATTTAACTGTCACTGTGTCTGTGTGGCTACTAACATATCCTGAAGTTTGATTTACTCCTAGTTAAACTGCTAGTTAAAAGCACAGCTGTAATGAGACATCTTTCTGCATCCAATTAGAAAGGTGACTTTACTTTTAAATGGATTCAGTTAACTTCTGTAGTATCTCAATCACAGCAACAACACACTTCTTTAGGCCACAGACTGATGATACATCATAAGGAAGAAAGAAAAATTAATTTTCTGTATTAATGCAGTGAGACCACTCATTTCCCCAATAAAGTGATATTACCTATATTACATCTCTCGAAAGAGGGAAAACTATCTTCTAGAAACTTTATTACAGCAGTCACCGGATGCACAGCCACCTAATCTTGCCAACTAGTGGGTGTTTTGTCTTACAAACACAACCACAGACAAGACAGGGTAGCACCAAAGGTCCCCCAATTCAGTTAGTTGTGACACCAAGGCCAACAGGACAGCATCAACCCATCAGCAGCTTCTTAACTTTCCCCTGCCTCCAGCCCAACCACAGGCAGCTTCTTACCACCAGAAGCACAAGGGTGATGTGGGCAGTGTTGCCCAAAAGCCAGGCGTGCAGCACGCTGGAGTACAGGCACAGGGAGTTATGCCAAAATCCCCAGCAAACAACCTTGCTCTATTTTATTTCCTATGGGTTTCAACTGGATGATCTGCCCCGATAAAATCCTGCCCAAATTGGTTCAGAGCAACTTTGCGGCAAATCACCCCATAACTGCTCTCCCTCGAAACCAAACCAAGGCCAGGTTGCAGCATTTTGAGGAGTTCAGGCAGAGGTCACCCTAGAAGGCTAGTTCAGATTTTCCTGTTGCCCCATTATACACATTTTCACTTTAATCCTTAAACAAGGCTGTACCCTTTGGATTGCACGGCTCACAACACGAGGAAGCTGTTCAGCCATGTTCACTCAGATAAAAAATTAGGTCCTTACATCATATTTTGCCATTATTTTCTTGTGTTATGGATTATCCCATCAACACCGGGATTGCATACCATTCTACTAGGCCTTCTGCAGAGGCAAAAAAAACAGTGGCCCTTCAGGCAGGGGGTTACAACCTGAGATAGGAGGATATAGCAACAGACAACCAGCACAACAAGGAATCAACAAGGTAACATGCATCTGCAAGAACTTAGTAGGAGCATATTATCAACCCAGACAGTCATCAAGACACTACAAAGACTTGAAATGGACTTTTGAATGAGGATAATGAAATAGTTCCATGGCAGGTCTCTCTCCAACAAGAGAGACCACCAAAATAGGTTTTGTACAGATGCATCACGTAGGCAAAGTAGATACCGCAGGCCAACTAGAGGCTCGTGTGAACATCACAGGAGTGAGTAAAAATGGAAGGGAAAACAACAGCAGGTTAATTGAGGCCCTGAAAGTGAAGATGAGACACTCAGATCCAATGTGACCAGAGGGGAGGAGGTGGTTAGGCAGGATGTGGCATGGCCCAGTAAGGGATATGGGGTGTTTTCTTTGCAACCACACTGTGAATGGACACCAGCATGGCAAAGGTGCTTTTCTTGTGGTTAAAGATTCAGTGCAAACACAGAGTAGCTTCTGGCTTCTCAACAGCAATCTCCAATTTGTTTGAAATTTGCTTCAGATCCTTTGGCAAAATTGAAAATTGTCATTTGTTTTCACAACACCACCTCATCAGGTCCCTGGCACTATCTCCCCTTTTCCCTAGGGGACCACTATTCCCCTGTTTCAAGAAAAAACACCTTTACTGTGACAGAAGTCAAGCAGCAGCAAAATTTGCCCAGGGAGGCTGTGGTGTCTCCACCCTTGGAGATACTCAAAACCCAGCTGGACCTGGTCCTGAGCACGGCCCTAGCAGGTCCATCCATGAGCTGGACTAAATGATCTCCCAGAGGTGCCTTCCTGTCTCAACTACTCTGCAATCTCTCCCTTAGCCTATCTCCAGTGATGGTCTTCTTATACACCCTTGAAGTATGAAATACTTTCAAATACTGAAATGGAAAATTACAATGGGCATCGTGTTCCCAAACCATCTTGAACACTGACTCAGTGTCCAAGAGCCTTCTGAAACCACGTCAATGTGACTCCAGGTACTCTGTCCACCCCCTGAAACAGAGTTGGCCCAGCACAGCTTTGGTTTACCCTGTTCTGGAGCAGGTTTCAGTGAGACAACGGACTTTTACCTGAAGAATACAGTGGTCAAACAACAACTTCTCCATAGAGCACAACATGGATTGAAGAGTAAATAGGTTGAGGAGATGTATCACCAACTCATTACTTAGGAAACCAGTGTTAGACAGTCACTGCAAGCTGTATTTCAGCTACTATATGGATGAAGTTTACATCACTGTTAAAAAGCCCTGACAGCTATGAGCATGCACCTGAGGAGCTCTGCCCAAAACAGCAGCAAACCTCTCCTCACTACACCCCCAGGGATGTCCATCAGCCACAAGGCCCTTCAGAGAGGATCCAGGGTGCGCTGCCACGGAGGGTGTCCAGCTCTTCTTGCTTCAACCTGCAAGGCAGGCATCAGAAGGCAACTGAGCTCTGGGTGACATTGTTCCTGCTACTTTCAAGCTGCAGCTTTATAGTGACTCCTTTCAGCAAAAGAAAGACTGCAGAGAAAATAATACATAGGTCAGGAAAAATAATGAAGACATCGGCAAAGCAACTGGCGCTTTGGATAAGGAAATTTCATCTAAAACAGTGTCTAAGACTGCAAGTATTAATGTTCTTCATGTTTATACTTATAAACTTCTTTTGGCATATGAACCTCTCCCAAAGAAATCACCCAGGTAGAAGAAGTAGTATTATTACAAAGTGATATCCAACAATAAAGACAGATCAGCAACTTCCTTCAAATTCATTTGCATTAAGCATTCTAAAAGCATTCCTTTTTCTGAAGAAAATGTTCAGTATAAATTCTAATTAATTTTCAGCTCATTACCCCCCAGTGCATTCAAATGCGATCAACAAATAAAGACAAAGAAGAAATATCTCCCTTTCCTCTCATTTATCATTAAGGAAGTTTGGGTTGAAGTCTATTGTAAAAAAAAAAAAAAAAAAGAAAAAGAGGAGGAATCAAATCCTACAAGCTGTAGCAGACCCCCAGAAGAGAATACAATTCCTAATGAAAGGAAAGCAAATAGCTGTCACAGCAGATAGCTTTCACAATGGACTAACTTATTAATTCATTTTTAAAGCAAGACCATAGGAGAGGAAAAACAAAATCTCCAACACCAAAATGAATCAAAATACCATTTTGATTAACCATATCTAAGACTATGTAATATTACTACAGATTTCTGAAAGAAAATTCCAAGCATGTTGACAAAAATCAGACTATTTTGACTTTTTGCCAGACAGGCTACCTTCCAAGAATAAAAGTGTGGGAAAAAATGCTACTACAGTGACAGAACAACTTCCCCACTTCTCACTCCTAAAAACGAGACAAACTGAAGACAAAATGAAAGATTTGACAATTACTTGGTGGATCTTAAAGCTCATGTATTCCAAGAACCCGTGTGCGATAAGAAGTGATGTCATCTGGAAAAAAGCGGATGAAAAGATGGAACAGAGTGTCTAAAAAAGCACCAGGATTCTCCTGAGCATTTATCAATGGCAAACACTAGAAGCAATGAAGTTTATGGATGAAGGCATTTTTCTATTAATTTACTCTGAAAGAAAACATACTATTAAGTTTAAACCATACATTCATTGCCAAAGGTGGGTTTGGATTTTTTGTGGGGGAGGGTCTGATAAATTTACTTCTCCCATTTCTTTTTCTACGGGCAATGCAGAGATATCTTTAACACACAAACTATGTAGGTTGCACCAACCTACATTAACGTTTTAAGTGTAATCAAATTAGCGTTGTCTCAAAAGCATACCACATCCATAAATTTTTAAGCTGCTATAAAGCAAAGAGTCCCTTAATGCAACTTTTTGTTTGTAAGGAACTGGGCAGTACTCGATGGTGCAAACACGGCCACCTGTCTCTCCCCGAGCCTTCACGTATTGCGCGAGAGCCAGCGTGAACATTTGTTCGCCTAAAATGCTCGGCATATGGTTGAACTGACAATTTAATAATATCTCGATAAGGACGTTGCCAGATTTTTGGCGGGAGATAAGCATGTTTTATCATTAAATATTTGTACTGCAGTAGCACCCAGAGACCTTGAGCAGAAAGGGGCCTCATTGTGCCAGGCACAGAGGCTTACAGAGTCGGTGACCCAGAAAGCTGGCAGCCCAGGATAACCAGGCTACAGAAAGAGACTGAAGAGGGTATGTTCTACATGTACCACACTAGAAACAAATCTTTCTTCCAAATACACCTACACCTATTCATTAAGGCTTCTCCTACAAGTTGTAATTGATCTGGAGACAGAAATTGGAAGGATCTACTCTGCACCAACCTCCCACTGTGCTGAGAAACCATAGCAAATTTCATGGGGGAGAGGACTGGTTTGTCTTCAAGATGTTTTCTTCTTTATACATCAGAAAACCACACTTGAAAAGCAAAATCAAAGTGGGCATCCGTTTTCTGGACATAACAACCAGCAGCTACATTAACAGCACGTCACGCTGAAGCTTTGTTTCCCACAAAGCTTCCTTTCAAACGCTGCATGTGAACATCGCTCTGGCATTGAAGATCACTCTACCTGCAAGATTTACAGTGCACTCTTATTTACAGCCCATGACCCAGTGAAAATCCTTCTTCCTCCCTCCAATTCCAAGAGTACAATTTTTTGTTCCCAGGGTGTCTTCTAACCTTAACAACCAAATGAAAAGTGAACAGAGGAAAAGGATTAAGCATGAAATTGGATCTTGGGATACCATCATTCCATCCATAACTTGCTAAACCCAAGTTATTTATGTAGACATTACTAAAAATAGTTCTCCTAGGCTGTGTATTAAATCCAGTGGCAATCTCGTAAGAATGGAAAACAACCCCCTGTATAGCAAATCTAAGTTTTACCTTTCAAAGAATATTTTCTACTCAGTGATTTCCTATGAAAAATGGGCTTTATTAAACCACATCCAAGAAGATTGAAAATAACTATGACCCATGGTACAGAGAAAAGATGAGATCAACAAAAGTTCCTAATAAAAAAGAAATTGTACATATGGAAACTTAGCAGCAAGACCTTTTCAAGAAAGACAGGCAACTGCTGGAGAGGGTACAGCAGAAGGCTGCAAAGATGATTAGGGGCCTGGAGCATCTCTATTATGAGGAGAGGCAGAGGGACTTGGGTCTTTTTAGTCAGGAGAAGAGAAGGCTGAGGGGGGATCTGGCCAGTGCTTATAAATACTTAAAGGATGGGTGCCAAGAAGATGGGGCCAGTCTTTTTTCAGTGGTGCCCAGGGATAGGACAAGAAGAAATGGGACAAACTTGAATCTAAGAAATTCCACCTAAACATGAGGAGGAACTTCTTTACTTTGAGGGTGGCAGAGCACTGGAACAGGCTGCCCAGGGAGGTGGTGGAGTCTCCTTCTCTGGAGAGTCCACCAGCCTGGACAAGTTCCTGTGCAACCTGCTTTAGGTGTACCTGCTTTGTCACGGGGGTTGGACTCAATTTCTGGAGGTCCCTTCCAACTCCATGTGAGTTTGTGACTACAAAAATGAAAGACATCATCACCAGCAGAAACATCTCAAGTCTGATTCACCTTAATCTTTAGACAACAACACAATGCATTTGCTCCACTTTTACATCCACAATAGGAGAGTAACCACTGCAGAAACAGGATTTTAGCACATTGAACACAATTGAAGCGGCTGCCTTTGCAGCAGCACCATTATTTGTGTATTGGCCATTCTACACGGGTGTGGTTTTTTAAAATATAAACACATCATACATAAAATAGCAACGAAATAGTAATATTTATATACATATATACACAGGTATACCCTTAGACATCTGTGTATATATTTCCTTAGCTGAGGAGACTTACACTGCACAGCAGCTGGTAACACCTCCTTTTCCCCTTCTCCACCCCCAAAGGAATAAGCAGGGGCAGGCTCAGATAACTTCCTTTCATCTAAGGTTCATACCAACACACAAATTCTAGAATATTTTTGCCTGGCATGTGTTTTCAATTGCTTTTTGTGTATCACATGTGCTCCGACTTCATATTTAACCAAAGGTTTATATTAAGTAACCCATAGTATTTTAATTTGCCTTCACAAATCCTCTTCACAGCTGACAAGCGAACTCTTTCCTTACTGCTGTTTGCAGACATGTCTGCACATGCAAGTCAGCTTTATTCTGCCTTCTTGCTTCTAGGACTTGACGTAGTCTATGTAAGACAGCATTTCTAAGAAAGTTATAATGGTTTTAGTGAAAGTGATTTTAAAAGACCAGATACGCTTTCTACATTTCTTTTAAAAATAGCTAACGGGATTCATTTATTTAAGATTTTTGAGATTTCTTTCTCTTAACAAGAAATATGACTGCAAGCTTCAACAGCAGCAAGTTCCTTCTTGATGAAGATTCACAGCTTGTAAAATTTAACAAGCATTTTATGCACACCAATGACAGTAATACTACATCGTATTTTAGGAGCCCAATGTGACACCATTAGCATTATATGCTATGCATTTAATCTAACATGACAAATGAAGAAAATGAAAATATGATATTTATGAAGATACAACTTGAACACACAGTGTGTTCCAGCTATCCATCTAGTTTAAGTTATAATTACATGCTTTCCACAAAATAAATTCAAAGCCCTTGCTTGAATGTAAAGGTGTTTCACTGGGTAGGTGCATGCCTCGATCTTGAACTCTAAATACATTAGATCCCAGGCAGAGAAAAGATGGGAGTAGAAGGATCTTAAGCCTAATTCACAAAATGCCATTTTTATAGTCTGAAATTCACTTCTAAAACATCACTTGGCTGCAGTCAGGTAGCAAATTGTGCCTTGCAGGCAGATAGTGATAAGTGCACTGAAATGAACCGGTTTCAATCCTGACATTGGACCCAATGGGTCAAATGCCTCCTGTTCCTACCAGCTCCATCTCCTGGACTCCCTGCCGTGGGGTACTGCCTGCCCCCCCCAACCCCAGCCCATCAGTCCTACCCCCAGCAGGTGAGAAACCCAGGCACAGCTTCTCCCCAGCCAGACAGGGATACTAGGAGGGAGAAATCCTTTTATGACCAGAGCTCCTCCCCGCTCCTTCCTCCCTGCGTTGGCTATCACTGTGCTGTAAAACAAACTGGAGGGGAGATATCGGGATAACAATGGCAGGAAGAGAGCCCGTGACAGCCTGGCCGCAGAGTTATGGTGCCCTGAGACGGGAGGGCAGAGGCCCGCGCAGGAAACTATGCCGAGACCAGGACCCTGCCCCGGCTGGCAACGGGCCTCTCGGGGCAACAAGTTCCAGGGGGCAGAGGGAAGAGGAGGAGGAAATGTTATGTTGCTCTTTACTGTCTTAAAGGAATCAAAGTACACGGTGGCGTAGAGCCACTGTACAGCACAGGCTCTCTCAGGGCATTCGCAAAAGATCTCAAGGACGGGCACTTAGAGAAGTCCACTTTGCTGGGCTCTGCTGCAGAGCTGGCGGCCGGCTCCGCTCCGCAGCGCTTTACCACCAGGAGAGGAATTCAGGCATCTCTCCGGCTCCGGTCGGAAAAAATTTCAGCACCACCTCCCATAGAGGAAGGACTTCTCCCGCTCCCAAGATGACTTCCAACAGTGGCAACAAGATAGTCCTTTAAAGAAAGGCATCTGCCAAACCAAAACACAGATCTTGCAGCTCTCAAGGGACTGGAGTGCATTTGTCTGCTGCAGTCTCCAACACCGTTACACATTGACTACAGCAAACACCCTGCAATAAGGAATGAACTAAATTTTTTTTTTTTTTAATGAACTACATTTGTTTTAGATGATTCAGAGTACTGCGTGCTCTAAAATAATAAAAAAAAATATCTTGTGAAAGGATTTCAGATGACACTAAACCAAGTTATGCTTGCTCCTTTCCGGTGCCTGTGCTCTCTCTCCCCTCACCTTCTGCTGGAGGAGAAACAACATCATCACATGCTGCACTGCAGGTCTGGGACGGGATGGACGTTCATAAACACTCCGTCACATGTCTATCCTGCTTTCCACATTTCTAACTTCATGCTATTTATTTATACATTTTGAAATTCCAATATAAACATGAGTTTATATTAAAAGCTGCCCATTCCAGCAACAGCAGAGTTTGTCATTTGTTTACCTATAGATACTGAAATAATAAAATACAACTTTCACTTGTGTTTCTCTACCCCGTTTCAGTCGAAACTCTCATTTGCCCAGGCCATTCATAGCAGAAGCACTGGGCTTTGGCTGTGCATATTCTCATCCTTCGAGTAACAGCTTCCCTTATATTTTACTGCCCCTCTAGCATGTCACTGCAGCCAGCAACTCCAAGGGTGGTTTTGAACTCAGCCTCCCGACATAAACGCCTCTTTGAGAAGCTCTAGTCTGGCACCACTTTCATGCTGATGCATGTGATAGAGGCCAAAGTCTCAAAGCTATAAAACCCGGCAAGTTCAATCACCCACGGGAGCAGGAGGCACAGCAATTCTGCCCAACCATCGCTGCAGAAAAAAAAAAAAGCATACCCAGACTTCCTGATCCGATTAGCAATTCTGGCATCAAACCCTCACCGAGATGAAGTACGTGTCACTGATAATTGCCTAGGACCAGCTCAAGGTTTCTCAACGGCATAGGCAAAACTGAATCTGGTGGCATTACCAGCTTGGTAAGTGGGAAGCTGAGAACAGCCCCCCAAAAATGTGTTTTCCGTTCCCTGCAGCATGACATCCTCCATCCATCTACCTCATACACATTCCCATTGCAGTATGTCCATCTTCTGTCTTCTCAAACCCAGACTCAACTAACCACATCTGTCCAAGCCTCATTCCTTCTACAAAAGCTATTCATTCTCCACCTTGCTCTACTGCAATCCTTAATCATGGTCAGGCAAATATCAGGAAGTTCCAGCAGGGAAGGAAGCATCAGACCGGGGTTTTCTTTAACTTGGGGAAAGGAGGGGGTGGGATGGGGCAAAAGCACTAGGACTGAGAGTTGGGTTTTCTTCTTTTACTGCAGTCTTACAAAGCTAGAGTGATGACTGATGCTGCTGAAAAGGACCTTCCTCCCATGAAAATGCAGGCTACTCCTCCCAATGTGGCAGAGGACTATGTGGAAGAGAAATCAAACAAGCCATCTGGACACCAGGTCAGTCCTTGCAGCCTCTGGTTCAAACACCAACAGCAGCCATCACCCTGCCAGCTTCACCCATGCCATAGTGTACCACAACATCCCCACATGACTTGCACAAGGGCTGGTATTTAAGGACACATGGAGGTGTTTGCACGCCAGCTCTGTAGAAACCATCATTAGAAGGTCCATTTCCCAGTAGGTGCAAAGAAAAAGCCACTAGCTGCAATGAAGAACCTCTTTCTGGAAGCAACTTTTTCAGGGTGCATATTTTATATCAGAGGGAAGGTAACAGGAATGCTGTAGCAAGGAAGAACAAGCCATTTTTAAATTAAAAAAAAAAAAAAAAGACAAAGGATGGGGCAGACTTGAACAAAGCAATAGAGTTCTCCATCCCAAGAAAAGCACCCTGTGCAGACAATACACTTAAAAACAAGTGATTGCTTCCATGTCCCAGAAAGAAAAACTCAAAACCACACCTAAATACTTCCTACAATGCAACTGCTGAAGACTTCTTTGCTGTCGTCTCTGATTTTCCATGGATATCACCTCGGCGGGCGGGAGGCGGGGGAGGGAACAGAGGCTTCTTAGCTGGATATTTAGTGGTGGGTTCACAGAGTGAGCCCAAAGAAATGAGGTGAGTGAAGACCCAGAGGCAATAAGGATCACACCATGTTTGAATACGTGAATGAAATAATATGCTTCCTAGAAAGACCCTTCTGATTAAATGTTTGGGATAACTACCACAAATAGGGTCTAGCAAAATACATCTCACAGAATTTTTGCAGTCTCTATGTAAGACAAATCCAGAAGTGGTCCAATTATAAATACTTATTCTTCGAGGAAAAATTAATTTTTTTATTAATGAATGCTCCCAAGTTTTCCCCAGAAATATATGATAAAATATACATATATATATTCAGCTACAGTTTCTCAACATAAATTCTTATCATAAAACAAATGGCTTGAGTGAGGCCCACATACTTCAGCTTAATACAAATCTAGCTTGATAAATTGATGGGAATATGGGGTTGGTAGGATTTAATTCATTCTTAGCCTTAAACCAGTCTTTCACAGTAAGTGTGAAGCTAATAATATCAAATAACTGTAGTAGAAAGATGCTTGCCATGTGTAAAGTAGAGTCAATCATCAGTACATTACTGCCTTATGATTATAAAGCCGCTCATTATCCAGCACTGTGCATCCAAGGGAAGACGTAACTCCTATGTTTCTTTACCAACCTGGATTTAAGTACCTAGAATTTTGTACTCTCGTTTTTATCTCAACACTTTTCCTCTCTGAATACGCACAACAGCATCTTTGCTATTTCATAAATAATTATTTGCACCAGTCTTTTGAAGTTTTAAGGAAAGTACCAAGCAGAAAACTCTCTTAGCTGGACAGATGGCTTGTCTAGAAAAGGCCTTGTGATAACAAACACACAATGCAGTGCTACAGCCAGACTAAGTAACAACAGCAGAGAAAATACAAAGTATTTTGACAACACAACAAACTTACTAAAAAAAAAAATCTTGTAACTCCCAAGGAACACCTACTTACACATCCTCTGTTGATACACATACAAGGGTATTTCTTACTCTAAATTTAAATCAGACCCCTCTTCCTACTTGCAGATCCACATGACTCCAAAGAAAGGACCTACCGACTACAACTCCGTCTCCAGACCCACCACCTGTCTCCCACACAGCAGCTCCGGTGCCATTCGCATGTTAAACCTGTTCTGGGAGAAGCTCTCTGGCTCTGCAAGCACCACAGCCAAACTCCATTCAATACCTTTGCCTTCCATCTTTCCCCTCAACATGAGTCCAGGCCAAATTAAAAAAATAAATAATAATAATAATCATTCGTTAAAATAACTCACCAATTTCCAACATGCTTCATGTGAAGAATAAAGGGTTCATAATATAAATTCTCCGTTCAGGCCCATATTGCCTTTCAACTTGCCTATTCTTCCAGTGGGAGGTGTCGCTGCCCATGGCAGGGGGGGTGGAACTAGATGATCTTTAAGGTCCCTTCCAACCCAAACCATTCTATGATTCTATTTTGTATAACCTCTTCCCAAAATGTGACTTTTCAGATTAAATATGCCAGTATTTTAGACTGGAATCCAGTATTTCATCTTCATCTTGGAAGATCTGCACAGGCCCATGGCACTGGGAGCTGACAAGCCTACAGAAAATCAGGTAAGATTTTGGATTCTTCAACAATTTCAGAAGAACTACACTGGTTGCATACTTAAGTTTCTTCTGCATGCAAATACACAAAGATGATGCACTTATGAAGAAGTGTCTTAAAAAAAAAAAAAAGAAAGAAAGAAAAGAAAGCAAGGAGACTGGTAACTTTGTTTTCCTCCTCTATCGTGCAATAAGTTATGAAGCCTGGCATTAATACTTGCTTATTAAGAAAACTGCATGTTCACCACTGGATTTTTTTCTCAGAAAGCCTATGCCTTCAGCTGTCATGCGTTCTTACACACACTACAGCTTCAACTCAGCTAGTGAAAGTTCCTGGACTATTATGAAGAACCACTTATACCTCTCATTTTGCCATTTCCAAGGAGCCTGAAGCTATCAGACCTTCTCTAAGTTCTAGTCTGTATACTTCCTTGCATCCTGATTTTGACAACATTAAGTATCACACACTCCCTAAAACTGCCAGGTAGAACTTGCTATGGAAACCTACCAAGCAGTCTTTTCGATGCCTTACTCAAATTAACCTGCACAAATAAGTGAGGAACCTACATTGGTTCAACAACCAATTATTCTGACTCCCACCAGACACCCGATATTGCATATATCCAACATTGTGAGACAGAAGTGCTGCAACACTGGTGCACTTCCTGAGCACCCAAGGAGTGAAGAGACAAAATAGTAAAACAAGTGTGGAATAAAGGATTTGATGGTCAACTACAGAATGCCGTTAAGTAGCAGGCTTCAAGAAGACACAAGTAGTCTCCTCATGAAGGATGAAGAAATTAAATGGCAGTTTAAGAGCAGATCATGCAAAGCATTCTCCAGGAGAAGAATGGCAAAAAGGTAGCTCTTTTATGCATAGGAAGTCTCACTGAATCTTGACTTTGGACTTGTGCTCAAACACATACTCAATATCTGGAAAGCGTTAAGATTATACAGTTTGTCAGATGAGCTCAACAGCGAATGTCAGCATAAGCTTAACTCAAACTCCATCTTCCTCATAAGAAACAAATTCAAGCTCTTGTGCACATGAGCTTCCACACAAAATCAAGGGGCCAAGATCTTCAGCTATGTCAACCAGCTCTTCTACCTGCAGCTTGTTTCTTGCAAGTAATTTTCGCTTGTGTTAAATGAGTAAGGGCACATCTGAATCACATTCCATTTGTCACCCACTGACAAAAATCAAGTCAACACGAGAATCTTTCAGCTACGCAGCTCAGGGACCACATTAGCCAGATACCAGATTAAACCAACTCACCAGCAAAACCTAATCGCTGGCCACCTCCTCCCCTAAAAGCACTCAGCCTCCAGTCAATGCTGTTCCAGAAAAGAGCAATGAAATATTGCCAAAACCTCCATAAATAGAAGGGGCTATCCCATCCCAGACCTGCATAGCAAGCCAGCCTTCCTCCCAGCATGGTGGGATGAAGTTGCTTGAACACCAATGCCCAGAGCAGAGCACTGGCTATGCTTTTGTTTCTGAAGACACTCTCAAAGTACACACAACTTTCTGACCTACCTTTCTACTTCTCTGATTCACTATATATATGGAGCTGTGTGTTTGAGTAGACTAGAGATAGCCAGCCACAGGTTGTCCACTGCAATACTTATCAAAGAGCAAGAGATCACCTACTATGCTTAAATATCTATGTGGGAAGAGTCCTTTTAGCTCATCCTCTAACGAGGATCTCAATATCCCTTTCCCAGTCATCTTTCAACATCTAGCTATCAACAGGCCACGAATTTCACAGATGCCTACATTTATAAGTAAATGCAATAGCATTCACAGGCTGTTACTGAAAAAGTAGAATAGAAGATGATCTGTCTGGCATTGCATAGTAAAAGAAGCATTTTGGGAGTTGCGTTAGCCAGTCAAACGCTCAAACTCTGCTTGTTTTTATTCCTGGGCCATATATTTTGAAGGTATTTATACAAGTACCAAACATGATGGGACAGACAATTTCACGAACGCCGAAGAATAAAACCCAGGACGTACCATCCAAAAATGCACCAGAGCATTTCTTGGGCTATAGACAAGAACGGGGATAAAATCACTCACCCAACCTCAAAACCCAGTTACCTCCAAGGTGCAATGAAGCAGCCGCTCCACTTGAACACTAAGGGATTGTTTATAAAGAAACGAAGCTCAACTTCTCCAGCTGAAGCTGCAGAGGAATTCAAGGCAGGCAGAAAGTAATTATTCAGCTGGAGTTTGGCCAGGACGCTGGGGTTAGCACTGCTGTTCTTGCAGGCTTTGTCGGGGGACTATGCAATGACCACCAGTGCTGTCTACTGAGTCATCAGCGCTACTTCCCGCAGAACTCGGGTTCTCCTTGGAAATCTCCCATTTCTGGGTTGAGCAAGCCCATCCCCAGTCGGTTTGGAAACAACGCAGGAGGAGGAGGAGGAAGGGCGAGAAGTATAACTATTAGTGTCACTTTCAAGAGCAGTAAAATTTACATGGATTAAAGGGATATATCTTTATATATAGTAAAAAGGATAATTATAATGAAGGCATCTGTCTAGCTGGCACCACCTACAGCAAGACCTGCAAGCAGTAATTGTACAATAACAACGTGGCGTTTAGTGTGAGGTTTAGGACATTCTGCCAGAAAACCTAAAGCATCCAGGTTGTAAAACACTGTAATAAGTAGGTAATCCCCAGCCTGGCGTCCAAGTTACTGCCCTAACCTGTTCCTTATGATTATAAAATGTCTCAGTGTCAGCAGGTTCACTCTGAGTCAGAGCTGAAATAATAAATGGCTTATTTTCCATCCCGATGGAGGAAATACATCATGGCTCATTGTGGCTCACTGAGGCTTTTTTTTTTTTAAAACAGGAAAATGTAAAAATAACCAAGTCATTCTGCCTTATTGCACTTATTTTTGATTAACAAAGCCCTTATTACAATCAAATTAAAAAAGAAAAAGAAGCATGTTTTCAATATGGTCTGCAAAAACAATACTTTAGGAAAAAAAAATACAGAAGGAAAAATACGGCACAAACAGCCAAAGAGCATGAAATTTGTGACAAATAGCCTCTTTGCCAAAGTGATTCCACTACTTCGCTCCTGTAAACAACGGGTTGCCTGAGCTGAGGTAAAGGTCTAGGCTGTAACCTCGCCTGTACTTTCGCTCCCAAGAGGCTGTCTTTAACCGGATTCCAGTGCTCACAACACGCTCACAACTGCTCAGTCGTGCATTTGCACACCCAGGACCCCTGGCCGTAAGCTGCAGAGGAAAGGTGCTCCCCTCTCGCTTCATGCATTGCTGACAAATAGTGCCCCGCTGCTGGCAGGTCTGCCCAAACACCACATGCAAACCACACAAACTGTGCCACTGGAAAGTATTAAAAGAAAGAGAGGAAACACCGCCATCCCCAAAACACTCATCCTTTACCTACCACAGAAATATGTAAGAGCAGGAGTACTGCAAGCAAAGTGCAGACAGTCCTTACACCGTTTGCAAACTAAAAGAACTGTAGAACAGTAAAAGAAAATAAGCATCATTATTTTATGGACTTGGACAAAAAGCACAGACATATTAAGATGGCTATTTCAAGCTCAAATTTGGAGCACATGTATTTTTATACACATCTACAGTGGCCTATATATGTAGAACATGTAAAGCAACAGACTAATATAGGAAAACAATAGAAGAGAACAATATAGAAAAAAATCTATAATTATATATGAAAATTGCAAGTAGCATTCCTTTTAATAAAATGAAGTAAAATACTTAAAATAGGAGAAAACACAAATAGACCCAAATTTGCACAAACTATAAAAGGAAAAAATCTGGGGTGAAGACAGCCCTGATTGTTTCCAAGGGAAATATCCGTCTCAAAGAAGTGCAAGCTCTATAACTGTATATTTGAAATACACGGTAATTGACTTTAGACATACAAAGAACACAAAATTATTTGAGTTAAAATAGTATGTGTTGAGAACATAACATTTCTACAATATTTCATTGTAAGAAAGAAAAATACACTTTTTTGCATTATCTGTAGAATAACAAATTGTAAACTAATGCTTTAGACTGGAGTATGAAAAGCAAATGTTAATTAACCACTAAGTTACCTATGACCAAAAGTCTAATACTGTACAAAAATGCAGAAAAGAGTACAAAGCTGCTGTTCAAGTGGTGTCTCTTGATTGCAAGTTTTTTAACCATACAGTTTAAATGTACAATTAAACAATTTCCATTTATTGCGTATCTTTCTGCAGCTTCTTATGCACGCTTCAGTAACTTAAATTTAAAACCTCAAGATCCTTTGAGTAACAGCAGTCAGAACCCAGAGCTACAATTGCAGCAGGACAGACCTTTTCTTCCCATGCACATTTTACCGTGCCAGAGTTTGCCTATGACACACACTGCAGTGTTGGTTTCCACCCCATGCTGCTTTCTAGCTGAAAACCCCGAATAATTCAAGTTCTGTTCTGCTGCTATCCATCAGCCCTAATTCTTGGCAGCCCTTAAGGCAGCTACTTAAAAGGAATAATGGTCTTGCAATGGAGTCATGGGACTTTGACTCACGGCCCCAGATTCAGCTCCAGGTTCCACCACCAGCCCCTATGCAGCTCCAGCCCTCTCCTTTGCCCCGTCTCCTCCTCAGCTGCCCCACCACCGCCAGCGAGGACACCAAAACCCCTCTCCTCTTGGGCCTTCCTAGGCTTTAGACTATTTGGTGGAGGTTTCTGATACATTCATGGTTGCCTTTGCTTGCAATTGCTCCTTTCAGCTGTCCTCAACACATGTGAAAATAAGTGAAAACACTGGCATGTGAAAAGTCGACACACTAAAGCTGCACAAGTACAACAAGTCATCTATGCCATGGTTTCCTGCAGGTCTACCTCCCCCCTGCCATGTCCCCCACACTTCTCATGGGCATAACCTCAACTCAACTATCTGCACCCCCTCTCCAGCTTCGCTACTTCCACTCATCTATCTTTTGCAGGCCCCAGTACTGCCAGCCCCCAGACTCCAAGGCACCCTCTGGCCCCTCCTGAACAACGTCCTCTGGGGGGTCCACCAGGCCCACCACAGAGCTTGGACTGGCCTGCAAGATGCTACCCACCAGGAGTAAAGCACGAGATCCCAAGCAAGGCTAATTGGGAACAACTCTGGAACTGAACCTCCTTTTTCTTAACCTTTGGTGATGTTTTATGACAGTTACACATAATAATGAATATTACACTGATGAGCACAGAAGCTGGATTCATTACTGCCTTGTGACTCATTAAAGGTTTTTGCTGAACTGAGTAAAGTTTCCATAATTTTTGGGCCACATTTCACATCAGAGCTACACTGCAAAAAGTCTTATAAATCAAAACAATTTTGATGGCAACACTACAGGGAAGCACAAGCGCCCGGCATTTGGAATGGCAAGAAATTAGGACTTATAAATATTCCACAGATACATTTAGAATTTTTTAATCCCTTTCACAATTTGTATTTCAACCCTTAAAAATGCAGGAAGAATGGTTCATTTTAGGCTTCTGGATATTTTTTTTTTTACTTTTATTTCCGTTTTGGCTTGTGATGTGAAAAGATCAGTTCAATGACATTACACAGCACTGCTTCTGAAAGCAAAAGTCTGCTCTTTCCTATCCTAAACCAGTGAAGGCAAAAAAAAAAACCTCCTCCTTCTAACCCAAGGATCATGGAAAAGAATACATATGTCTTAAGACAAGATTTGCAGACAGACGTCATACCTTGTACTGGACAACAAAGTTGGAAAAAGCACACAAGCTCAGAATTACACAAGCTCTTCCTTTAACTCTTTTTCTTGTTTTTCTTTTCTGCATGGAAATAGCCACTTTCTTAAATACAATTCACAGTCCGTTACCTTCCTTATTAATCACAGCTTGTTTAGAACATTCATTTAATTCTGTATCTTTTTCTTTTATTCTCATCTGCATTTAAAATGTTATTGAAGAGTTCATGCTTCCAGGTAAAGATTGTTTTTTTGAACTAATAGGAAATCCTGTAAGGTCTTACTGCTGCAGTTTTTTCTCTATAACAAACCCTTCCGTTACGTAGCAGATCACATACCTTTAAGATAGTCCTTTTCTTTGTGACACGCATTGTCTTCTCTTCAGAAAGTAAAACTTTCCTTATTAAGCCTCAGCAAGAGAAAGTGGGATTTTACAAAGCAAAAAACAAGAAAAACACAACAACTCATGGTACTTACGGTTTAACTCACATTTCAAAGCCTGCTCATTTCCTCTCTCGCCTTTTCTTATAAACACCACAACCAAAACACATTTGTTTGCTTTGATTTTCAAAACTCTACTACTCCCAAATATGAGGAAATTTCACTGCAACCCACTGAGGTTACCGGCACGTTATAGCCTTTGTCCCCATATTGAAACCATCCAGCCTTCGCAGACTTTCTAGGAAGCAGAAAACAACTTGCAGTTCAGATATTTCTTACGTCTGTCCTGGGAATGGGCAAGCCTGAGACTGACGGACGTCAGGGCCATCTCTGGCTCCAAGAGCATGTTTCATCATACGCAACCAAGATGCCCAGTGTTCTGCTCTGCATCCCCGGTCTTGCTTTCCGTTTGGAAGAGGGGGAGAAACCCTCTTTGACTGCAAATGCATGGAAGTTATGTTATTAACCTGAAAAAAAAAACTAGTCCTGTGCTGTATATGAATTGTGTGGTGCCACTCAGTCTTTGGGAAAGCAGAATTAAGACTTCCCCAGTGCTCACAAGAAGGGAGTCAAGCGCTGGTTAAACCCCACCTAGGACGGTCACCTTTCCACCTCCTTGGAGGAGCAGACTGTTGCTACTGCATGTGACACCCATAACTTCTCTACAACGAGATTCTTGTTTTTTTAGTCCTTATTAGAGAACCCTCTTCCTAGACCTTTAGTAGCTACTGTGGTATGGACAAGAAGATGCCCAGAGCTTGCTTCCCAAATCAGTTTGCCAAAATATAGCCTGTACAGGGAGAAACCCAGAAGTTCCTATACTCTCGACCTCTGCACAACAGGGCAAACTGGGCCAATCCCTCAGGGAGCCAAAATGAGCTGAAAACAACATGGTCTGAGATAGCATCTTAGTCCCACACACTCAGGACTACAGGCTTGAATTTGATGGGGTTTTTTTGTCAACACTTGCAATCATCCCTTGGCCTTTTCCTTAAGCGGATGTTGTCTTTGAGCCTAAAAGGACCTCTAGGGACATTCACAAGGGCTGCCTCCTTTCTCAGGAGTTATTCAACATGCCTGATGAAGTTTCTCCTTGTGAGCAGTTAGAGCAGGAACCTATTCTCCTTCAACAACTACCAACCCCAAACAGACCAGCCTCCCAAGCTAAAAGCAGACTACGTAACCCTCTTCATCTCTAGCTGTGTTCTTTCCCTTCTCCTGTTACCCAAGGGCTTTTCTTGCAACACCAAGAGGCACTTTGAATCACAAAAGTCAACACATGGAAAGGAACCACTAGGTTTAACTAAAGGCAACTATTAGGCTTTCTAACTTCAGGCAACCTCACACGTAGTTCAGAAGACGACTGTGGTCTACACACCAGCTAACTGGGCAAAGGGACAAAGAAGAAACCTCTGTTTCTTACTTTGAAGCTTCGGTGCTGCAGAGGAACCTCAGAACCTCATTAGGCTCTCGCACAACCAGTTCCCATCAGCAGTTACACACATGATCTTTAGGTTGCCAGTACAAGATGAAAAGTCAAATCTTAAATGGTAAGTGAGCTCTACTTTTTTTACCAGCACTATCTATGGGAACATTAATGTCAGATTTACATGGCAAGGGAAAAAAGGTGTTAATGGGGAGAGGGAATATTCAGGTCAGTAAAATATGGTTTGCTACTCTATTCCTCGTGTAATAAAACTCAGTGTAAGAGGTACTTCAGCAAGTCAGCAGCACAAGCAATAAACCTGATCAGAAGTTTCTGACAATAAAAAGCAAATTCTGCTCTCTGACATATTTTCCCTTGATTTTGTACAGAAGCTTCACATTTCAGTATAATTCAGACCACGTTAAAGACATTTCTAGAAAAAAGCACATTTCCTGCAGCAAAGCTCATTTAACAGTCACTTAACAGCAACAAACTTAAAGCCTTGGTTGGCAATTTCAATTTCTCCTCTGCATGATTCATTTATCCCTGGGATAGGCCTGAGCAAAGGATTCTCCCAGCGAAAGACAGACTAATCAAATTATTTCAAGTCAGCCAGGTATTCGCTTTCTGCCATCCAGCCCCAATGGCAAAATCTCTTGTAATAGCACATCTCCCAACGTTTAAAAAAAAAAAAAATCATATTCATGGGCTAAGCACTGGCTTAATCAGAGCCGAGAGGCAAAGCTCCTACAGACAGAAAGACATAAATGGTATCACTGTCTCATTCTTAATTTTTCACACTGCATTGGAAAGCAGCATAGAGGGTACATATATATATATATATATACACATACATACATACATATATCCTTCGCAGTTTCCATGACCTCCAGTGAGGAAGGGAGACAGGACTCAAGTCAGTCACCCCAAAAGTTTGCCGAGGGCAGCACAGCAAAGTCTCCCATCATGTCCTCATCCCCAGGTTCGAGTGCTGCCGTCAGGCAGGGACACTAGCCACAGGGCCACCGCAGGGACGCCACCCTGAGAGCTGGCCCCCGAAAATGAAATGCCAGCCTGGGCCACAGCTGCAAATTCAGCTGGTGCGTTACTAAACCCCGCTGTTCAGCTGAACAACTGGAGCAGTTTGGAAATGTCGACCTTGGAAGAATTCTCCACAGCCACGGCACGGTCCCAGATGGGCTAACGGCAAAGGCCTGAAGCCCTTGGCCTGAGTTGTGTTTTATGCACGCATCGTCTGCTGCTGCTTTTACACAACGTGCCTAGCTGAAGACACCTGACCTGGTAAGATATTTTTGGTGTAAATATTTCTTACCTCTGTCTCAACTCGGATCATTACTTGAAACTAAGCCGTTTGGTGCACTTTTGCTTTAGCCTGGTTTGCGAAGGACAGGCTGCAGCATCAGTTCACCTGCTGGGTATTATCTGCGCTGCACGGCGCAGCAGTGAAAAAACACAGCAAATACCAGCTCTTGCCCCAGGAGCAGATAAGAAACATGAGGAAAAGATCAAGCAATGATGCCAGTAACTATGGTGCTTTATTCTCTTCCTCATTTCTCACCAACCTCTCCAAGCTCCAACAGCTTCCCTCTCTCTCTCCCGTGGGAGAGCCCCTCAGCCTTCCATCTCCCCTGGTGCTCCTTCTTTACACCTGCTAACGATGCTCTTGCTCTGATCATCTTTCAAAATAAGAATATTTCTTCTCACACATATAGTTTTGAAGTTGATAGCTTTTATTCCACGCGCCTTCTGCACACCTGAGAGCTTGCCAGCCTTTCCCCCATGCTACCCTTTGCTCTAAGAAAAGGCACTGTCTCCTTTAAGAGCATCATGACGCCACCACCGCTATTTCCTACATTCTCAAATCCAATGCAGAGGGCAGTCACACGCTCCTATTATACATCCCATAATACAAGGCCCCTATTTATCAATAAATGCCTTGAGGTGCAAAGCCCAACCTGCCAGGATTATCTGCTGTTGTGAAACGCCAGCAATGGCCAGGGAAAAGTGAAGGAAAATGAGGATGCAGCAGTGGAAATTCAAAGAGCAAAAGGAAGGGGCTGCTACAGGTATTTGAAGAGTTGGGGAATGAAGAGAGAGGAGAAGGCAAGAAAAGTAGAGGCCCAAGTTTTGTTTTGTTTTTTTAACTCTAATCCAAGGCATTAAAGAATGACTTGAAAAAATACACAGGCACACTGACAAATGCTGTTTTGCTCAGTAAATAACTAACCATTGGAACCCATGGCTGCAGGATAACTGCTGGAAAATAACTTGCAGTGATTAAAAAGGGATTAAATGGGTTTTATAAACAACAGTATCTGTTGTTAAACATGCTAAAATAAAATTACAAGAGTTAATAACCCATTTGCTTCAGGGCATAAACTAATCCTCATCTGAGGGTAACAGAGATCTGCTTGCATGTCAGCCCAATATCTGGTGCAACAACTCCTCTCCATAGGCAAGCAATCTTTGCTTCTAAATCCTGGCATTTAAAAATTGCCTTTCTTGCCTGAAAAAGAGAGCATGCTATTGTTCAGGCCTTCAACTGACCTCATATAATTAATTCTGGAGTTTACCAGATATATCATTCCCTTGAGGAAAGGGGGTGAAATGCATGAAAAGGGAAGAAAATAGTTTAATTGCTCCACACTTCAATATTCTGCTCTCAAATGTCTTCAAACACGGTTTGTCAGGGCACTAAAATGAAGCACGAGACAAAATTCTCGTAAAAAGCTTGAAGACATGAACAAAGCACAAAGTCTATTAGTACTTTTCGATGTAACAGTACACCAGCCAAATCAGTTGATGAGAAAATTAGATCTTTAGGAAAGGCAGCAAGGGATGTTTTTTAATATATTAGAACAGAATTAGAACAGAATAATTATAGCATTATCTAATATCATAGACTGTTCTCAAAGATGGGAGAGGGTTGAAGTACAAACTCCTCGAGACTCCAGCCCTCTCCAAACCCAAATCCAAACCCATGAACCTTACTAACAGATTGGCTGGTCTCCCAAATAACTGCTTCTGGACAAAACACAAGATGGGACACAACATGTCCAATGCTCCACTGTGGTTATGAATTTTTGGTTTCAAATGCCAGCTTGCTCTTTCCCACAGGTAAGACAGCTGCATGCTGGGGACACTCCTCCCCTGGCTCAGGAGAGCTCCTGGAAGAACAAGTCTTGAACATCAGCCCTACAGAACTCATTCCACAACTGACCCTTCCCTCTACACTGCCAGGCTACCCACTCCAGTTTCATTTGTCTACAGCTTTTTTACCATTATTTTTTATTTTTAGTGGGGTGCAAATTGAAGCTGCCTCCGTTTGGCAAACCCAAGGGTCAACATTTGAACTGTGTTTTCAGAAAAGGACTTTGCAAAGTTTCACTTCAACTCACTAGCAGGCCAGATCAAGCGTGCCCTGCACCTCATGAGTCTCTGC
>JAOQGH010000001.1:178785226-178855157 GCA_025769975.1 Gallinago jamesoni | reverse complement strand
CTTGCACCTTTAAGCTTAATTAACTCTAGAATAAGACGTATTTTGAAACAGAACTACACCATCATTGATACTGTGCAAGATGCCTTTAACATCAGCGATTTGTCTGAGCAAATTGAGCGCTGCCCTCCGTTCCTCTAGCAAATCTCTCATCTCGGTCTGATGAAGCAGCTCTCAGAGTCCCGGGAGGGTTCCAGTGACAATTTTAAACCTAGCCGCTCCTGGTCCCGCATACTGCAAAGCAAAGCATTGCTACACCTTTACCATTTACTGCAGAAGTGCTTCAAAACTAAATACATTTCCCTCCTTGGGTGTTATTTTAAGTGATCCAGTAAAGATCAGTATCCTCTATCAAAATCTAGCACAAGCATGAAGCCTAATGAAGTTCTTAGCAGATAATCACCAATCCAGTAAAAGCAACTGACTTCATTCTATTTTTTCCTCCACCTTCTCCGTTAGGTATGGAGACCTACCAAGAAACTTCATGATACAGCTGCTGCACTGCTAACTTAAGACATCTGCGTATCACAAACTACAGTCCAGGAATGAAGCACCTCTGTTTGATGAACACACTTGACTAACATTTACTAAGTATATTTTGAAATAATACTTAAACATGAATGACACTTGTCCTTAGAGATAACTTAATTCATGCTGAAGCTCTCTATGAAGCAGCAGAGACACTGCTCTTCAAAACGCGACTCTTCTCAGTGCACTTCATTTCTGAAGAGCAGGGTTTCCCCAATATCTAAAACTCGTTTTGGCAACCAGACTTCCAAGCAAAATGCTACAAAATTCATTAACATATTAGTATGCACTACCATATGCTTAGCTATGAATAGCTGCAGCCAGCATCAGTGAATTTGAAGTTCCTACTTTATAGGGGTTGACAATAAAGTAAATATATCCATATTTTACATATTTCTGAAAGAGGAAAACAATAAACTATTCACCAGGTGTCTTCACTTTGTCTCTTTGTCTCTACTCATTACTCAAGGTTATAAAATCATTTCCATTAGAAATCCTTGTCTCATGTACAAACTTCCTCCCAAAACAGGAGCTGAAAGTTGAATCTTTGTAGCCGCAGCCCTACATATTTCACAAATCTGTGGCTGCAGAATGTATCAGCATTTTTTGTTCCAAAAGCCAAGCACTCATTTTACAAAATATTCACCAGTTGTGTAAACAGAGGAGCATATATTTAGGTAGTATTACGCTTTGGAAACTGAAAAACGTCTGAACAGACATCTCAAAAGTACATAATTTCTGGAGTCTTATAAAAAAAACTAACATAAAAGACTGAGTATTTTACTGTCAATAATTGTATTTAAAAAAAAAAAATAATCCCATACCTTACCTAAACATCTTTATCCCTTTGTACTACAGTGCTTCCTTTTTCCATTCCAGGCAGCAAAAGCTCAAATTCCCTAAACCACCAACTTCACTGATAGCTTGTGAAACGGTGCAAGTGAAACAAAAATAATGATACCAGGGAAGCAGCTGAGCATGTCGTAAGAAATACACAGTGGCAAAGACAGCAGTTACCTCGTTTCTGTATCAAAGTTCTTTAAAGTCAGGCACTTAAGGAAAATTTAGTTCCTTACATCAGTATACAATAAGCCACTCAGGCATTTTGTTTTGTTGTTTAATTTTGCCTATAATCATACAAGCGACTGAACAGGCAGCACAGCAAATAGAAAATGGGCAAAGAAAATGAGGAATATTTCCAACACATAATTCAAGGCTCTGATGGGAAGCCCAAAACCCCCCATGAACGTTGGGACACATCACACAAGACAGCACAAGCCACTGGCAGAGGGTGCACCTTGAGCATCCCGGCTGCTGAGAAGCAGCACGGTCCCTCCTGGATGCAACCTGCCTGCAGGATGGGGTAGAGAAGCCCACACACTGCCCGAAAACAGGCCAGCAACGTAGAAGTTTGAAGTCAGAATGGGCTTCTCTCCATCAAGCATGGGTTGAGGTCAAAAAGGCAAACGTAAAAGGAGAAAGAGATTTAAGTTTAAAAGGAACAAACAGTTAAGGGCCGGCATCACGATACAGCTTCGTCGTATTCAGGCGCAGGCGAGGAGAGCACTTTGCACCTGCAAAGATTAAGCTGAACTTTCCTACCTGAAAGCTGCTCACTTACTAAGGGAAACGCAAGCCCATGACTCCCAAACAGACAAGGAAGGCTGCTACAAAGGACTTTTCAGAGGCAGTGCACAGGCAGGCAAGCCACTGAAGGGGGTGGAAGTGGTCCAGCCATTTCTCGGAGCGTGCCCCAGCTGAGATCAGGCACCACAACAGGGCAGATGCACCTACAGCTTCCAGCTGTGCAGGCTACTACCAGTGGCACATGTGAAAAGGTATAATCATAATTGCATGTAACTTGACAGAATCCAGAAATAGAAAACCAAACATAAATACTTATATACATATATGCATGTGTGTGTTGTCTATATATGTATAACACAGAGCATGATGCTAGAGGATCCACCTAGGGAAGCATCTAAAGGCACAGAGGTAAATCCCTCCAGGTATGTAACTAGCATCGAGGGAATACAGAGCAATTATTTAAAGCCATCTTCAGTTGTGATATCTCCACATAGAAAAGGAAACGCACCATAAAAACCTCATAATGGTGTCTTCATTTCACTTTAAATAAATTGTATAAATTTCCACGATTTAAACTGTTCATTGATCTGGAATCAAAAGCTTTGGACAACTACTGTGAAGACTAATCTTACTTTCTCAAAGTCTTTCAAACACGTCATACTACTAGAGGTTTTCAAATCAAATACACCACAACCCAGAATTTATTTTGCATAAAGACCGATTCACTACCAAATAAAATCATGACCACAGAATATTCCCATGGTAAGGCCACCCAAAGCACCCACTCCACACCTGTTTTGTCCTCAGGCTTTCAGGCTTCCTTCCATTCATCCTTCTGCAGCCTAGATATCACTTATTCTCATTCCTTCGGCAATGGCAACAAATAAATTCAGGTGATCAATTTTCCTTGGGACAAGAAGTCAAGGAGGTATAAATACTCATGCAACTTTAACACCTGCCACTGTGGAAAATATAAAACCCATCCACTTCCAGATAAGTGCCATCAAAACACTGTGTTTTCTGTTTAAGAAAGATTGCAAGTTTTGATTCAAACCCATTTTCAAAAGCAGACTAAAAAGGATGAGACCATTCAAGGAAGCTTAACTGTGATAGCTCCCTTTACAATAAATCTCAACAATCTTGCCACAAAGCAAAGACATCATGAAATCTGCACATCACAGAGATGTTTTATATACAACAACTAGCCAAAAAGCTATCAGATTTGAGCAAACAAAGAGTTATCTACAGCTGCAGTGAAGTTCTTAGAAGACCATAGACCGTTTTAAGCCCTGTGTTTCCCACTAGCACAGGTAAAAGCAAACGTGGCTTTCACTCGGCTACTACCAGGAGAAAAGTTTCATTCTTCCATGCAACTTTCACAACAGCTTGTTATCTCCGAAGCAGATCTTGCTCTTGCTTCAGCTTTCTCTGAGCAACGCCACTCGCTCTGGCTCACACTCACTGGCACAGCCCAGCCCAGGCGCTTCATTCAAGGTAGCCACCGAGCCACGGGGTAGGGGGGGGTCACATGGACTTTGCTCCCAAGAGGGTGTTTTGTTTATAAAACAGAGTTTGCACTATGAACGTCTGGAATAAACTACTTCATACGTACATCTGAGAACAATTTTACCTACTTTAATAAGCTACTGTTAATAATTTTATGTTAATAATTTTATGTTATCCTTTATGTTACCCTCTGTTCTTATTTAAAAAGCATTTAAAAAGCCATTTTTGTTTGGATGTTTTTATTCAGAAGAACCTGGCTGCTATTTTTTGAGCTCCTAACAATTAATGTTGACACTGCTGAACTTTTTTATTCAGTGAAAAAATGAAAAAAAAAAAAAAAGCAGCTCGGTGTCAGATATTTACTCGGGGCATTACCACGCTCACAAGCATTAGAGCAGGCAGCCCTCGTCTTTGGGGTGAGAGCCACAGCCTTGCCACTACACGGAAAGTGGATATTCTTTTAATTTCTTGTATGTTTCACAGATTTTGCGTACAATTTGAAAGGTGCCTTGTTGCACTTGCAGATACGCGAACTCCCACATAATGAAGCATTTTGGAGATTTATTTAAGGGGGAGGGGGGGAGAACAAAAACAAACAAACAAACAAACAAAAAAACCCCAAAAAAAAAACCACCAAAACCCCTGTCTGAGACTGCGAAAGACCCGCACACGATGTGCTCCGGGCCCTCGGCCAGTGCCAGGCTCTAAGGAGAACCCGCGCTCCCTCTGTCAGCAGAAAAACCCTCCGCTGCTCGGCGCTGCCGGGGGAGCGATGCTCCTCCTCTGCCGAGGCCCTGGGCTGACTCAGGCTTCGCTCCGCACCCACGAGCGGTTCCCCGGCCCCCAGAGCACCCACACAACCAACCCCTCCCAAAGCCCCCCCAAAATAGGAATAATCCTCACTCCAGCCCAGCTGGGAACAAACAGCGATAAACGGGCCACAACGCCCCAACCGGATCAGTTCTGGCATCGGCACCCAGGGGCGACTGGGAAACTACACTTGAAAATAACGTTTAAGAAACGTTGCACTTATCTGGCTAAAGTGACAAAACCTGCAAGCCTGTAACTTTCCTTCGGCAACGCCGCAGCCGAAGGCAGGCGCCAGGGCAACGTGTGCTCCATGCAGAACACGGCGACTATTTAATTACGGTAGGAGAGCACATGTGTATTTTTACCCGCCAGCAGCAGCGGGGTATCTACTGCACCCTACCAGAGGGTACCACAGCCAAAAAAAACAGACCAGTAACAGCTCTCCCCGTCGTAGCGGCAGTATGTGGGCATAGGAAGAGCTCGAGCCGTCAAGAGGGAGATGTGCGAGGCTTCTTATTTGCTGAAGCACCACAGGAAGAGCAGCAATAAAATAGGAAGCACCTAATAAGTTAAACAGCTAGCAGAGTTTCTTACTTGCTCGCTTGAATTTGGGAGCTCTCGGCTTTGATTTTACTTTGGTTCGTTTGGTTTTTAGTTCTCTTCTACTCATTCTGAAAAGACAGCTGATGAATCTTGTGAATCTTGCTTTTTCCCCCCCCACAGAGACTGAAATACCACTGGCAAAAAAAAAAAAAAAATCCAGCGTTTTCAAGTGACAGGTTACCTTATTTAAAAGTTGTCAGCTATCAATCATTTCACTCCTATTAAGGGTTTTCATGAAAGATGTCTTCAGACAATTATCCTTTAAATTTTTTAGCCAAACACATCGATAGAAACTAACAAATTAATTTTAAAAGCCTTAAAAGCCCTCAGCTAAAAAGGAGTTTAAGATTGATCTGCATTCCCTTAGAAGGATACCGCTTACCTCTACAAAAAATAACATTATAAAAATCTGATTTAATAAAGGTTCATAGCTGTGCAATTAAAAACACAAAAATACAATATTAGAGTTGACACTTTTTTTTTAAAAAAAAAGGCAAATATTACAGATAACTAGAAAATGAAGCAAAAGCGGAAAAGGTACAGTTCAGCTACCACCCTGCAGAGTTTGGCTGGCCCTACGTGGACCGAAGTGACAATCACAGCAGGACGTGCTGATAACCATGGCAAGGTGCGTGCACCTCGCACATTTATTGCCATCGTTTAATCCCCTGGCAGGGCGGAGGAGGCTCTGCCTTTACGCAGATGGCTAAAGCTGATTCTGATGACACCGTCGCCCAACAGAGTGCCACGAAACTGCACGCTCTGCCTCCGCCACGAGCCGGGGCGCAGGTGGGTGACACACGCAGGGGCACAGATGGGTGACACCTTCCCCACAGAGGCCTCGGAGGAAGAGGATTTGATCACAGCAGCGTTAAGCGTTCACTACCCCGAGGGACGCAGATCCGGCGGGTGAGGGACAGCGTGGCCACACAGCCCCTCGCAAAGCGACGACGGGGCGGAGGGCCACCTGCGTGGGAAGGTGGCCGGTCCCCACGGAGCCCACCGGAACCCGGCCAGCGGGTTCCCCCCGGGACCTGTGGGGGTGGCAGCGGTCCGGCAGCCGGCTCTGAGCAGCACCGGCCCAGGGCTGAGCACAAATCCCTGTCGCCGACAGGTTAGTGCTGCCAGCCCGCCAGGGCCACCGGGACCGCGCTGCGGAAGGAAACTCCCGTCCCACCATTTAACAGCAGAAAGACGCTCCCGCAACCCAAGTGTAACAAAGCCATCAAGACAAATACAGCGGCTTACTCATTAAACTCACGGTATTTTTGCAACCCTTGTCCTGCCCCCGGGCTCTTTCCCCATCCCTGTTTGCTTCTGCCCCCTCTCCGCCGCCCGACGGCAATCCCCGCCGCGCCGGGGCGGCTGCCGGCACGGCCCCTCACCCCTTACTCCCCGGGGCCGGGCAGCTCCCCCGCAGCGCCCGACGGCCACCCCCCCACCTTCCCCCGCCACCACCACACGGGTGCTAAACCCCGGCCGGGCGCCCCGGGGGAGCGGTAGGCGGCGGCCCCGCCGGGTTTGCCCGGGGACGGCGCCGTGACACGGCGTGAACTTTTGCTTTCGGCGGGGCAAGGCGGGGGGGGTGGGGGGAAGGAAGGGGGAGGCGGAGAGCGGAGGGGGGGCGGCCCCTTCTGTGCCCCACCGCGGGGGAGAGCAGAAACGCTTTTTTTTTTTTTTTTTCCTTAGAAAAGGTGAAAAAAAGTAAAGTTTGAAGTGCGGCGGAAGATCGTGGATCGGCAGCGCTGCTTGGCGGGCAGCGAGCAGCCCGGAGCGAGGGGGGGAAAGGGGGAGCAGCGTGCCCAGCCGCTCGCAGCCCCGGGAGAGCGGCAACCCCACGGCGGAGCCTCCCGGGACCACCCCCGCCTTCGACGACGGCTGTCCCCCACCACCCCGGCCCTCACCTTCCAGCCGGCCGAGCTGTTGCTGTCGCCCTTATCCTTGAAGTAGGGAACGCTCTTGACCATCCACTCGTAGATCTGGGAGAGGGTGAGCCGCTTCTCGGGGGAGCTCTCGATGGCCTTGGTGATGAGGTCCGCGTAGGACAGGTTGCCCCAGGCGTTGCGGCGCGACGAGCTGCTCTTGCGGGGCTGCCCGGCCACAGGACCCGGCGACAGACCGGCCACGGGCTGCGGCACCGGCGGCACCGGCGGCGGTCCCGGCGGGTGGAGGCGGCAGCCGGCCTCGGGCGCCGGGAAGTCCCCGCAGCGGCAAGCGGCTGCCTCCGCGGGGGCGGCGGCGGGGGGCAGCGGCGCGAAGTCCTCGCTCTCCTCTAACAAGCTGAGGTTGCTGATGAAGTCGGCGCTGAGCCCTCCCGAGGCGGCGGCGCCGGCCGCGGCCCCGGCCGCCCCCTCGGGCTGCCCGCCGCACGACGGCGCCGGGCTGGAGGTGGCCGAGCTGGGGGGGTTGAACTCCGGCCGCGGCAGGGGCCAGGTGCAGGAGCGGGGCCGCGGCAGCGGCTCGAAGTCGGGGTCGATGTCCACCAGCTGCGGTGCCTCGGCCATGGCGGGGCCGGGGCGGGAGCGCGGCGGCGGCGGCAGCGGGGCGGCAGGACTCAGCGCCGCCGCCCCATGCAGGCTCCGGGCGCGGACCGGCGGCGGCCCCGACGGCGCGGCCGCCAACTCCCCTGGCAGGCTCCGGCCCCGCCGCCCCTCTCCCTGCCCGGCTCCCGGTCCTCCGCGGCGGCAGCGAACAGCAGCACCGACCCTCACGCCCGGCGCGCACCGACTGGAGCGACCGCCCCGCGCGGGCCCGCCTCCAGCCTTCCTCCTCCTCCTCCTCCTCCTCCTCCTCCTCCTCCTCCCGGCGGGGAGGGACGGCCCGCGCCGCGCCAATGGCAGCGCCCCGCCGCCCGCCCGCCTCCCGCCGCGGGGCCGGTTTGGCAGGAGGGTGCCGGTGCCCCCGTGCTGTTTCTGGGTGGTTTTTGTTTTCCGGCGGCGGAGCGGGGGGGTGAGGGGGAGCGGTGAGAAGCGCCGGTGGTCCCAGCAGCCCGGGGCTGGGCTAGCGGTGCCGGAGCTCCCTTGCCCCGCCGGGGGAGTGAGAGCCCTTCGGCCGCGGGGTGCGAGGGAAGGAACTCCGCTGGCACGGCGAGCGGCGGCGGGCTGGCCGCGGGAAATGTCCCCGCGAGTGTTTCTGCCGTGGTCGCTGCCGGTGCAGCCCGGCCGCTCACATCGACGGCCCCGGGGACCGGCGGGGGGACTTGGGGCATCCCCTGCCTGCAGCGGGGCGGCTGCGGGGGCGCACCGGGAGGGAGGGGGGGGAGTGGGGGGTGTCCGGGCGGCTCCCCGCTCCCACCAGCAGCCCGCCGGGGCTCCGGTGCCGCCCGCCCGTGGTGGCCCTGGCAGCCCCCGTGCCGGGGGACGGGAGCGGGGGCTGCGACAGCTGCCCTCCCCTCCCTCCGTCCCTCCCAGGTCGGCTCCTCGCCAGAAAGTGGCTGCGCTTCCCGAAGTAATAAAGCTCCCCTTCGGCTGAGCGTGTTTTCATACCGTGAGCTGGTGTTTTATTCCGTGGGCAGGCACGGGAACTGGGGATAATTTCATTTTAACCCAACTCTTAAACATACTTTATATTTTTCCCGGCAAACCCCAAGGCCACACAATTCAGTAAGGCTCGTATTCCCCCCTTCCAAAGAAGCAGCAGTTACAGGACATGCCATCCCTGCCTCCCGAGCCCATAAACATACAAAGAGATATATGTTCGAAGCAACACAGAAGTGTTACTCTGTTTAAAATTAAAAGGAAGACCTTTGCTGAAGCTAGGGAAACGCTCCCAGGGATGGGGCATGACTCAATACCTCGTTCAAACCCTACTTTTTAGAAAATCCATTTTGTTTTAAAACTTTAAGACAACAGACTTCAGACATGGCTTAATAAGTCACGAAATTCACAGCCAGCATATGATGTTGCCCGTCAAAGAACCACCGGAGCAGGGTAACTGTCACCATTCAGATGGCGAACCTGTTCCCCTTCCCTCCACTCTGCATCAAGGCAGAGAACGTTAATGTTATTTAAATGCGGCTCATTGTTCCTATAAAAAAAATATTTTCTGAAAATGAGTAACAGTAATGAAGGAGAGAGAGTAAAAGACTGGATTTAGGCCCACAGCATATAATTTAGCGACAGATCATACATCTACATACACATCCTGTCTATTATGAAAACACTTTTTAAGACATGCGATGACACCTAACTATATAGTTAGTGCAACATATGCATAGATGCATAGTAACTGATCAAATTTTAAAGCACTGGTTTTGTCATGTTTATTTTCCCAAATGCCAAAGGTGATTATACCTTATTATAGGTTGGCTGCTCGTGAAATTTCAGAGTTGCTTTGCCTTTAAGTCATTTCTGTGTTTTTCCAAATCCTGCAAAGGATTCAATCCGCAAATTTATATTGTTTAACCTGCGGATTTCAGAAAAACCTCTATTTATTTTTTTTTGTCAGTTTAAAAAAAAAAAAAAAAGAAAAGAAAAGAAAGGCAAAATGGTCCCAGTTCAACCTAATAACTTGCATGCCACGTTTCAGCTTGGAACAGCTTTATCCGGCAGCGTTACACAACTCGGCTCCAGTAGTTGCCCTGCAGAAAGAGAGAGCACCCTGCCTTGGAGACGCAGAGGTTATATAATGGGGAGAAGCCGCCAGGGACGCGCGGCGAATGGACGTCTTTCTTTAAATGGGAGCCGAAACAAAAGAAGTGCCCGAGAACACTGAAACATTTTCTTTTTTCTTTCCTTGGAGTCTAAAAAAAAAAAAAAAAAAAAATTCTCTGAGCGCCAGACTGGCACCCATCCTGCTAAAGGAAATGGATTTATTACCCAGGCTTGCTTCTAAGGATTTTTTTTTAAAAGAAGTAACACTCCTCACTTTTTTATTTTGCCGAAAGTAGAGAAGTTACTCCCTGACCTCTGTTGGTATACGCAGAGGTTGAAAAAATAGCTTTCCTTTGTCAGATGCCAACTGTGAAAACTGGGAAGAAAGCTACTGCTGGGGGATTTTAGGAAGCCCTGGTGTCTTCCTAGTTCAGCCCGGCTCGTTTTGCAGGAGCAGGGTTGTACGGCCCTTTCTTGGCCCTACACGGCGTCGCCATCCCTCACCTCCCCTTCTCGGCGGGGCTCTGCCATGTTGGTGCCCCAGCTCACTGCTCCCACTTCAAGCCTTTGCAGGGAATACAGTCGGAGGAGAGCAGCTTGTGGTGGAGGGTGAGGGACGCGGAGGCGGAGAGCCCTCAAAGCAGGGCCTTCAAAATGCTGCATCTGCTCGGCGCACGGGGCCCGGTGACTCACAACGCGACCCGCAGAGCCTGGCTCTGCCGCCGAGATGTCGACAGCCACCGGCTGCCGGCCGGGCCCAGGCCTGCAGAGGGACAGGGGAAGGATGAAGGCCCACGAGACGATGCCGTGCGCTTTCCCAGGATGAGTAACCCAGGCGGCCTGCTCTCTTCCTCGGAACCACCTGGGTGAGCAAGTCCTTCTGTAAGGCCCCGGACTGCGGTGTACGTGACTCCCTGCTTTCCTCGTAGGATTTTGTCTCCCCGTCAAGGCTTCAGGAAGTGTTTGGGGCTTGAATCCTGTCACGTCAACCAGTTTAAGAGCCCAAGCAATGAAGTGACACACCTGCCATGCATAGTACAAGGGTAGTGCAAGTTGGATGCTGTAACCCCACCTGCAGCACCCCCAACACCGTTGACCACCTTTAGGACACACTGCCGTGAATGAAACCACCCATCCAGCTCCTGAAGGGGGGGCTTCCTCCTCCCAAAACAGCTCAGCACAGCGATGGCTCGGTACAAAGAATTTTACCGCATCCACAAATGACAGCGTTAAGTTTATCTCATCTCCCACAATGCCGAAATGCTGATGGATGCACCACAATTCATTTTCTACTCCCACAGTCCTCCTCCTACACTCCACCTTTTCATTTCTCTACTCCTACTCCTGCTCCCGTTTTCCACTCCTCTACAATACAATATCTCCTATCATCCCTAGCATCAACTTGTATATTTTTTTCAAATTAAAGACCTGAAGATTGCCTTTTATCATCACTGGAATAAAGCAGAGCCTTTTATTCAGATTCTGGGTTCGAGGCAGCCAAAATAAAGGATCTGTACTGTCTTTTTACTACCGTCTGTATAATTCTCTTTCTGAGGTTTTGATCAAATTCAGCAGGAGATTACATGAAGTTGAAAGCGCTCGTACTCTATGCACAGCTCTTTTTTCTACATGTATGTGCGCGGTGAGAGAGTACAAACGTTTTAACGGAACAAAAAGCAACGATGAAAAACCAGTTTGTACCTGGTATCAGAAGAGCTGGGAGAAAGCTTATTTTCTGAAGGAGGATGGGGGAGTTCAGCACCTCCAGTTTCCTCCCACACCTCTCAGAATGGATCAACTTTGATTTGCGGTTCGCGTTTCCGAGGAGCCTGGGTATCAGAAGGGTGGTGTGGCACTTCAATCGCATCCCCTCCCAGCCCAGGGTGGCTGAGGGTGTCCCCACACCCTCAGGTTTGGACACGTCCTGGACAGACAGGGCATTCACACTGCCCAGCTGAGGGAGTTCAAGGTGCCTGAAGATCCCCCAACCAGTCCAAGGCTTCTCATACAGCCACTGGAGAAAGGGAGTCCCTCTGCAGCACGTTTTGGAGCAGGATCTTAACTTCACTGCTGTGAGCTACCTCCTGGGAGTGCATGTCTCCCCACCAACCAGACAAACCAGAGAGGGGATTTAAGGATCTGCTAATCCCTTGCTGTGATTTAGTGGTGCTAATGCCCCCACCCCCTTTCTAGCCTGACCTTCACCTTCCACCTCACACAGCAGTGCTCACACACAGGTCCAGCTAACGCTGGGAGAGGTGGGACACACAGAGGACGCATGGGCAGAAAACAGACTTGGAAGCTAGGTATACCAAGTCCCAGTCCTTAGACATGTCACCAAATAGCTGCCAGAGTACTTGCTGCTGTGGGAGTTGAAGATACCTTCTCTCAGCTCTACCTCCTGCTACACATAGGTGAAGATCCTGAATGCTTCCAGTGGAGGCAAGAAGGGCTTTCTGGATTTACATCTGTATGGCCAAAATTATGTCCAGGAGCTGGCCACACTACCTGCTCACCTCACTGGACATATTTCGGAGTCAAGAACTGCCTGGTTCACACAGCATGGTACAGATCCAGCCCCCAGAAAGTCTCTGAACAGCCCACCCCTTCTTCTCAGAGGAGATGGGGAACCACGGTTGGAGATGTGAGAGCTGCCCAAACAGCCAAACACCATCTCCTTCACCTCCTCACCACCTGCCAGGGGGAGCTGGGCTGCTGAGACCGAGGCTCTTGCAGCAGCTGCTGTATCCTCCTCATCCTTATCCTCCTCTCCCTCCTCCTACTCCTGCTTCATCTGCTCCTCCTCCTCCCCCTCTGCTTCTTCACCACCAGCAATCAACAGCAAGTCTCCAAACCAGACAGGAACAACCCACAGCCCACTCCCAATTTTTCTGTAGCACCTTCAATGGCAGGGGGCGGCTGGAGGGCTCAACAGGTGCTGCTGCCAGGAGGAAGGGTGAAAGGGAGCCATCAAGAGGGGTGAAGGTGGGATTGTGCTCCTCAGACTGGGAAATGGACCTGCTGGGTGTTGGGCTACCAATATCTCAGTGCAGACCGTTGGGGTCAGACCACCCGGTCTTAAAAGAAATGCTGGAATAAATATTTATTTAAATAAATAAAGAAAAGGATTTAGTGGGAAAAAACCCAATTTTTTTTATTAAAAATATCTAACAAAAATATTTACTATGTATTTTTTGACAATTTCCTTTGATCATACCTCATTTGTCCTCAGCATCTTCAAAAATGTAAACAGTTAAGATTTGAGGGCAAGGTTTCATGGAAACCATCTCTAAGTTGCACTATTTGAAGGAATCATAATTTAATTTTAAATTTCCTTGTGCAAGAGTTCATGTCAGAAGCACTTACATGTTTTTCCAGTTGAAGAAAAGAAATAATAACACAACTTTACTGGTTGGTGCTATTAATGTAGCACAAATCCCTACTAAGCGTGGCTCTTGCTTAGCATTTGGACACAACCATGTTCACTGAAGGAGCTCCAATGAGGCATACATTGCTGGGAACCATAGTCTGCTGCCACGTTTAATAATCAAAGAAGGTAAACTAAACAAAATATTTCACAAACTCATCTCTCAGCTCTCTCACACTCTAGGCTCAAGACCTCCCATTTAAACATATATCCTCTCACACCCACGTATACACATCCATAAGTGAAAGGCTGAAGTACAACATGCCCCAGAAATGATCCTTACCAGGATCGATACGATAAATACCAAAGGTAGTGTCTACGTAGCGATATCTGTTTTTAATGTGTCATGTGCAATCACTGGCTGTGATGTAAAAACAGAAGGCAAGAGTTTATCAGGTTTCAGATTCAGCTGAATCACCCGGCCCACCCCTATGCAAAGGCCAATGTGCCTGGAAGTAAACACAGTTCAAGTGGTGTGTATGTTTTCCAGGGTGTTGGGTTTCTGTTTTGTCGTAAATATGATTTATTACAATATTCTCCCACATCCTACGGTCAATGTTTCAACATTTTCAGGTGCGTTTCTCATTTCTTGTTTTCCTTGATATATTGCTGGAGGAAAAACTGACTGGCTTCGCATGATAGCTTTTGTATATTAAATAATTTTATTGTGTTTGAGCAACAAACTAAAAACAGGGCTCTTGACAGTTACGGTATAATTCAGTGGTTTCTCTTCAGCCTGTAGGAAGGAAAATTCATGGCATGGTACAATGCAATGCTTGACAACTATTTCATCTTCTTTTCCTTTGTTTCACTGGAAAACTGATAGGTACCTGTCATCAACCAGAAAAATAATGTATAGCCAGAATCAGCACAGAGGCTGTAGCATAATAAAGGCTTACTTTTAAAAACAAATATATGTTCCCATTGTTGAATTCATGCTTGAAAAGCATATTTATATATGTATACAACTGTATTTGCATACAAATGAGTGCATTATGTATATGCTACACAAATGCATATGCATGGTGTCTTTATATACATTTTACGCTAGATTTATGTAGATGCAAACATGGCTAGACAATAATAGTAAGACAGTATTTTGACATATGTGCATATATTCCTATGCTGCTGGTGACTAACACGTTACAGAAGGCAGTGCTTGGGCAGGATGCTCAATAGGTAAGGTTTATACCTTAAAAATATTGTCCACAGTGAAAACGTCCACAGCAGAAGGACGACAAGGCCAGGGAGCTACACTCTTGCTTCTTGTGAAACACGGTTACTCTGTGCCTCTGTTTCTCTCTCTGTAAAATGGGTATAAAAAATGTCACCCTGTTAGGTAACCGTTTAAGTGCTTTGAGATATGGTGCTGCAAATGCAAACCTTGCTGACGCCTGGCCTGCGAGGAGAACGTGCTGATGAAACTGAAACTAGCAAGGACCCAGCAGCAGGTCCTGCCTAAAGGCAGAGGCACACCACGTACCGGCCTGAAAACAGATAAGAAGAGCAACCAGTAGTTTCAATTTTACATTTGCATCTACCAAGCCCTGAGTAGCGAACCTCGACCAGGATCAGACAAGCTGGTGGCACATGATCAGTGATAGGAAGGCACATGGCAGGCAGCAACTTGGTGGCTTCTTCTTTTATCGGAGAAGGACATGGGGATCTCCCGTGAGATTTAGGAGAGGGCTTCGAGCAGGGAAAAGCACTGGGTGCAAAGAGGTAAGTGGTGGGGCTGTTCAGATGTGTCCACCCACACGTTACAGAAACACTGCTGCAGCTGCAAAGAAATCAGCAGTGGCTCCCTGCAAGCCACCCACTTTCACTCTTTGCTCCAGTTGTGGCTACCAGCCTCACTGGCTGATCAAGCAGCTTGCAACAAAAAGACCCCAAACCCGCCAAAAAACCTCCAAGCAAAGAAAACCAAAGTAGAGTCTCAGACAGCAACTGGACTCTCTGGTATCACCTCTTTGCTGGGGTGGGGATCGGTTCATTGAGGCAAAGACTCACCAGGATGCCTCATCCTCTCCGATGATGCTCCAATAAGCATCTGATCAATGCTTATAAATACTTAAAGGGTGGGTGCCAAGAAGATGGGGCCAGTCTTTTTTAAAGTGGTGCCCAGGGATAAGACAAGAGGGAATGGGCACAAACTTGAATATAAGAAGTTCCACCTAAACATGAAGAGGAACTTCTTTACTTTGAGGGTGGCAGAGCACTGGAACAGGCTGCCCAGGGAGGTGGTGGAGTCTCCTTCTCTGGAAACATTCAAAACCCACCTGGACAAGTTCCTGTGCAACCTACTCTAGGTGGACCTGCCTTGGCAGGGGGGTTGGACTCGATGATCTCCAGGGTCCCTTCCAACCCCATGTGATTCCGTGATTCTGAGTGCTGGAGGATGGGAAACACAATGAAGGGGCAGAAGGGAAAGGGTGAGCCAAGAGAAAAAAAGAGAAGAAAAGGGGAGCGGGAGATGAGGAAATCACAAAGAGAAGTAACAACAAGGCAAAGGACATCAAGAGAGAAAGAAAGGGGGAAAAAAGCAGGAAAATGAGCACAAAACGAGACAAATGAGTCTTGGCCAGTGTATGAAGAAAGAGGATCTGTATTAAAGCACCCCAAATTGGAGCTTTTGCCAAACAAAGAACCCACAAGAATACTTAAAAGGCACTGAAGGACTGTCATCCCACAGCTGTACCTCCAAGGGACAATGGGCAACTTCCTCAGTGTCCAGGGCAGGTCTGCATGGGTGTCTCCCAGAGGGTTCACCATGGGTGTCTCCCAGAGGGTTCACCTTGGCCACATTCACCTCCCCCCCACAGTGTGCTTTGCAGGGATTTAATGGCCGAATGGATCCAGAGCTCCTGCCCCTGGTCAGAAAAAATTTTGCATTTCCAAAGTTCACGTTGAAGTGAAGTCCACTTGGTTGAGCGTGTGCTGCAAAGTTGGTCCTGTACCTCACTTTCTGCCACGTATCAGCCAGTCCCTTTTATCCTGGGGCACAGCTTATGTTGCCCTGCAACCCCTCTAAGCACACCCAAGTCTAGACTAAGCATTTCAGGGCTGTTTCTCTGCAGTGTTTCCAGCAAAGCCAGGTGGTGCTGAAAAAAGACACAAGATTTGGAGCTGGCAAAGGAGCCCTCACCTGATAGTGCTCCATCCCAAACAGCCAGGCACAACACATCGACTGACAGGCTCAGGGATACCAGGAACTGCCAGATTTTGATGAAGTGGTGTATCAGGCAGCCAGCTGCTCTCTCTTTGACCCACCTGAATAAATGCCAAGGCACCCTCACCTTTTCTTGCTAGCGTTCTGCCCAGGAGGACACAGCAGTGATGGCCACTGGGTGTTTGCATGCACACTTGAAGAAGGACTCAAGAAGACTCAGGAATCAAAATAAAACAGACAAGGGACAAAAATAAATTAAAAAAAATCCTTAACATAAAGTTGGTTTATTAAAAAAAAAAAGGAGCTTTGTATAGTTTTGTTGCAAAACTGCATTTTTACACTACAGGAAATTTCATGCAAAAAAGCAGGATTGCCTATTACTTCTCTGGATGTGTCTTCCTTTCAAATCATTTCTTCCTACAATCTTTTTTTTAAGTGAAATCTTTCCTTGCAGCTTTTTTTTTTTTTCTCTTCTACATATACACCTAATCCTACTCTTTGTAAAGTCACCATGGTGTGGTTGAAACATCACCTTGCAAGCAAGCAAGGACGACTCAAAAAGCATTACCCTCTCTGCACATGGAACTTTCTGCAAAATAAGACTTCTGTCAAGAAAAACAAGAAATGCGATTCTGGATGCTGAAAGCGTTGCGTTAAGGCTCTAAAAGAGCCAGGCAGGGCTGCCTTCTCTGTTGTTCCTGAACGAGCCTTTCCAGCCACTCGTGATGTCAGGAGGCACCATTCAGACAAATAACAGCAACCCACATCTCTGTGGATTCTCCTCAGCCTCCATAAATAGGCACTTTCTTTGCTGCTCCATCATGTGAATGTAATGAGGGGGTTTTTAAATATTGGAACTAAATCAGGAGTGCAAATACAGGCACCGGTCTGACCCTGTCTAGACCCTTCTTCCTCCATCCCCTGTTAGCGGAGGGGCACTTGGGGTGTGGAGCAGACATACAGCCTTCTCCAGGGCAACACTCGAAATCCAGCACAGCAGCATGTAACCCACTCCAAGTCAGTTCTCCAAACCAGGCAGGCTCCATCCCTCAGCCTGCCAAAAAGCACAGAGGCGAGGAAAGGACTTACCCTCTCTATAGCCCTGAGGCTGTGGAGATGACTTGGTTTGTCACCATCTCCAGCTTTGTCACCCTGGAGACTGACCAATGGACAATAACTGCATTTTTACACTTCTTATCTTACAGTGTTGGCATCTACATTATTCAGACGCCTCCAGGGCACCAACTTTAACCAGTGATGAGCATCTGGCAGCTTGAAGAGAGGGAGGAAGAGCAAAGAAGACAATGTTCAGTCATCTTATGGAGGTCTCTGTGAAGGGTGGGAAGGTAGTTCAAGAATGGGCCTAACTGCTGAGATAAGAAAAAGAGAAGAAAACAAAGAGAGAGGACAAAAGCAAAGAAGTCCAAAAAGACGTCATCATGTTCCTAAAAAGCTATCGTCATCTGGTAGCTGAGAGGCAAGACGATTGTAAAACACCCCATTGAGTACTTGGAAGTTCTCAGTAGCTGACTGGTTATCAAAGGTTGTAGTTTGCAGACAGTGATGGGCAAATATTTCTGACCCACCAGAACAGCTCTCCTTTTTGTTTGCTTTTCTGACAGATCTTCAGGAATATGTCTTTGCCCCATTACAGTTTTGCAGCATTATGGGTCTGCATTATAATCTTTCCCCTCGATTCCTGTTTCTGCAGGGACAAGACAGTTCTCTGTGGCCTAGAACAACCCAGAGGAAAGTACCTGCAGAAGCAGTCACCCGGATCACCTCCATCCACTCCTTGGTTTTCAGCTTGATCCAGCTGCGGGTGAGAAAGGAAACTCAGTGGTTGCTGGTGCTGTGAAATCAGCAGCCAGTGTAGCTCAGTGGCCAGATGGGTGGCTGCAAAACATTAACTGTGGAGCACTGGCACATCAATTACACAACTCTTCATCCCAGGCACCGTCGTTACAGTGTGGGTAGCGATTCCTCCTCCATCATCAATCCCAAGATTTATTTTTTTTACGGTGATCAGAAAAACCATCTCTTTGAGTAACGTCTTGCGAAGTCGTGCAAACGGGTCTTCAAAAACACCTACGTCAATGGATTCCTTCTTTGATATTTTAGTCAAATTCATGTGCCAATGTCAGAGGAAGCCAGCACATCTCTTCCTCAGTGGGGTTACTGTCTAGCTGACAGCTTGCTGCCTGTGCAGCGGTGGCTGAGGCAGCCAAGGAGATCTGCAGCTGAGCGAGGAGGTGCATTAAGTGCCACAGAGGTAAACGCAAGGTCGAGAACATGGCTATGGCGAGACCAAAGGTAAATGCTGAGCAGAGCAGTGACAGGCATCCAGAAGGGATTTTTCACAAGCATGCTGGCACGCTGCGTTGCACAGCTTGCTCTCCTCCCGCAGATTTCGAGCAAAAGCAGCCTGTGACAAATATTTTGAGCGTGCTTCACAGGAATCGAAGCTGCGAGATGTTGAATCTGCACTAGCAGAAGCCAAGCACAAAAAAGCAGCGAGTGAACTTTTCTCCTGCACCAACTACACCCCAGAGCAAGTGCTCTGGTTCGCAGGGGCTTTTGCCCGCTTCTTTGTCATGGGCAACCCTGCTATGAAAAAGTATCTGGGAACCTCTTTCGCAAAAGCCTGGTGGCATATCTTGGTTGAATCAACTGGTTTGGGGGTGAGGGGCGGTGGGGAGGGGTGGGGTGGGGCGGGAACAAAGGCCCAAAATTATGAAAGTGGTATGCGTGACCCACCAGAGCTGTCGAATGCTCGTGTCGGGCATCGCCTTGCGGCAGACGAGGCGAGCAGCCTGGCAGCTGCCACGCTCAGCACGGCGGCACCGCCGCGTTGTTCCCTCGTGGATGATTCACCCGGGGCTCGGTGAGGGAAGCAGGCAACTCGCGACGGGGGTTTCTTTCTAAGGCGGCGAGTTTAGTTAGGAACCAAAAAGAGCAACCCAGGCTGCTGGAAACAATTCAGAAGTATGATTTTTTTTTATTTTTTTTTTGGCGGGGAGGGACACACAACAACTTTTGTTAGCCATATCACTGCAGGCACAGCAAGAACGTGGGAGAAAAGCCCTGTTTCTCAGTACAGTGCATGTGGCTTGCACAAAACCTTTGCTCAGCTTAGTTGGGGGAAAATGGAGTTAATTAACTTGTTATGGCGGTAAAACGGGCCTCTGCTGCCTTCGAACAATATCTCCAGGCAAAGGGGAAAGTACCTGCAATCTTCCCTGTCAGAAGGTGGAAGAGCGGCTTTCAAGTCACTTCTGTGCTGGCCAAGGCGTCTGGGGAGATGGGCGTTTAAGAGCCTGCATGCAGCTTCATTTAGTAGTTCAACGTGTGGGTAAGATCCACCTGCATCACTCAGGCTTCTAAATCTTAATGTTTAGGTCCCTGCCAACCATCTTCAGCTCCATGTGCAGCTGAGGAAGAAAAACAGGCAGAGAAAATTCACTTATCCAAAGGCAGGAGAGCTGAGCAGTCCTCTGTTTTGACTTGATGGGAAAAACAGAGAGGAGCTAGTGCTTAGCTGGCCATGAGTTACCTTCACACCTCTACAGCTGGATGCAAAGTCCACCCATCCTGCAGGCTGCGAGACATACGTTCAGCTGCTTCAATAGCCCAGGCTTGTTCTCCAGGGGTAATCCCAGCCCTCACAAAATCACACATCAGAGCCCGTCAATTATCAAAAGAGTTCGTAAACTTTGGCCCTGGCTCAAACTTTACAGTCACACCACTGAGAGGACATTGATCTAGAAAGCCCTCCCTGAAAGCAGTATTAAAAAAGAGTAATCTGCCTTCACAGTTGTCAATCAATTCCTTTTTTTTTTTTTGTAAGGGCTGTCAAATATCTGATCCAAGCTACATCAAATATCAACTGATACTTTCGAGGGAATTTCTGTGTTTGAAGACAATATGTTGGCTAGTGCTGTCACTTCAATGCTGGATGCAAAACCTACACATATTGCTAAGTTTTGAGATGTCTTACAGATGCCCAACAGCGGTGAAGACTGAGAGAGTGTGCATTTTCTTTATACAAAAGTGAATCACATCATTCCCACAAGAAACCAAAGCCAGCAGCCATGCTACATACAACACCACTTCTTAACCTGGGAGATCTTCAGCTGGAACTGCAAACCATCTTCTTTTCTATAAAATAAACTCAGGGCTAAATGTAAAATTATATGTTTTATAGTACCATGTAATAATAGTATTGATGGTATTAATAAAAGACTATAAAAGCACCTGTGTACTTTACTTTGGTAAAAGCTACATAAATCAGTAATCTGTGAGAGCTGTTCCACCTCTGCTACTGAATTTACTTCCAAATGACATGTCAGTGTCATAGACTTAATAGCAACTCAAAAAATGTTGACCTGAAAATGGGCTGGTGTCAGTAGAAAGGGAGAGAAGATTCACAAGGACTTTAAGATCTGATCCCGCTACATGGGTTGCAGTCAAAATTACCAGTGGCCTTTAGGAAAACAGAATATTCTTGTTTGGAAGAGCTGCAGATGGAGTCAGCTGGTCCTCCCATCTTTACAAGGTAAGGTAGATTGCTCCTTTCACCTGTTGACCTGTTATTATAACAGAACCTCATCTTCGTTAGCCGCTCTGCCGCCAGGCTCACCTTATCTGCCAGCAGAGAACGCTGATTTCATATCAGAAGTAGAGGCAGGGCAAAGAGCGACTGGGGAGGCAGGGCGACCGGCAGAGTGGGAACCTCGAGGCAGCAACCAGGGATTCCAGGGCTTTGAAGCATCCCGGGAATGCACTGACCTCAGTGAGCAGATTTTTTGTCTTTTTTGTGAAGGTAGCAGGAACTATTTTAAAGCAATGTGTGTAGAAAGGGGATACAAAAGTGGGAGTCCATGGAGACGCCTGGAAGAAGTATCAAGAATGAACTTAGAGGAAATGGTGTGGAAGACTGTCTAAAGCATGGAAAGAAATATACACGCTAGCTCAGGCCCTCCAAAGAGCTGCTTCACTTAAAAGAAGCAAAACCTCTTTGCAGTACTCTTCAGACAAGGGCTTTTAGTACCTACTGAGAAGCAGAGCATGCACAATCCGCACTGTTAAAAAGGGAAAGATTAAATAGGAGCAGGAAAGACTTTTGAGAAGACAGCTATGTTCAGTGCCAGCAACATCATCTTGAGTCTGAATGGGACTCTTCACCATTAGAAGCAAGACACTGATTCACAAAGCGATGCTGCACCAAGAGGCAGCAGGAAAGGTTTTGAAGAGCAACCGTGCTTTTGCCCAACACAGCATCTCACGGTCAGTTCAGAGTTAGAGGATCATTTCAGCAGCGAGTATGTGTGAACCAGGCAGACAGAAAGGCAGAACACACCCACAAACATGCAAATCAAAAAATGGTTCCCAGGAATGGAGGAGCAACACTAAGGGCAGATGCTAGGTTTCTCCGAGAGAAGCTATACCATGAGACAAGGACTCATGAAGGCAGGAACAAACATGTCCATGGAGGCACTTAGATGGCCATCCAGGCCACCTGGGATGAATGCCAGGGATGAATATCCTCTGCAAGTGCATTCCTCTAACTGTATAAGTAACTGAGGGTAAAAATAAAGAATGTTTATGAATATAATGAAAAAATGAAACTCAAAATGCTTTGTGATACCCCATGAGCTGAAACTTGCACACCCAGGGCTGTTCTGTAGGCTCACAGAAGCATTAGGTGCTCATGGAGGCACTCACGATTCCTCTCAGGTGAGCACTGAATCCAGGCAGACCTACTGGGGCACAGCCATTTGACTTTTACGAACGGAGGAAGATGATCAGCCCCCAAGACCAGCTGGCCCTTTTGCCACGTTAAAACACTCTGGCTTGACACAGCCCCAGCTCACACCAGCCTGTTAGCCAAGCACTAGTACCCTGATACCAGGAGAAATACAGGTTCTTCTTCTCCCCTCACCGGTTTCTTCCTCCTCAATTGTTTGCTTATCTATTGTTCTACAGAGGACACAATTATCAGTCCAGCTCATCACCTCCTTCACCAACACCACACCACCAGCAAGGAGAGATTTCAGGTGACTTCTGGCCAGAGCCAGATCTTGCAGTGCCTGGGGCCAGTGGCCGTGCAAAGGAGTGGGGTGAACCCACCCACAGTGCTGACCCACAGCAGGGCAATCCTCCCACACAGAGACTCACAGTGAAGCTAAAGCCACTCTTCATTAAAACACACCTACCTCATTCCTGTCACTAAGAAGCAATTGCATCAAGAGGCACCGCTCTGCAGCAACACCCCTTGGGGAGATATGATTCACTGGATCTGGGTCACCTCCCCCAGCCTTTGAGGGACATCTGTGCTGTGCTGAAATATAGGAGCATCCTAAAGCAGGTGTTGACATCTCTTCCCAGAAGTGTGTCTTCCAGCAACTGCAACACCCTGCAGAGCTGACAGGGCTCTCAGTGCCGTAGATGAAGTGTGGACACAGTTTATCGCTGCCCTGGATGGAGGCTGGAGGAGATGGCCTCAAAAGGGCACTCAGGAACAGAGCAGCCCGGAGGACAGGTCCTGTGGTGCACAGGTTTCCTTCGAACATTGGGCATCCTCACCATCACCTCTGCCACACAGAGGAGAGCTGCACAAAGGTATCTCACTATGGGGGTGTTTACAGGCTGAGATAATCTCCCCTCTGAACAGAAAAGCAGCATATAAAGTGGGTGTATGTGGGGAAGGATCCCAGAACGTGATAAACTGGTATTCACCACTCAGCAATTACTCCACAGCTCTACCAGGCACATGCACCAATGTCTGTAGGCACATCTTCCACCTCCCAGTTGTTCATGTCTGTCTCCCAGAGGACATGGGCAGGCAGGCACTGGGTAATCTGGGACTTCTACTTTTTTGGGTTTTTTTGGATGGTTTGGGTAAGGATAAAACACAAAACACAGGGGTATTATAAAGGTTTCTATTGAGCAGGCCATGTTCACATCAGTGCATTGGGCACGGAAGAACTGTTGTCCTCTTCTGTCTTCAAAGGGCTTAAATGCATCCATGTCCCATCAACTACATCCACCTTTCTGGGCTCCCAAGGAGAAGGATTAAGGATTATGCTGTATGAGGCCTTCCTCAGACGCTGTCAGCCACGAATATACCTGGGGGCATCTGCCACCGTGCACTCCTGGTCGGTGCTGGTGACAGTGGGCTTCTGGCACAGCCGCACCTTGTCACCCTGCTCTGCAGCCCCAGGAGGGCAGGCTCCATGCTCCATCATCTGGGAAGCATCCTCTGGGGTGTGATTCCTCATTTTCTCTCAGCAAAGAGAGCAAGTGGCCTCTGGAAATGACGCGTTTCAGTGTCACGGTTTTATGGCCCTTATAATCAGCATGAAACGATCATTGAGTTGGAGGAACAAGTAAATCATCGTGGACCAGAAAGAAGAATAATCCTTTACAAGCATTTTCACAGGAGGTTATTGAAACACTGAACAAACATAATCCAAAAGACTCCTTAAGCTTCAAAATATTTCTGTGAAGTTGGCAAAAAAAAGATGAATATATGCTGAAGCTCTCTGTTCATGTCAGGGGTGGGAAAGCGTAGCTTCTTGGCCATGTTTAGCAATCATAGCACCAGCAGTTAGGCACAGGAAGTCAAGAAGAATACCACAGACATTTTACATGCGAACAGATAAGTTAGCTAGCATGAAAATATTTTACCTGAGTAAGGGTGTGACTAGTCCATAGGGTTTAACATCTTTTCAGGGCATAACAAGCTGCAGCATTTGTTTTCTCTCTGAGATAAATGTCCCTGGTCCTCCCATGGAAATTTTACTTGGGATGGAAAAGCCATTTATGGGGACATCAGCTCAAGGGAAGACCTTCCAGCGCACTGGGCGAGAGAGGGGACGAGAGGCACAACATCTGGCTGGGACCGAGGACTGCAGCACCATTTGTATGTAATTTCTCATTCATTAATGTAATGCCAGGAGAGATTTCAGAGCTTTAATCATTCCCATTGATTGTGATTAGTAATGATTTGTTGCAGTGGTTTGCAGCGTATTTCCCTATAAGCCAGTTAAAGCATAAATCTGCCTTGGCAGTTTCTGGATAATTCAGATAGCCTGTAAGAATTGCTCCTGTGGGAGCAAAAGCCTGGATCTCGTAACACCAATTTCCATCATAAAATGCTTTTTAAATAAATCAAAACAATTGTTTTCACTCAGGTCTTCGCACTGGGGTTGGAACTGTTTCTTGCCCAGCTGCTGCAAAACTCTGACCCCGTTTTTTAGAAAGCCTACTGTGACACTAAAATTGCTACATAAGCTTTAAAGGAATGAGTGTCGACCAGCCTGATCGTACCACAACATTCATAACACCTTCAGGGAGCAGAACAAACGGTTAAAAGGAAAGTTAGCTGACTCATTTCATGAGTAGCTGGTGTTAGTTGTAGCAGCTTGGAAGTTAACAGATAAAAATGTTATCACAGCCAGCAGCAATACAGTCCTAACGACGGCAGACAGAGTTATGTATAAAGTAAGCCCAATTAACTGTCTTAAGCATGGGTGAAATTTGGATTTGGTATTAATATTCCAGCAGTGTGCTGGAGCCCGATTGACTGCCGTAGTGTGCTTTAGAGGAAAAGTCTTGTGTTTCCGCATCTTCCACTAGAGAATAATTTTATTTAAAGACATACAGAGACTTCAAAGTGCTGCTCCTTTCAGGTAACTAGGCCAAATTTTGTATTCAGTCACACTGGTATAACTTGAGTTTACAGTAACTCCATTGACTTCATCAACATAATTATCCACTGGAACAACTTACCCGGTGATGCTGTGGACTCTCCATTGCTGGAAATTATTAAGTCCCAAATGTTTGGCTCGTTTGCTTGGCTTTTCTGGAAAAAAAAAAATGCTCTAATTGAAATTGATAAACCACCCAGCTTGTGCTGTACATGATACCGAATTAGAGGGTTGTGTTGCCTTGCTTTGACTTCATGATCCATGAACGATGGGTCTTGTTCACATGGCGGATTCAGGAGCTCCAGGGTGGCATGGGATGGGGTGGACACCCTTACCACCTGGCAAGAGCACTGTGGGGCAGTGTAGCTGTCTCCACCAAGGACTGCTTTAATGGGGAGTGAAGAACTTTCCTCCCAGAGACAAACCCTAGTCAGGGACCTATGAGCTGACTTAGCCCTAGGAGTCCTGGACTCAAATCTTTACCTCCGTTCCTGCAAAAAGACAAAGCAGGCAACCTTATGCTCACTGTTCATTTGTCACCATAAAAAAAAAAAAAAAAACCAACCCAGCATTCAAGTGTCTTCCTGTAAGTTTCTAGGCAATTATTCACCTACGTCACCTGGATTATCAGATACCACGAGTTATTTGTTGATTTGTTATGTTTGGCTTCTGTGCAGTAAAATCATGTGTCACCATTTGTGGGGGTGAGCAGGTCTAGCGAATGGCTCAGAAAAGGGCAATGTCTTTCCATAGCCCAATTAAAATCAGGGACTGCTGCTGCAAAGGCTGTCTGAGGGGAGCCACAGAAACTATTCAAATTAGTAGCTGCTCTATCTGGCCTAATTATGAGAATCGGAGCGAGGAGAGGTGTGTTAACAGCAGCATTTAATTTTTATTGCAGTTACTTGACAGCTCCTGCAGTCATTTACTCCTGGGCAGGGTCACGCTGCCGGGGCAGAGGCGGCACAGCTCATCCCACACGGCACTGTCACACCAGGCCACAGCAAAGTAGGGAGTTTATGCTCAAAACAGGGTAGATTTGGAGCCGACTACTCAAGGTGAATGCTTGTGGAAGGTCCCAAGTCCCAAGCCCCTCAGCTCCTCTTTTCCTAAGTATAGGGAGAGCGAAAAAAGGAGGGGAAACTTGCCTTGGGATTTTAATTTCTTCCCATGGTTCACATTTTATGCCTGATTCTGCCTCCTCTTGCAGCAGGAACAGCTCCTGACCAGGGTACATGATGCTGGCAACCCCAGGCCCCACACGTGTCAGACGCGTGGGGTGCTCTTTCAGTGCCTGTGACTGCTCCCCCATACTGCAGAGGCGAGCTGCAGCCATAACCCCAGAGCTGCCTCCAAACCTGCTGCCACAAGTGACCTTCTCCAGGATCGCTGTGTCCCATCTGGTGCCCAGACCCATCCCATTTGGGTGGAAGGGCTGGTTTTTCCTTCTCCAGGAGGCTTTCACCCCACTGCAGGCATCACACAGAAATAGGCAAGGGCCATGCTCCCTCTGCCAGCTTCGCTCGGCTGCCTGCCCCCTCCCACAGCCCCCAGCACCCACAGCCTGGCACGTACCCCTGCTGCCTGTCGCCAAGAAATTGTTTTATTTTTTTTCTTCTATTTAGCAGGCATTAACCCAGACTCACCTCCGTATCTCTGTACCGCTCCACCCTTCCTCGATTTTTTAACCGTCAGGCTCAGCCCTCATTCAGTCCAGGTGCATAGGAAATCTCAGCACCCACCAAAGTGAGAATGGCAAAATTATGAAAACAACAAAAAAAACCAAACCCCAAACCACCACAGGAGTTTCACTCCTTTTTTAACAGCTTAATGCCATTTTCTTTCCTGAGCAACAGCCTGAGTGACCTTCTCCGGCTGGGAAGAACTGGGACAAGTAAAAATAATAATAATTAAATGTTATAAATAACATCCAGCAACACCCCTGACACAATCACAGATGGGACAGACTTTTCTCTGGGTCGCCTTCCCAGTTTGCCCTGTGCTGTTACTGTATGACTTGGTAAATGTTTTTTTCTGCCAGTGGGGGTGCCACACTGCAGGCTGCTCACCTTGTCTGACCATTTCAGGTTTGGGCAAAGCCCGGTGTGGTAATCGATGGGGATCCCCACACCCCCAGCCTCTCCTTCCTCCTTTTCCACATCCTCATTTCTCCTCCTCCTTCCAGCTACGAGGCAGCGGAAAGTAAACACAGCTCCTCTTTCCCTTCCTGCCCAGGGGAGGAGGGGAGATGGTATTTCCTTCCCCATTTCCTCATAGTGGGAGGAAGGAGAAGATCTGATTAATAGTTCTCTGAGCTTCTCCCAGGGCTGGATGAGAAGGAAAACTGCAGTGCTCACCCCCTCAGCTCTGGCCGAAGGCCAGAGGTGATGCTGCTCATTCTTAAAGCGCTGAAGATCCTGGAGAAGAGGAAGGACATCCCCCGTAACTCCCTGATCAGCTCCAGTTTTGGCCTCCTTAGCCATGCCCAAACCTGCTCCTGCTACTGACACAGCTCTTCAGCAACCGAAGGAGACCGGGGACGGCTCAGAGAAGGATGCAGAATTCCCCCCACACCGAAGTACGGTGTAAATACTTCAGGGGTGGTGATAAGACAGGTGAAAGCTGTCTGCTTCCTTCATTGGCATCTGATTAAACACCCATTTGGGGGATGTGCTGCAGCAGAAGAGACAAAGAACAAGTTATTGCCAAAGGCCATGGAGAACTGGGAATGAGCATCTCGCCTGGCCCCTTCCAGCCTCCAAATAACACTGCCACTGAGGCAGAAACACAGAGTTTTTTTAACATTTTGTGAAATTCAGGGCTTGAGAAGCCACGGGAGCTGCAGCCCGGAGGCAGTGGGTGTGCAGTCGGGTACACGGTGGCTTCGGGACTGGGGGTCTGTGTGACGGGCATCAGCCCACCCAAGCCCACCTCATTTGCTGCCCACTGCAGAACTAAAATGTGCCCCTTCAGGGCCCGCTGCCCTCCCCTCTTTGCCATCACTTTTCCATGCAGAAAATGAACCCGGCACAGGGTGAGCTTCAGAAAGGTGGCCGTTCCCAGACCCTTGGAGAGCAGCAGCAAAACGTCAGGGGTGGGTCAAACCCTGTAGCTAAAAAGCTACAGTTTTGGTCAGTTCTATTATCATCACGCTGCAGAAAAACTGCCTCGGGTGGCAGTTACGCTCAAACCAAACCTATGTATTGTACAGTACACACATACCCGGGGAGTCAATGAAGCCTGGAAGAAGGTACATCCCCCCCAACATCTCTCCTCAGCAGATGCACAACCGTGAAGTCTCCTCCAGCAGGAACCCCACAGTAGGAGGATCTAGCCTGACATCCCAAAGAAGGGTACAGGTCTTATCTCAAACAGGGATTGATGCTGAGAGCAATAACCTTAATGGCAAAGCTCCTGTGGAAGTTCAACACACAAGGTCGAGTCTCCATGGCTTCTGTAAGTGAGGGATAGCCAGCTCAGTGGGCTCTGGGCAAGCAGGAGAGGCACAGCAGACACCAAGATTGCTTCACCAAAGCTTTAAAAATTATTATATAGGGAAACGGAACCTTAGTTTTGTTTCACTCATGAATGCCCCTGAGATTAGGGTCTTTTCTCTATGGAGGGGGAGAATAGAAGCTGAGCAGCCCCCGCAGCAGGGCAGCTTTCCAGTCACTTCTAAAGCAGGTTGCTTACAAAGGAGCAGGAGATGTTTTTGGGTCTGTGAGAAGGGGAAGTGGAAAATTAACAGCTTTCCTCTGGGGAGAACTGGGAAGCCCCTCTCCTCCCCACTTCTTCCCGGCAGGACCCACGGCAGCCCCACCAGCCATGGAAGTGCCTTGAGTGGCTTTAAGCAGCCTTCATCCTTCTCCACCGCTCTGGTAGAAAGGACATAGAAAGGACTCACTCATAGAAAGGACATGGACCTGTTGGAATGGGTGAAGATGATCCAAGGGCTGGAGCACCTCCCCTATGAAGACAGGCTGAGAGATCTGGGGTTGTTCAGCCTGGAGAAGAAAAGGCTCCAGGGAGACCTTACAGCAGCCTTCGAATATCTGAAAGGGGGCTACAGGAGAGCTGGGGAGGGACTCTTTGCCTGGAAGTGTAGTGACAGGACAAGGGGTAATGGTTTTAAATTGGAAGAGGGGAGATTTACTGTGAGGGTGGTGAGGCACTGGAACAGGTTGCCCAGAGAAGCTGCGGATGCCCCATCCCTGGAAGTGTTCAAGACCAGGCTGGATGGGGCTTTGGGCAATCTGGTCTAGTGGGAGGTGTCCCTGCCCATGGCAGGGGAGTTGGAACTCAATGATCTTTAAGGTCCCTTCCAACTCAAACCATTCTATGATTCTATTCTATGATTCTACGGTTAGTAAATCACAGGGCTTGAAATGACAGAGGAACCAATTTGGCTGCAGCCTTGAATTCAGGCAACCAACCTTTCAGGCTCCTGGCAGCTGCTTCTGATTCTGGAGCAGTTGGAAACTTGAATTTACACCCTCACGATACCGGCACAATCCGGGTCTGGATACTGCCGCTCAGCATCGCTGCCAATCTGATATCGCACTGCCACACTCAGGCCTGTGTATCTTGTGACTGTCCTCAAACAACCCTTTTCAAAAAACTGTAATATTAAGTTGCTTTCAGGAGAGAGTGGGAGAAAAAAAAAAGTAACTGCCAATAATTTCATTAGAGCGATGTTTCCCAGGGTTTTAAACTCAGTGATCATGGGGCCTTTTTAAGCAAAACGCAGCCCCTGATCGCATTGAAAGCAACACTGCTGAAATGTTAATTTTCAGCTTATAATTAAGCTCAACTTGAAATACTATATTTTCCCCCTTTTTCCTTTTATTTCCCCCCTTTCTGTCTTACAGCTTATGGGTTTAATCAAATCCAGTTTTATAAAAAATTTTGTATTTGCTGCTATGTTATGGCTATCACATCTAAAATATATATATAATGGAATAAACCCCTGGTCTAAGGGACTGGGAGGTTTTAAGGAGCAGCTATTGGTATGTGCCTCCAGTTCCATTTTTCCCCTTGGAAAGCACTAAGCAAACATCCCCTCAGCAGGGAGGCTTAGGGCCAGTTCACAGTAAAGTCTTCTTATATCCAAAACAGCAATTTGCTTGAGCAATCCCATCGGTTTCAGGGGGTAATCGCTAACCTGAGGAACAAGCTCACAGCTTTGCCCTTAAATCCAGGCGGCTGTTTTGTTTGCACCTCTTCCCTTACCCAAGGTGGCTGCAGTGTGCTGAGCACCAGGATTCATTCTATTTTAAAAAATCAGCTCCAAAGATAAGATTATCCCTTATCTTTGAAAACTGCCCGGCTTTGCAGAACATCCCCTGTCCCGGGCAGCCCAGGAGCACATCCCTCACCAGTGGCAAGCATCTGGGCAGAGTCCTGGAAAAGGCAAAACCCCTTTTCCAGCAGAAAAATAAGAGTAACTCTCCCGCGTGGCCACTGATCAAGTGGACTCCAGAGCCTGTTGAGGGCAGGAAAACACGAGCACCTCCTCAGGAGCCCCTTGACCCCCGAAAGTCATCTTGGCTGTCCCCAGAGTAAGGTGGTACATAACCCAGCGAGTGGAGAGGGAGTTTGCATCCCCATCTCTAACCGATCTGCACAATGCAAACACCGGGGAGCAGCTGGGATCCTCTCAGGCAAGTTTGAGTGGGCAAATGCTTGCCCATCAGGAAAACGGGGTGCTGCTCATCTGTCCCTGCTGCAAGGCAGGCCTGGGAATGGGGCCGAGCACCGCATTGGTCTTGATCTCCCTCCCTGCCTCCCCACTTCCCCAGTGAAATCTGAAACGTGGCTATTTCTGCCACCGCTGACAAATACCATCACCTTTCGCTCCCACCCCTCCCCGGCGGGTGACAGGGTGCAGCACCCAGGACCATAAATGAATCATCACTCGGTGGCTCCTGCGGCTTTCGAGCACGGCGGTGGGAGCAGGGCCACCCACACCAGCCCAGCAGCGTGGGGTGGGGGGACCACAGCCCCAGCTGCAAGGAGAGGGGGGGGGGGGGTCTGCATTGCATTTGGCTTTTATTGGGAAAATGGGAATAAATACCAGGAGCTGCAACAGAGAAGAGAGGTAAGCTGGCTCTGAAACATCCCTACAGCCGCTGGCCACGCTGCCTCTTTTCCTTGCCGTGGGTGCAGCAGCCAGGAGCTGGTAGCCCAGAGGAGCTTCAGCTGGCCCAGCGATGCTCAGGGCAGGGTAGGCTGGGCAGTGGAGGGGCGTGGAGAAGCCCAGACTGGCTGGGGGAGCTCCCTCCTGCAGGGGGACCAGACCTGGGCTTGGGTCAGCATCTCCACCACCACTGCCCACTGCCAGCACGTCAGAGAGTCTTCTCCCATGGAAAAACTCCTCTGTTGCCAACATCCATCTGAACTCACCTCACCAGGCATTGAAAAGTTCCCCTGCCAGGCAGGGAGTGCTATGCAAAAGAGCTAAAAGGTTAAGGGGAAGTCCCTTGGTTTGGACGCTATGTCCTGGTGTCTTTGCAGGGTCACAGCTCATGGCTCAAGGCTGCAAGACCACTTTTTGTATGTAAGGAAGCAAAGCAAGCTTTAGGTACCACATGCCAAGAGTTAAGCTTCTCCAATACATGACTTGATCCAATCGCCCTCAGCTCCTTCCTGCCACGCGGGCTGGCACTTCTAGTTTTAGTTCAAGCTTCCAGCTTTCCTTTGAGGAAAATACAGAGCACTCCATTGCACGAGTGCAATATCGCATATTACACATACGTAGCTCGAGTAAGGGGTATGAGCAAAGATATGAAAAAAGCACTGCCCTTTTTTTGGCCAGGAGCTCTGCTCCCATTTCGGGGTGCCAGTTGCACCCCTCCTCGGATGCCAGTGCTCTACGGGCAACACATTCCAGAGCACAATCAAACCTATTGTGCAGCTCTAAAACAGTTTTCGCTTTAATCTGCCGGGGTTGGGGTGGGGGAAGGAACAGCATAAGAATTTTATATCTAATCCAATAAATCTACACTGACATCTTGTGGAGATCACGGGACCGGAATGCCACTCCACAGGGTGGGATTTACACCCTCCCTGTGTCCTGGCGGACACCATCCCATTGGCCACCAGAATTCCCAGTGCATCCACAGGTGTGTCCCCAGTGAAAACTAGGTCCTGCAATCTCAGAAGTCATGGTTGTCTGTCCACAAACATCTTTTTGCTAAGCCATCCTCACAAACCCAACTAGAATGAGACTATTTACTTTTAAATCCTCACTGAAAGCAATACTACGGCCCCTCTTGCATAAACGCCATGATGCTTCAGGCTTCCCATCAAAGCTTCCCATTAGGAGCTATTTTCATGCTGGAGTTTTATTATCTCTGTAAACACCGGAAGAAAACGGATCTGTGTAGCACTTCAGGACTCCTTTCAGTTTAGGAACACACACAAGATTTTCCTCTCGGTTCACCCCATTCATTTTAGTTCCTCTACTGGGTCAGAAGGGTTAAAATTAAGGCACTGCCATCTTTCTTCCAGTGCTCAGGTGTGTGTTCAAGGAGCACAGGCAACATCAGTGCTGTGGTATAATTGTTTGGTAGGGGTTAACACCAAGAGCTGAGATCCCAGCACGGATAATCTTGCAACCAAAACATAGAATTGTTCCCCCAACTTCTTCCCAACACCATGCTGGGGAGCAAATATTCACGCTTGCTCCATAGATGGGGAAAAAGTGCAGATTTCTGGCAAACCAGTCATATCAAATAGATTTGAGAAGACCAAGGGTGCCACCAGATGTCAGAGACAAGGTTTGGAGCACAACCCAAGGGGCCACCATTTACACCTCGCTGTGATTTCCTGACTGAACGTAATAAATTACTCAGCCCTTCATGGGGTTTTCACCTTACTCGCTCCTTTGGGCAAGGGACCATCCCTGAGCAGTTTTTTATCTTCCAGCCCAATTTTTGATCTCTCCAGTCAGGGAGAGACACAAGCAAGTAATAAATGTTATGCCTTTAACTTCTCCATTACACCTTTACAAACCATATGGGCCCCTTTCATTCCACCTTTTCTTCCCTCTCTCTACCAACATGGAGTCTCTGCCCTCTTCTAGGTCTTCTACCCACACCAGTGCCTCTGTCTCCTCCAGGATGATCAAAGACCTTCTGAAACTGCTGTGGTAGCACCAGATGGGTGGAAAATGGAGACTACCTGGGTGTGACGGAAAGGAGCTCTGGACTTCTTCACGGTGTAGCAGCCAACCTGGGGAAACCACGACCATCATTCACAGTGCTATCAACAGCTACTACAGTCACCAACAGTGAGTCTACACCTTTGCATGCAACTTTGCAGGGGCTCAGCCATGTCCACTCAACAAGACTGTTCTCCTCCTTCTACATACCCATTGTAGCCACCCCAGAGGAAAAACTCCCACCTAAAAACCGCATATGGACAACATTCCCCACAATTATGGCTCCAGTTCAGTCTGCTCCATCTTCTCACTCTCCTCAGGGCAGTATCAACTGCCCCATCTGCCCGACAACTTTCCAATGCGGGCATCAACGCAGGTATGGGATTAGCAGAGCGTTAAGAAGACACCCATAAAGAAGGAAAGGTAAGACCGCAGAACATAACAAATGCTATTATATTTTTTGCCTTGGACAGATCCTAACGCTAAGTCCATTAAGTTAGAGGTAATGCCACTTGACCAGTTACAAGAGAGGGAAAACCAACTATCATAAGAAAAAATGGAATGACTCCAGCATGGGAATCATCAGCTGCAGCACTGGGTCTGCTCTGAACAACGGTAGACAGCTTTTATCCTTTGGGCTGTAAAAGAAAAGGGGTGATTTTTATGCTTCTAAGTGACTAATCTGTCGCTTTAAATCCCTACAAGCCTACTCCTTTGGGACTACCAAGAAGGATACACCACAAACCCTCCCCCTCCACACTTAGAAGCCCTGCAACTTAGGCTCTCTTAGTGTGCCTTCAACAGTCCCAGTAAGCACCCGTACGGATGTGCAGAGAGCTCTGATTATTCAAATCCTGTCACCTAGTATTAACTCTCAAATCTATATTTAAGTATCTAAGCAGGAATTACCGCAGCTTTCCAAAGACCCTAAGCACTGAGAGCTCTCGTTAAGAGCTTGTCGAAGTACTGACCTCCTAATCAATCTATTTAAACGGTAACGTTCACCTCGCTCCTGGTGCTGTGAAATTCGGTACTTTCAGACTCCGCAGATGCTCCTGAAACCTCCTCCAGTAAGAGCCGAGCTGTGAGTGTCCTGCCTTTCATACCAAAACGTAGGTTAGATGCAAATACACAGAGGAACTACTTTTAAAAGCCTGTGGTGAAATCAAAGTCACTATACCTTGCTTTAGAAAAGGCTTGAAATACAGCAGAACGCCGCCTGTGCATCATACTTCAGTAGAAATATAGGAATAATGGTTTTGAAGTAAAATATATCTGGGCATTGAACTGGAAATAAAAACTATCCTACTACTAAATGGAGATACTTTGATTTCTCTCCATTCCCAAGCCAGGAAGCCTCTGAAAATTTTCTGCAGAATTTGAACCTTGCTGTTTTTACAGCTAGAATGTCAAAAAGCTGCTTTTCCCTTCCACAGCCCGAGCCTTGCCCTTTGCCAGACAAACTCACATCCTACAGGTGAGCAGAACACAGCAACAATACTCCAACTCACAGAAAGAGGCCAACTCTCTATTTTTCATTTGTTTTCTTGTAATTCTGATTTAAAAATCAGTTTGCATAAGAAATCAGTGTTTTACCTTCATTCCCTAACTTCTTCCTTCCTGCTTGAGTTACTTTTCTCAGCCTGGAGAAAAGGAGGCTGAAAGAAGACCTTATCACTCTCTACAACTACCTGAAAAGAGGCTGTAGAGAGGTAAGGGTTGGTCTCTTCTCCCAAGTCACAGGCAATAGGACAAGAGGAAATGGTCTGCACCAGGGGAGATTTAGGATGGATGGATATTAGGAAAAATTTTTACAGTGAAAGGGTTCTTAAGCATTGGAATGGGCTGCCCAGGGAAATGGTTGAGGCACCATCCCTGGAGGTATTTAAAAGACGGGTTGACATAGAGCTTAGAGACATGGTTTAGTGATGTTTTTTTTATCAGTTAGGTTGATGGTTGGACTAGATGATCTTAAAGGTCCCTTCCAACCTAGACAATTCTGTGAAATATGAGAAAGAGACAGGGGCATATTTATAAGGCAAATAGCTGCTAAAGTGGTTGGGATGAACACAACAAGAACACAATATGCAAGGTGGGAAATGCTGTGGAAAGTTAAGCAGCGAGATGTAATCCAGGATTCTGAACAACCAAGTAATTCCGTATGAAAATTTAACGAAAGATAACTGAAGTAAAATATATTGCAAATGCTTAATAGATAGGTAGAACCACACACATTTCAATTAGAATAAAGGATCCTTTAGAAAATATGAAGTCACTTCACCAACTTCAGACGGCCAGAGAGAAAACAGCAGTCGCATCATGTGATGGTGATCTGTAGGTGACAACTCTCCCTGCCAGCAATGCCAAGTCCCCTCTCCAGCCCTGCAGATGCAGGAGATAAGGCCCCAGCTCCAAATACTGTAGTAATCATAAAATCACTTGCTCTAATGAAACAGAACTTTGTGGATTACTTGAGAACCAGACACATTTTTAAACAACAAATACTGATGGGAAGTTGGTCAAAAGTTCCAGAATGGGTGTATGGATGGTAGGAGAGACTTCTCATATTATTTAATATAAACTCACCAGTTTTACGCTGTGTACATATCTCAGAAATACAAGAGCCTTTCATTGAGCAGAAAAACTAACAAGCATCCAATTCAAATGACTCAGTCATTACCAAAAATTTTAAATGAACCAATAAAGATAATTAGTGAAAGGAGGATAGAAAGGATTAATACTATCCAAATACTGGTGTACTTAATGAATTAGCAAAATGAACTGTTATTATCTCAGTGACAGCTTTTCAAAATTAGGGTTGTATCAGTTTTTAAAAATGAAAGCATTGCAGCTTTTCCAGAATGGGAAAGATGATCAAACCTGTTGAAATACACACCAAGTGTAAAGGGTGTAGGAAGTGGAATCAAACCCAGTAGTTCATACAGTCAAAAGATTAGTTTCAAATTTAAAAGACAACAATTTTGATAAACTAAGTTTTAAATGCACATTCTACAAAAGCCATACTTTCCAGTTCCTTCTTTTGTTGACAAAAAAATATCTACATATACATGGACATACACATGTGAAAGTATGACCTTTCAGTTTATTATTAAAAATACAACTTTCAGGTCACATGATTACTATGCACTGACAGTACAGTATTCCCATGATAAGAAATCATCAACTTTGATGTAATGACTCTCCATTTCAAAGTTAAGCACCTTCCCAAGTTTCAAATCTCTTGAAGATATTCCTTCTTTTCCTCAAAATACTTCTGAAACCACTCAATATGTTCAATCTTCTGTTTAATGCTGAGGTACGGGTTTTTTGAAAGCCCACAGATGACTAGTTCCATGAAGTGGCGAATAGGTCCTTCCTTAGGAAAGTCTTTGAGGTGTTTCTCCAGAAAGATATGTTCATGAAATTCAGCATCATCCTCCATCCCTAACAAGAGGGACAAAAAAAAAAAAAAGATAAAGTTATTATCATAATACAACAGCAAATTTAACAAAGTAAAAAGGATATAGTTTGCAAATAATCTTAAATTAGTAAAATCAATGGTTCTGTGCTTTTTAATTTTTTTGCACAATTAAGCCAACCACACAAAAGTGGAAGGAACTGCAGAAAGTTAAGACATTCATTTCTCCTTCCACACAAAAAATGTCAGCATGTATCATGCTCCTGTCTACCACATTACTTCCATTTTGTACTCTTAATTATATGCATGTCTAGTATTTAAATCAACTATCTGGCTAGTAATCTTGCTGAAAGCTGAAGACGGGCCAGGAGTTGTGGGGATAACTAAAAATCTTCTTGCTAAAAAGCTGTTTGTTCAATACGTGAAAATTTTTATTCACCAAGGATACCACCTTTTAGATCAGGGACACTTTCTTAATAAATTATTTAAGAAAACACTGATTGCCTAAATTCTGCAGAGGATTAGAGAACACAAGCTCCTCTTGAACAAATGAGGAGACCTCATAAAGTCTCTAATACTGAAGAACTAACACACACTTTCATGCTCATTCCAAGACATGGTTTTAACATCCTATTGCTATCAAGTGGACACAGAAAATTGTTTTTCTAACAGTTTCTGAATCTGTAAGTATATGCTGATGTAAAAATGCTATGTATGTCACCAGCTGCTACTTTTAAATTGTAACCAGTGCAAAATGATGCATTCAAAAGCATCCACAGGACCACGGGGATCCCATAGATCTATGATCAAGGGACCACTGTAGATCTCTGATCAAGCACAACTCAGATCCTACAACAGATTTTTGTTCTCTGTCCTGTGGATTTCCTTTGCTGCTGTTCATACTATGATGCCAGCATACACTAGACAAAGACCCAGATCACACATTCCTACATACAGAAAAAAAGGCAGCTTTTGCAGTTCCTAATTCTGAGATTAAAAAAAAAAAAAAAAAGGCAAACTGGGATTTGCAGTTGAAAGATTTCATGTATCCCTAACTGAAGAAAAAAAGTTTTATTTGATCCCTATTTGCTATAAATTTGTACATGAGATTTGCATCTTTCAGTAAAAGTCTGTTACTAGAGAAAAAATATTGCATATGAACATTTCCAGACAACAAAAATGGGAAGTCTACACCACAAGTGTAAGTATACATGTTTTTCTGTTCTAGTCAGGATATATTACTTGACAACATAAAATCAGTAGTATTAAAATGGAGGTAATTAAACCATGTCAGCCCTAGGCTTCCTCCTGTGTTACAGTTTCTACAGTTTCAGAAGAAATGATGCACATCTCTGGGATGGAGAAGTCTCACAGCTTGTATTCATTAAGTTTACCTTATTTCTTTCCTGTTTTAAACTCTAGGTACTGCAGTATCTCAAGGAGCTGGGAAATATCTCTATTTTTCCCAGCTATATGTGGGTGTATCAATACCAGCTACATGCCACGTTTATCTCCCTCGTCCTTGAAAAAAGATTCTTCAGAATCTCCCTTTATGTTAAAGGAGGGGGGGGCGGGGAGAAAAACTGTCAGCTTTAGAAGGTATATTTCTGCTGTGTTTGGAAACCTATATCTAATTCCAGAAGCAGAGAGATGATCCTTTTACCACACTACCCACTCCGACTTTTCCCCACCAAGGGAAGGTGGTGGAATCTCACTGTACCTAGTTGCTGCTGGTTGCTCTCACAAGCTAACGTTCTTTCCAGGTTTCCATACTTTTGCTTGTCATAGAAATTCAGGAGAACTAAACCAACAAACCCACTACTGAAAGAATCTGAATAATGCTGACAGTAAAATTTGGCCTTCTGGATGCTCTTCTTTTGGGCATAGACACAGGGTATCAGGAGAGAATAAGTCTAATTAATAATTTCATCAATTTTCATCTCTAACTCAAAGGAAATGAAGCCATTTATAGTCTCACAAAAACGCAGGTCAAAAGGAAATACTCCATCACATATTTTAATCTCACGTCAGCCAAAGACGTGATATATGGTTTGGGGATGAAGTGTTAAGTCCAAACATTTCAGTTAGACCACATATTGCAGTCCTCAAAAAACTAAAGTGTGCATCACAAAGACAGACCACAATTGCCCAAAGCACCAGAGGCCAAGACCTCTGGTGGGAACTGATTAGATGAGATATGGTTGCGTTACTCCCTCCCACCTCCAGCAAACCATAACTCCTGCTGCACGGGAAGAGCAAGCCTGTCTCCCAGCCTCTCTTCCACTGTCCTCAGAAACCTAATTTGAAAGAACACGTGTGGTGGGAGTTTAAAGCAGAGGATTTGCTTTACCAATCTCAAAGCAAGAAATCACCCACTCTCAATATCCTATTTCCAGTTCCCTATGTACAACAAAGCTGAAAGGTAAAACATTAACCCTTCCAAGACACAAGCAACTTTGCCTTAAAAATGGCATCTCAAATGCAGATGTCCATTCTTACAGGGAACGTTGCTGACAGGCTATAAAAATGACTAAGTACCCTTATCTAGTGAAAGATGTCCCTGCCCATTGCAGCGGGGTGGACTACATGATGTTTAAAGGTCCCTTTTCCAACACAAACCATTCTACGCTTCTAGGGTTTTTAGAATGAGATAAATCATGCTCTTACAGTAAGTCCTGAGAATAGACCCAGAATTAGTAAAGCAAACCCCCCGTGAAATAATTGTGTAACGTTTACCACCTCTCCTGGCAAACTGATCCAATGCTTCTCTGCTGGCAACAGCATCCCAGAAAAGCAGCCATCAGGGGCAAGCGAGGCATTAATTTTCCAAGGCTTACATTAAGCCTATCAGTTCTGCCTTAACAATCTCTGGCCCATGAGAAGTATATGCTCCTCAAAACAAGGTATTAAACCAAAGTAGCACCAATAATCAGCACTGTCCTTTTTAACAACTGCACTTCCCAGGATTTGAGTCATCAAGGCATAAATGCATAGAAACAATTTTAAAGAGGGGCAAAAATCGACATTTTTCACAACTTTTTGCCATGGCAGTCATAGAGCAGCTCTAAAGCTACTTGAAGCAGCAGAAGAAAGCAGAATATTATGCAAGCCATAATGGTTTGCTAACCTGGTAAAAATTAATCAGAGGTGGAGGGACAGAGAGGAAAAAAGGTAGTTTTCTGCCTAACACTGACTTAAACTGCATCAGATAAGGGAAAAGACATGCAGGCAGGAGACAACAAGGCAGCAGGGTGAGGGGGACAAGATTGCTACTGGACAATGCCACAAGCCACTACATCTAGCCACATCTTCAGATGTTTGCACCAAGGCCAGAGAAGTTTTAAAAATCATAACCATGCCCTGATGCTGCAAAGTGCAGAACAGTGCCTTGGTAAAGCACTCTAAGAAGAACACCAGAGATGCTCTAGCACCCAGAAAAACAGTTATAAGTGGTCCTCATTCTTTTTTATATTTAATTTAAAACCGTAAAGGTTTTCACAATGCTAAAAGTTGAGTGAACATGCTTCCTCAATAGAAAATTTCACAGAACCACAGAAGGATATGGGATTTGAAGGGACCTCTGAAGATCTAGTACAACCCCCCTGTCAAAGCAGGTCCACCTAAAGCAGGTTGCACAGGAGCTTGTCCAGGCAGGTTTTGAATATCTCCAGAGAAGGAGACTCCACCACCTCTCTGGGCAGCCTCTTCCAGTGCTCTACCACTCTCACAGGAAAGAAGTTCCTCCTCATGTTTAGATGGAACTTCTTATGTTCAAGAAAAAACACACGTTTCTTGATAGAGAACAAGCTGAGGTAATGTCCTCTTATTGAGGGAGATGACCGTTACAAAACTGCAAAATTAACAGCAGGAGGAGCATCTTTTATTGCAGAGCTGCTGAAATTATAGTAAGTTGAGAAAATTAGAGCATGGTTCTCAAGCTTTTAACTGTGCTTTGACATACCTAATCTGATTAACAGCCTGTGGAATTTACTAACTTGATATTTTAACCTGAGAGGTGATAGATTTTGGAATGCTCCCCTGGAATTTTCCACATGACTAGTCTTTGTGAACAAATCAATAAAGATTTTTGTTTAAGTATATGTAAAGACTCTTTGTCCATTTGCCACCCCACCCCAGACAGCACAGTTCCGGTCGCATTGCTGCAACAGAAAAACCATTGGCCGCCAAAGACGCCTGGTCCACTTATGGCCCCAGACAGCAGGGTTCCAGCCACATTACAACAACAGAAAAACCATTGGCCGCAGTGGTTTCACGCTTGCAAAAACACGACTAGAATACCCTCAGATTTCTACATGATGGAAGAGATCAATTCTGGGAGCAGTGTTTAAATTCTGCGAAGAAACTGCCAAAATAGGATGAGAATAAAAATTAAGAAACAATGAACTACATTATGCAAATTGCAACTCGGTATAGGACAGATTTTCAAAGACTCCCAGCTTCAGATACTAACCTGTTTTGCTTTCCGTGACTGAATCTAAATTCAGTCTACAATTCTAAAGTAGTTCTGTTTGAAGCCTTTAAAGTCTTTTTAAAAAGAAAACCCACAGCCAAGCTCTCCTTGAAGTTATGAAGTCCCCCATTCCTAAAGTGCATGCTTGCTTTGTGTAGTTCTTCTTTTCCTTAACATTTGCTTGCTCTTTGCTGGCTTCACTTCACACAGAGCTTTTTTTTTTTTTTTAAATGGTAATAAAAGTAAATACCTTGCATAAAGATGTCTAGGTGAGATAGATGGCCAGAATGAATGAACATTGTGACTGTTTATTCTTAGGAAATAGACAAAATGAAGAGAGTTTAACACTCAGCCAGCACAGATATGGAACTGGCAGACAGCTGATTAGAATCCAGTGACTTGGGCCAAGAGCCACACCAAAGACCAGAATCAGCATTATAAACCACACACAGTGGTTTTAAGATTCCCTATACTCTGCTAGAAGCTTCTTTAAAGAAGCTGCAGAGTAAAAAGTATTATGTAATACACTTGAATGGCCTTTTGGTATTGAAAACATCAGGGCTGAGGGAGGCAAGGAGGGAAGGAGGGAGGGATGGAGGGAGTTCTCCCCTCTTTGGCAGCAGCCAGTCTTCAGATTAGCCAAACCACCTGCAGGACTTCACCTGAAGAGTGCCAGAAGGAGTTCATCTGACATCTCTGATTTGGGAGAGTTGGAAAGTTGTATTTCTTTACTATCAAATGCGTGACTCACAGATGAAACACTATGTTAAAACAGTCAAAGGTCATAGCATGCTCTAATTCTCAAAAAAAAGATAAATATAGACAGATAATAAAAGCTAATAGCACACATACCAGCTTCGTTGTCAATTGGAAACTCCCACAGTATTCCTTCTTTTGTCCACTGGATCATCTCCTCAAAACCGTTTCGGGGAGGCTGCGCAGTTATTGCTGCAATCTCCTTCGCAAACTCTAGATCCCAAATTGTTGGCGAAGACACTACAAAAAGAAATTTTGTAAAGATCTGTCAGCATGCCAAAGACTTCTCACTAGCTAAAACAAAGTCCTTTAACATTAACCTTTACAGAGACTAATACTTTCAGCTGTGCAAATTTTTCTACCTTAGATGCCAGCATCACCTTTCTCAAATGAGAACTCTCTGTTGAAATGAAAGTCCATTAAATTCTCAAATGTCTGCTGAAAACGTCTTCTGAACTCCTAGGGGACAATTTATTTTTAAGCCTTTCACACAGAGCAGGAATTTAATTTTTCTTTTTTGTCTTTCACAAATTGTACATATGACAAACTCTGAACTTGACTGGTGCACTCTGCTAAAGGAATCTTGCTTACTACAGGAGTTTTCAGGTACTTCACAACTACACTCTCCTTCAGGGAGATAACTCCATCTATAAACGATAACAATTCCTTTCCCAACAATCCTAAGCATCCCAGTTTGTCTCTTGGGCTTGAGAAATCCTTGTTTCCTATTCTTCTCCTAAAGTCAAACAGTCCCTTTAGGGATGCATCTTTTCTGATGCATATAATTAATTTTTTTTTTTTTTCTTTCATCAAAGTGTACTTGTATTGCAGCAGAGTTAATCTTCAGGAGTTCCTGCCCCTCCACCCAGGAGAACTGGTCAGGAGCCCAGTCTGCACCACGCTGCTGAAGGGAACAAGCTGTTACCAGAAGACAGGGAGGAACCGCTGGGAATGCCTGGGGCTGCCGTCTCATCAGCTGGCCTAACTCTGGCCTCTGTGGCTCCCCCCTTTGTTTTCTTGCCTCCCCTTGTTATCAATTCACCCTAAGCTCCTTGGAACAGAGACCTCGATGTGAATTCAAATGTTACAGTCCATTTGAAGTGGATCACGGCCAATCAGCTATTCTTTTACTACTCATAAGTCATAAGTATTTAACACTAAGATATAATTTCATCTTTGGCTCAGTGGCTTATGGCACAATTAGATTTAAAAAAAAAGATTAAAAAAATCTCCCCCCTCCTTTAGGACAAAAACAAGATGAAAGGGCAAACTATATTTTTATATACTGAAGTGTTTTCATTTTTTGTGTTAAATCAGAAGATACTTTTTCAAATTATTTCTTACTTAGCAAGGAAATTTCCAGAACTATATTCCCTAGCTGCCTACTTTGATTTGAGGGCTGGAGGCAGGAATGAAATACAGATAAAAGACAAGATGAGAAATCATACCAGAATGAAATTATTGTCCACATCTTAGCATACTTTCTAATAATGTGCTACTAACAAATCTTCTAATAGAAAAGAGCAGAAACTCATTTTTTCAAGCTTGCAGTAAAGGTGATAAACACTATATTTTCACCTCCATGAAACAGAAAATAATACGGATATTTTATGTTAACACTCACTGATACTTGATGTTAATAGTTAGGAATAATTTTTTGAGGGTGCAAATTTACTTTCCAGTTAACATTCAGGTTTTCGAAATAAATATTCAATATATAACACAGAACTTGCTTTTCTATCATGTATAAACAGTATTTGAACTCGTTATCTCCACTAATATGAGCCAAGAAAGTGAAACCAAATGAATCAAGGTATGAAGTATCACACTGGTATTTTCTGAGATTAATGCAACAAAATTTGTCATCAGGCTTAGTCAATAAGTCAAGTTAAAAGTTTCGTGGCTCAGAATATATTGTAAATTTCCTCAAGGCTACCTGGAATCAAACAAGGAAACACCACATAAAAAGCTGAAAGAAGCTTACTTCTTAATAACTAATTATAAATTCAGTGAAGTCCACTTAGTCTCTTACACAATTTGTGCACATTCCAGTTTTGCGTTAAAAAACAAGTGTATCTCAACTTTTCAATCCAGGGTGACAACTATGTGCCATTGTGTCTGCATTGTGCTCGTGCAAAAGAGGAAGGTTAAATTCTCACCATTTTACCTGAGTAAATTTGACTTAACTCAAACGCCAGTTACTTGAACATCACATTTGTCAAGACCGCTAAAAACAAATGCTGCATCACTCATCACATTTTTTTATGTAAAACGGACCAATTTTAAGGAAATTATTCATCTTAAAAAACAGCAAATTTAATTCCATTCTACTAAGCAACATTTATAGTCCACCACAGAAGTGGCTGCATTCAGAAAGCTCACAGCTGCTTGAAAATATGCAGAGAACATTATCTGACATTTTACTAAAGAAAATAAGTAAACAAATTAATTTCTCCCTGATGTTTCAAGTGTAAAAAAAAAAAAAAGGCAGAAAATTACTCATCTAGAATCTGGCAAAACCTAACAGCCCTACTCTTAAAGCAGGAACAAATACATATAATTCTTCTATAATTTTCTAAGATATCCAAAAGAAATACCATTTCTTCTTCAGCTGCTGGCTTCATACATAGTTCTAAGTCACTACACTGGAATAAAACTGTTTTTCCAAAGGGCCTCAAAATAGCTTAGGGAAATGAGCATATTAAAGATCAATGCTAGCAATGCAGAGTTTCATTGTTCAGAAAGAAAAGCAAGGGAGTTCTTGACTTGCCCATATTCACACACTCTTAGCCAAAACACAGTCTGCAATATAAAGCAAAGTCTTCACACGTGAAAGCTGTTCCCCTCATGTGGCATTAGGACTGTTCCTGCAGAGCTGTGCCATTTAGTGACTATGAAGGTGGGTCATGCCTGTTTTGCCATTGTTTTTTTGGTTTTATTACATGAGTTTTAGTATATATAATTGGTGGATAAGGTAATAAGGAATTGGCTGGATGGTCATATCCAGAGAGTAGTGGTCAATGGCTCAATGTCTGGATAAAGATCAGTGAGAAGCAGTGTGCCTCAGCGGCCTGTATTGGGACAAATACTGTTCAATATCTTCATCAATGACATACTGGGATTGAGTGCACCCTCAGAAAATCTGTGGATAACACCAAGCCGAGTGCTGTGGTTGAGGCACCTGAAGGATGGGATACCATACCAGATCTGGACAAGCTTAAGAAGTAGGCCTGTGTGAACCTCATGAGGTTCAACAAGACCAAGTGCAAGGTCCTGCACCTTAGGTTAGGGCAACCCCCAGTATCAATACAGACTGGGGGATGAAGGGATTGAGAGCAGCCCTGCAGAGGAGTTGAGGGTCCTGGTGGATGAAAAGCTGGACATGAGCCAATAATATGCACTCACAGCCCAAAAAGCCAACCATCTCCTTGGCTGCATCAAGAGAAGTGTGGCCAGCAGGTCGAGGGAGGTGATTCTGCCCCTCTACTATGCTCTGGTGAGACCCCACCTGGAATGCTGCGCGCAGCTCTGGTGTCCTCTGCACAGGAAAGTCATGTCCCTGTTGGAGCAGGTCCACAGGAAGGCCACAAAAATATCAAAGGGCTGAAGCGCCTCTGCTATGAAGACAGGCTGAGAGAGTTGGTGTTGTTCAGCCTGAAGAAAAGAAGGCTCTGGGAAGACCTTATTGCAGCCTTTCAGTACCTAAAGGAGGCTTGTACGAAAGGTGGGGACAAACTTTTTTGTTGGTGCTGTTACAACAGGACAAGGGGTGATGGTTTTAAACTAAGAGAGGGTAGATTCGGACTAGTAAGGCCAAAATTTTTTAAAATGAGGGTGGTGAAATACTGGCACAGGTTGCCCAGGAAGGTGGTAAATGCCCCATCCCTGGAAACATTCAAGGTCACATTGGACGGGGCTCTGAGCAACCTGATCTAGTTGAAGATGTCCCTGCTCATTGCAGGGTTGGACTAGATGACCTTTAAAGGTCCCTTTCAACCAAAACTATTCTATGATCCTAAACATATATGAAGAGCTTTACAGTAGGTAAAGCAAGGCATTGTTTGTCAGCCACTTACAGGATCTCTCAACCTACACATGCAACACAAAAAAAAAAAAAAAAAAAAGATGACCACAAAGGAATCGAATGCATGCTATTAGGTTTCAGGGTTTGTTTTTTTTTTTCCACCCTGCTTATGCTTAGCCACCTGTAGAGCATGGCTGCTTCCCTGGCATCACAACCTTGTATTTCTTTGCCATAAAATTAAGGCAGCTAGTCTGCAGCTTGAGCACACGCACAGAAGACCAGCCTTAGTGACAAAAAGCCAGTTTTACCCTTTAAGTTCAGTAACAGTATGTCCTGATTAATACGGAAAACATTAATCTACTACACTGCATGGAAGTTTTGCTTACTAAAAAACAGAGTTAAAGTATTATTTTTTTATAGGTCTGAAAGCAGGAAGTTAACAGGTCATAAGTCTCCTTTACAACAGTGGATATCTTGATATTCTAAATATTCAGAACTTGGCTTCACTGAGTTTTTAATTATTGAATTTCCACTAACCTGTTTTCAGTGCTTTTTCTGTTTCTGCAGAAGCCTTAGTGAATATATTAAGCCTCTTTCCCACTTTAAGACTTCTATAAACAAAAAAGAAAAACAATACTTAGTATTTCGCAACACTTCACAACATTGACAGATAACAAATTTAAAAGCACAAAATATTCTCATGAACTAATAGATCTCCGGAGGAAAAAAAAAAAAAAAAAAAAAGAGATAGTGACTCTCACTAAATCCTCAGGCTTTTAACCACAGAAAGTGTTTATGACTTTATTATTCATCTGTAACAGAGCTTCCCAAAACATTTCTGTGTGAAAGAATGAGCATAAATCAAACCTTATATTTGCAGACATTTTTTTACTGAAATATTTAGGAAACTGAACAAAGCTAAACAGTATGAAACCACAGACTCAAGCAATTTGACCAAGTTGCAACTTAAAAGTGAATCTGGTGATTTGGTTTATTTCCCCTGTAAAAAATATTGCACAATTCAGGAAAAGAAAACGCAACAGCTAAATCAAACAATTCCTGCTTTATGACATAAATAGCCTATTTGGTAGATTACACAGCCACCTTCTCTGCCATATGGCAAACACTCAAAATATATCTGTATGATATATTTTAAAAAGCATCACCCTGATGCTCTAAAAATCTGACCATCTATTTTCAATCATATTTATGTTTAGCATAAGCTTATACTAAAAAAAAAATAAAATGCAAGAGTTCAAAAAGTAATCAAAATAAATTTTCTTAGAAATGGAAACAAAGAAAAATCAATGTTTTTACTATAGAACTTGAGAACTTATATTGAACCTGAGAAAAAAATGATTCTTTTAAATCATACAATCTTTCAGGTTTCCACTGAAATTCTAACCATTCCTACTTTATGTTATTACATATTCACTGTTACCCTGGCAATACCTGCCCTTCGTGACCTTAAAATTTCTCCTCTCTGGATTTACTGCAGATTTCTGATGGCTCCAACTACTTTTGCAAACCTGCTCTTGTCATATTACATTTTACTGATGTAACTACCCTGGATCTATTTCAGCACAGAGCAATTTAATTACAGAGCCTTAAAAGAATGTTGATTTAGGATTATATTTTCCTATCTGTGTGTAACTCCCAATAACATTGGCTGAAGATATAAGCATGACTTGGAAGAACATTTGAAAATGACTAGTTCAAATGACGATAAAGCAACATCACTCATTTCATTGAAATCTACTAACTCAATGTACACTTAGATATTCTTCCTAAACCATTCTTTTCATATTATCAATAGATAAGTGTACTTGTTAGGAGACAGTTTGCTCAATACAGGGATTTAAAAAACTATTTTGAGGTATTTACATACCAAGTACAGTTTCATCAAATAAACAGGGTGAGACAGCTTCTCAGATATCATAAATTTAATAAAAGTTCTCAAACACATGTGAAATTCACTTTCCTTTGCAGTATGCTAATAAATGAAAAGTTTAGCGAAGATAAAATATATACAGTGTACAATCACGTAAAAGCTCAGGTTTCCAGTTTATATTTCTAGATCATACTATTTCTATTCTTTCAAACTTTGGAAAACTTCTAATCCAACACCTTAAACAAAGTATTTCTCATAGTCAGTCAAGAATCATAGCCTAATAACAAAATTACACCCATGTGACTACCAACGCTGCCTGGTAATTATCCCCAAACTAAAAATAGAGCTATTCAGCATTGATAATGAAGTCAGTTCCCTTGCTCCTCAAATCAGCAACTCACGACAGAAATACTTAAGTCAGGAGGGCTTTCCACAAACTTTGCATCAGGAAAACACCGCTTGCTGGCCTTGTAGCACTGAAAAGGCCCAAGAGAAACTTTCCCCTAACACACCTTTAACAGTTTGGTAGCTCAAGAACAAGGAAGTTCCACAGCAACATTTCCGCAAGCAAGCTAAGTTCTTCTAACGACTGGCGACAGCCACATCTACATCCTTGAGGTTTCTGCATGATCTACATGGCTCAATGCATACGGTACAATTTGTTCCATATAGAAAGTCATGACCCTCTGTTTTTGATATACTGAAATAGATGTCTTGGCCAAAGAGGGCAGAATATTGTACACCTACCCACCCACTAATTTATGCCCTTTATTTTTTTCTTAGTTATCTAAAGTCTACCTTCAGCATTAACTATCTAAACACAAACTCCCTCAACTTCCAGACTATAAGCCCAAGGAAAGGGGATTCATTTGCAAATTAAATGAATTATTAGAGAAGTTAACCTTATTAAAACCAGAACTGCTAGAGAAAGAATATACCGAGAAGGAATGTAATGATGAGCTGCCATGGGAAAATAAAAAGACCACAGGCAAGAAAGCATAGCTTACAGGAGTTAAAAAAGATAATAAAAATCTAAGAGCATTCCTTAGTTCATTGAGAAACAGACTGGCCACGTGAACAGCAGCAAGATTAATTTAAGGAGTACCCTGACTAGCCATTCACATTTATCATGTAAATGATAAAATTCATTTCATAGACAAGTACATCACAGACAATAGAAAAATAAATTACAAGATCACTTATCAGTCGCAACAACACGGTAAAAAATGCTAGAGCTTTAAAAATCTCTTCAAAACCCCAACAGAATGGATAAATATTTTCTAAACATAGAATATTTATCTAAGTTTTCCATTAGATGAAAGTAAGCCTTCAAAGCCTCCATTTTCCAAAAAGTGATACAAAATTGTATTATGCATAAGTGAAAATAATTTAAACTAGTTAAACACAATTACATTTCAGCACCAAATATTTTTAATTATCTAAAATTTGGTATTTAAAAGTACACATTATTTAATTAGCTGTTTAACATTAACTGATGTGTTCTCAGAATTTTTTTTCAACGTTAACAGCATTTTCTGAAAAGACCTTAAGTAATTTCTTTAAGCTGTTAAGTATCATGGTAATATGAATATGTACAACTAAATCTAAAATATTATCCATTAGTAATTTTTTGCATGCTCCTTCCAATAGAAGGGAACACCACAAAAATACCTTCTGGAGTCAAAAGACTGAGGCCCTCTTCCGGGCCTGATTCTTTGACCATCCTCATCCGACTCCAAGGAAATGCGACTGGATATCCTCACACCTCTCTCAGCTGGGGACTGCCTTTTAATTGACATTTCTGAAATAACGTTGCTGAAATTAAAAACACAAATGTAAAAACAAATTAACAAAGCAAGGAAGTTCATGACATCTATCAACCAGAAACTCTACTCTCAATTGTTTTCATCAGCCTTTATAAGACAGAAGTACACATTCTTCACAAAATACATGTATTTTTAAGTCATCAGACATTCAAATCTTACTTTTTAAACCACCTCAGCTTTTACATTCTGTATAGATTAAATGAAAAGTGCTATTTCAGCCTATTAAACCTACAATGAATGCTTTCTTTGAAATAATTTAGCTTCCAACTGAAAGAAAAATTTCATCTATCTGCATACCAATATTTATAGAGTGCACTAGGAAGAATGATAAATTTGTCTGGATACAAGGAATACGCTGAAACAGAGAGGCAAAAGTCACCAGGTTTTTTTGGACAGGAACCAGCACCGCCCAGGGACAGATCCCTGCTGCTGCAGATCAAAAGGAAGCTTGCCTTCACACATCAGCTGACATGGGTCAATCATGCCACCCTAATAAGTAGGTCACCTTTCCCGATGCAACTGCAATCTGTTGCATTGCATAACCCTATTACAGCACTGACAGACCACATCTTTCTTCATAATTCTGCAGTCAAAAAACCATATGTGAAGAACAAATGCTCTGATCTCCTCTGGTGTGGTCTGCAGCTCATTCTGCACGCAAAGGGCAAAACGCACCACCTTTCTGCCTCTGCCCATCAGTCCCCTTAACTGGTAACTCTGTTGGTTGGTAAAGACCAAGCTGGTAACTGTTCCTCATAGCTTCTCTCTCCACGCAACCGCTTCCAGTAACACACAGTCATCCAAGATTGCGATGCTCTAGTTTTAAGACAGCCTCAAAAAAAAAAAAAAATAGGCCAAGTCAAAAACACTGCATAGCCATTTTCTGAAAATCTGAATGAAGTTCAAACTATGTTTTTAGTAGTTTAAATCAAAAGAGATTTTATTAACAAGAAAAAAATACTCCTGTAAAACTGCAGAAGCTAATTGCCACAGCACAGTAGGATTCCTCTTCAGTCTTAGATGTGGTTGTGAATGGCAGAACAAGAATAGCATAGCGCTTCAAGTACCTACTCTGAAAGAAAGGCATCCAAAACCAAGTTTTAAATCATTTCATTTTAATCTTAAAGAAAAAAAACAATCTCACTCTAGAAATTACGCTGTGAAGTGCCTGCTGGCATTAGCCCATCTGCTGTTGGGCCAGCGGCTTGACACACTTCTGAGAGTTAAGGGGACATAATTCCTAAGGTCAGTCACACACAGCCCAGCCCAACTGCTTGGCTTGGCTGCAGCTGGCAAGGCGGGAGTGTTCCTGTGCTACATGGGGATCAGGCTTCCTCGGAGAAGCTCTTCTTACAGCCAACATTGATTTATTTGTACTTTTGCACAGCAGGTCTGGACAGACTATGTTACCAAGCTTTCAGAACATGCAGGCAATGGAATTATTCCCACTGGAAAGTCCTAATGTCACCCCATCAATGGTATCTGAACACTTCTGTTAGCAACATTCATCACTCCATCATTAAAAGTGTCCCTGTTTTAACTAAAACTATAAAGGTGTTTTTAATGTCCTTTTTAATGAAAAATATCAGATTACAAATTAATACTCTAACCCCAGTGCACCTACAGCAGTTAGATATTACATGGTATTACCTCATGTCACAACATGAGGTTAAAAAAATAAGCTCCTAGATACTTCAGCTTTCCAGAGATGGGAAGAGGTAGAGCTTTTGTAATTAGCACAGATTCTGTCTCCTTCCTGATCACCAATCAATAACTATAACACTATAAAACAGAGACTCGAGGAGCTTTGCATATACTTTAGCCTGAGGTCTGAATTACTTTACTACTTCCTCACCCAAAACAGGAGCTGAAATATCATCTTGTAACACTGCAGATTTTATTTTGGTGTAGCACTGTTGTAATTTCCACTGAGTGACACTTCATCCCACACTGAGAAAACTAAATTCCCGTATTGTTAATATTTTCCCCTCCTAGTGAACACACTGTCCTCACACTGTCTTCAAAACAAGGTGATGAGGCAACCACATACAACAGTGACCCCTGGAGGCCATGCCGCAATCCTGAGAAAAAAAAAATTAGTATGAACCAAAAGATCTAGACAACATACAATTTATTTCATACCCTCATAAATCTCAATAGCAGTATCCCAGTTTTTTGCAGCTAAGCATTATATGCCTCTACTGCTTGTGAAGGTATCTAATTTTTAAATAGTTATAAATAATGGAGGTATATATACTGTCTTTTAAAATGTGTCAGTATATTGAATGGAAAACCTTTATGGGAAAAAAAAGGTTAAATTGCCCGTATTCTCTTGTTGTCAAATAAAAATCAACACAAAAGAATCATGTAATTGCTTTCTAATATATTAAAAGCATTTTAGTACCTTCTGTTGGAATTTAAAAATCAACAGCTTTAACACTGATCAGAAAGCCAAAAGTACCAAATTCACCTCAGAGTCTAACTGTGAGAGGTTACTATTAACCATGTTTTCAGTCATGAAAATCAGCAGGATTTGCTGGTCCTTCCAGGAAACTCATCCATTGATAGAGTTTCAAACTGTTACCTAACCAACAAGGAAGAAAATGGAACTTTTCAGCATACAATAAAAAAAAATTACCATATATTTACAGGTAAAACCAAGCTGGTACGCAAAGCTGCCTCAGGAAGTAGAACTTGCCAACTCAAAGCAGAGCAAGCCAGCCCTGCCGTTCCTAGCCAACCAAAAAGGCTGAGTTTGGTTGAAGAAAATGCATTTTTCTAACCATAATGATTCATCCACAAGCATGTTATAAAACACTGTAATAGCACATCTTAACCGATCTATCAACTAGATAGAGGCACTGTACAGTTGCAAGGCCTTTGGGTTTTGAATTTCTGAAGAATTTAATCTCTCAACAGAAAAAAAGGCTTTTTGCTTATACTACAACTTCCTTAGATGCCTTCTTTCTTCCATATCAGTCATAGCTAGCTAGGTCCTTCAGGGAAAGTGCAATGGGTGGTAAGGTCAGCAAGCCCTTGTTGCCGTGTTCCTTATATCTTAAGGAATAGCCCTTGCTCCTTATATCTTAAGAAATAGGTGCAGGAGCATACGAGGCTTGCCACTGTTTGCATTAGCTCAGTCAGTATCAGTACAGCCTTCCAACATCTTATCAGAAATTGAGGTAGGTTCTAATTACATTTAAGTTGGCCACCCACAGCCAACACTATTATTAAGATGTTTGTGTACTCTGCTCTTCTAAAAACCCCAGTGACAGAGATGGAACAACCTCACTGGTAATTAACAGTTTCATGAATATATTCTTTAGGCAATATATTCCTTATTTATTCTACTTATACTAAGAAGTGTCTCTTAGGTTTTCGGTAATACTGCACACAAAAAAAACCAACCAAAATGCAGAAAAACATCAATCTTGCAAACAGATGTCTAACCTTTTGGCTCCAAAAACCCAGGGAGAGATAAACTTCTGTCAAGTTCTTGAGATCTTCTATATTCAAGCCAAGAGGACATTGTGAAAACAGAGCACACACACAGCCTTTGGAGATGCTTGCGTGTACCACTTAAAACCATACTTCCTCCTCAAAGAGCACAGACTTCACATGTTTGGAGAGAATTTCATTCTGCTCTCCACAACCACCATTAGAGCTCTTGGTAGAAAGAATCATGAATGCAGGATAAAAGGGAAACTTGCACAGTTTCTCCCTTTTCCCTTCACAATCTCTGAAAAACACGTATTTAGTTTAACAAAGTTATTCACTGAGCATTGTGCTTCCCAAACTATTTGCAAGCATCTAACTCGATCCATTTGCAAGCATCTGTCACATTCTTCCTTAGTTTCCATTCACGTACAGGGCAGCCTAACATCAGCCACAAACATCACTAGTTTTTTAGCTACTCTGTTTGCAGTTAATTGACAAATACACATATCAAATCTTTTACTGATCCCTAGAGCAACCTACAAATAATACAATAACGGGCCAGTCTTAGGTCCTAGTATGGGACAAATTCATTTTCACAGAATAAATTAAGAGGCTTGCAGTTCACAACACAAACAGCTATAAATAATAGTTTCACATTCCTATTTTGCTGAAGATCCAATCTTCTGTTTAGTTCAGCGTTTCACCTGGATTTAATGCCTTATTTTCTGAGTAGGTATCTAAATACTAGCTTAAAAAAAAAAAAAAGAGAACCAAAAAACTGTCTTTAGTCATCATCCAAAAGAGCAGTATGCACAACTGTTTCCGTTTCCAAACAAATGTTTCTCATCTGTTTGAAAGCCACACTGGAAACTGATTTAAGCCAAAAGATGAGTTTTTTGGGTTGACTGGAAAGTTTTGAAAGGAAGGGTGGGGCTATAAATAGAGCTGCTCTAATTCAGCTATGCAGAGCTGTCACGAAAATTCACCAGTCCAGACAGAATGTCTGAAACGTCCACAAATCCATCCATTGTGTGAGAATTTCAGAAGCTTGAAAAAAAAAAAAGATCTGTTATTTTGCAAGCCTGTCCAAGAAAGTGATGATCCTGGACAGGAAAACAATTCCCTTTCTGCAAAACCATTTTAGAATAAGGATGGCAAAATTTAGGGAGTCTGGTATAACCAGACCGATGATGTTCCCATTATTCATTAATTCCGAGGATAACCTGTTCGAATTTGTCTTTTAGTGCCATCTTTCCCACAGAGAACCCAGTCACCTTCAAGATGACACTGCAAAATCAAAAATTTGAAAATTATTGAGAATAACATTCAATACAGACCGTATGTTAATAGTTCCCCCCTTTTTCTGTTTATCTGTGGTTTCTTCATGTCTTCTTAGTTGTGCAAGTAGTTCTGATTCCGTCTGTTTCTTGTTGAGTGGTAGGGAAGATGCAACCGCAGAAGCAGCCTCTACCAGCTCCGGATTTAAAGGTTTGCCTCTGTAAGAGACGCAACACATATAGAAATTAAAAAAAATAATAAAAGCCTTAATATATTTAAATTGTCATTTCTGTACTGTCATTCTATGTCTTAACAACTCAGAAGTTATAGTTAGGCATTATCCCAAATGGGGGTGGTCAGTGGGATGGCCAGGTTTTTCTCTACATTGCAGTAGTCATCAATTGCCAAATGACACTGACAAGGTCTTGTTCTCAAAGCCAGGAAAATCGCAGCCTTACACCACTGCACAGCTCCTCAGATGTGAAGCTTAGAAGACCAAAGGGAACACAGACCTGCAGGATTAACACATTGCGGAGGGGAGCCACCAACAAGGCTTGACAATCACGATGCCATTCTTTTGGTTTTTTCCTATTTTCTCAATTCTGTTGTATTTTATTTAATTTGAATTTTGTTTTGAATTTTATATATACATATAATTTATTTTATATTCAAATAATTTTATTTGAATATTACCTCCCCCCCATTAAAATAACTCTCCACAGGCAGACGCTAGTGCTATCTTTCAAGAGTCTCAGTGCAGAAAAAGCTAGCGTACTGTAGAAAACATACATCTTTTGGCCAGGTTCTCCCGTGACTTACTGCAATCTCCATCTGCACTACATTCCCTTACAAAGCTCCTTTTATATATTTGGAAATGGCATTTGATGCTTTATTTTGTCCTAGATAATGAAAAAACCCAAACCTGAAACAAGGAGAAAAAAGGCTAAGAAAAGTTTGTTATACTTTACCCCTGGATGTCTTCTTTAGCTTTCTGAAGCATAGTACCTCCACTGTCTTGGCCTTCCAGCTTGTTTGTGGCTTGCTTTTTGATCTCACGTGCTTTTAACTGTTGGAGTTTCTGCCTGTAGCTCACTTCTACTTTCATACCACCAATAATGTCTAACAACTTCTGCTTCGGTGTTTCTGCCGTGCTGCCCTGACTCTGTGATGCCACTTTAGCGGTGCTGTCTTTGGAAGGAGTAGATTCATCTTTCTCAGTAGAAAGCACACTGCTTGTGCTGAAGAGTTTCTGTATTTTGCTACACGATACAAAAAAAAAAAAAAAAAAAATCAAAAAAAACCCCAGAAGTTACAAAAAGGGTCCGATGCTGAATTTGGTAAGCCTATCAAAAAAGCCATTAGTAACAACTATCTAGCCCTAACCGAGTGCAAATTGAATACGTTAAGTACACGTCAAGCATGCTCCTTTTGACTTTTGAGAAGGACTAGGACACTGCTTAATACTCTTGTTTTTTTATGGTTTCTTCATCACAAAAATCACAGAAACAACTTTATTTCTTCCACAAATAAACCATGTCTAATCTAAGAACTTCAAACTTTTAAAGTACCCCTGCATTAGGTAGCAGACTGAGAGTTTGGATCTACTGGTACGTGATACTTAAGGTCATTAGTACTATAGAAAGCTCACTAAAACTCTTAAGGTAACAAAGAGATCACTCCTAGCCACCTGAAAAAAGACGGCGCACACACATTTAGCTTCACATTGTTTCACACTTGTGGCACTGCTACAGATCACATTCCCCTACCCTATGCCCTGCAATACAGCAGCCAAGCATTCATGTATCCATAGGGGGAAACGGGTCCTGCTGCAAGATAACCCAGTAAAAAAACAAAACAAAACAAAAGACATTTTGGTCATTTTTCCCTTCTGCAGCAGCTCCTCTACCTAGTCACTGCAAAGAAGCGGTAAAGAAATGGCTTTTGCAAAGAAGCCAAAATTGGCACCGTGAGGATGTAAAGCAAAGGACAGTGAGGAGCTGCTCAGGATATTGCTGCAACACAGACACAACTGCATTCTCTAGGAAAAAAGTTATCATAAAATTCAAAAAACTGTTCTTTTAACACTCTAAAATTAAATGTTTAAGTCTTAAAATTTAAAAGTACTTTTCCATTTAAAAATCACCTTCAAAATAAAGAAAAAAACCTTACAATTAAATATTTACTTTGATTCAAAAAAAACCCACTTCAACAGATCTTAACACACTTCAAGAAATCTAAATTACTTTTGACACACCTTCCCCCCTTACGCTCACCTCTCCCTGGCTAAAAATGAAAAATCTGCTAGTATAAGCAGACATCATATTACTACTTTAGTCACTCTGCACTTAATAAATTGTCGGCATGAAATTGTCAGCATTCAACCCTAAGTTTCGATGTTGAGAAGCAACCGGAAAATTTAAGGAAAGTTTCAGAACCACATTATTGAGAAGACAGTAGGAGTCCTGCTGTTTTACATTGAGTTGTTCTCCACAGATCTTTTTCAAACACATGTTTTTGATTAATTCAGGCTGCATGCTCCTGAAAACTATTTCTCCATTCAGCGATCTCTGCTTTCAGTGTCAGAAAACCACACCAAGCCTGCAAGCCTTAAAACATTTCAAGTCAGGAGTACACTGCAGTTTGCGTTACTGTATTTCATCTACCATCAGGTTTGTCTTCTGCTCAGACAAACCCCACCCAGCCTTAGAAAGAAACCAACCTGCTTTATACATTAGGCTAGCACAGTATCAGAGCTTATTCAAAAAGATCGAGCAGCTTTGAAATGGGAAAAAAAAATGCAAAACTCATTTTTATTAAAAGACTCTTTATTCAATGAAAAGTAAAAATGAACTTCCAAATACTAGTTTTTGGCCAGCACTTTGGGCACATACCTCTGCCAACAGACAGCACAGCTCTGCTGGTATAAAAATGCTGCTGGGGTCACACAAGAGTGCTGTTGACAGCAGTCACAGATTGGATCATACAACTGTCTAGGTTGGAAGAGACCTTTCAGATCATCAACTCCAACCATCAACCTAACATTGACAAACACTACCACTAAACCCTGTCCCTGAGCACCACTTTTACCCATCTTTTAAATACCTCTAGGGATGACAATTCCCTGGGCAGCCTGTTCCAGTGCTTAATAACCCTTTTGGCGTAGAAGTTTTCCCTAATATCCAATCTGAACCTCCCCGGTGCAACTTGAGGCCATTTCCTCTTGTCCTATCGCCTGTGACTTGGGAGGAGACCGACCCGCACCTCTCTAAACCCTCCTTTCAGGTAGTTGTACAGATAAGGTCTCCACTCAGCCTTATCTTCTCCAGGCTGAACAACCCCAGCTCCCTCAGCCTCTCCTCATAAGACTTACTCTCCAGACCCCTCATCAGCCTCATTGCCCTTCTCTGGGCCCACTCCAGCACCTCAATGTCCTTCTTGTCATGAGGGGCCCACTGGACACAGCAGGGCCTCACCAGTGCTAGGTACAGGGGGACAATCACTTCCCTAGTCCTGCTGGCTACACTGTTCCTGGTACAGTCCAGGATGCTATCGGCCTTCCTGGCCACCTGGCCACACTGCTGGCTCACGTTCAGCCGGTTGTCCACCAACCGGGCCCGGCCTCCTCGCTGCCCCAGTGGGCTTCAGCCTTCGGGCAAGGCTGCAGCAGGCGCGCACCGGGCAGGCTCCGGGCCCCACCCGCCAGGTGCAGGCGCCACGGGCACAGGAGAAAGTCGGTAAACGCGTTTAACGCCAAGGCCAGCGGCGGCGAACCGCCCCCGGGGCGCAGGCCGCGACGAGGCAACCCCCGCCCACGGTAGACCCGGCCCCACCGGGGGCGGCTTCCACCGGTGAGCCCAGCAGACCCCGTCCCATCAGAGAATCGCGGCTGGGGGCGGCGACCCGGCAAACCGTCCCCTCCCCCCCCTCCCCCGTCGCCGTCGGGCGCCCGCTCTCCCCGGTGAAGGATTTACGGGAGACGACGGTACCTGTACGGCCTCCCCGCCTGCCGCGCTGCCCCCGCCGCCTCCCGGCCGCTCGCTGGCCCAGCGAGGAACCGGGCGGCGAGGCGACAGGAGCCACCGGCCGCGCCGCCACAACTCCGGACGCGGCTCCACATGGTGCTCGCGGCCCGGCGACCCGACCGGCGGCGGCCCGTCCCCCCGCGCCGTCCCCCCGACGGTGCCGGCTGGGAACGCGAGCGGCGCCCAGCGTTCCGGGCAGCAGCGTTCCGCCTGCCCCGCTCGGCTCGGGTGGGCACGGGAGCCCGGTCCTCTGCCGAAACATCCCAGTCTTAAGAAAGAAATATATAGAATCATAGAATCATATGGGGTTGGAAGGGACCTCTGGAGATCATCTACTCCAATCCCCCTGCCAAAGCAGGTTCACCTAGAGCAGGTTGCTCAGGAACTTGTCCAGACAGGTGGACTCTCCAGAGAAGGAGACTCCACCACCTCTCCGGGCAGCCTGTTCCAGTGCTCTGCCACCCTCACAGTAAAGAAGTTCCTCCTCATGTTTAGGTGGATTTTTTTATACTCAAGTTTGTGCTCATTTCCTCTTGTCCTGTCACTGGGCACCACTGAGAAAAGACCAGCCTCGTACTCCTGACACCCTCCCTTTAAGTATTTGTAAGCATTGATCAGATCCCCCCTAAGTCTTCTCTTCTCAAGACTAACAAGACCCAAGTCCCTCAGCCTTTCCTCATAGGAGAGATGCTCCAGGCCCTTAATCATCTTTGTGGCCCTCTGCTGTACCCTCTCCCGCAGTTCCCTGTCCTTCTTGGACTCGGGGGCCTGGAACTGGACGCAGTACTTCAGATGGGGTCTCACCAGGGCAGAGTAGAGGGGCAGGATAACCTCCCTTGACCTGCTCACCGTGCCCATGGCAGAGGGGTTGGAACTTGATGATCTTTAAGGTCCCTTCCAACTCTAACCATTCTCTGATTCTATGATTCCATGGATCTGGATTTCCCAGTATGTGCTCAAGGATATGCACATGTTGGCTTTGGGGTGTCCAGGCTGGGGAAAAACAGATATGTCGGATCTGCCTTGAGGCCATCAGCTGTTGCTGAGGAAAATCAATTCCTGCTGTGAGCACAAATACTAACGAGAACCCTGACCTAGCTGAAGAGGATCAGATGAACTTCAGACTTACCAGAAACAGAAGGAAAATATTGGGTCTGGCTTAAATCAGTCTGAAACCAAGCTGAAAACAAAAATCCCATAAACTGGGAAGTGCTGCTGTTGGCCAGTTTCCTCAAATTCTGTCTGACTTTTGGCAATATTCACTTGTCCATGTGCTTTTTGTTCTCCATGTGGTTATTTCTTCCTATTGCCTATGATAGCAATTTCATAGAATCTTAGAATTGTCTAGGTTGGAAGGGACCTTTCAGATCATTGACTCCAACCATCAACCTAACTCTGATTAAAAAACAAACAAACAAACAAAAAACATCACTAAACCATGTCTCTAAGCTCTATGTCAACCCATCTTTTGAATACCTCCAGGGATGGTGCCTCAACCACTTCCCTGGGCAGCCCATTCCAATGCTTAATAACCCTTTCAGTGTAAAAATTTTTCCTAATATCCAATCTGAACCGCCCCTGGTGCAACTTGAGGCCATTTCCTCTTGCCCTGTCGCCTGTGACTTGAGAGAAGAGACCAACCCCCACCTGAAGGTCTCCCCTCAGCCTCCTCTTCTCTAGACTGAACAACCACAGCTCCCTCAGCCTCTCCTCATAAGACTTACTCTCCAGACCCCTCACAAGCTTCGTTGCCCTTCTCTGGACCCACTCCAGCACCTCAATGTCTTTTTTGTGGTAAGATGTCTTTTTTGTCCAAGAGACCTTTGGTATACAAATGCCCTGTATTTCCCCCACACAGCTCTTTCAATCTAGGTAACTTCACTAACAAATAACTTTTATTCCTAAAAACCCTCTCTTTGGCATCACAACCCTCCTTCACCACGAGCTGCTGCCTGGTAGTATGATGTAGCCCTGGCTGAGGCAATGGACCAAGGCAGTTCCCAGAGTTTGGTTGATATTCAGTAACTAGCTCTCCGTAACTCCACTGCATGTCTAACCCATAAGTCATTAGAAAAATGGATAGAAGGCTTACAAAAATGTCCAAGAAACATACCGTTTTCAGCTCTGCGTGTTGGTCTTTTGGGTTGCAGTTGGTTGATAAACAGCCAGAAAAGGCTCACAGAGCACCACAACTCCACAGCAACTGGTAGTTTTCAAGAATATTAAGCAAAAAGAAAAAATATTTATTGTGCAAAGTATAGAAAACAGAGCCTGAAAGTACAATTCTTACTCTGCAAAGAAACATTCCTCCAAAGACCTGCCTCTGCAGGTGGTTTACTCTGCTGTAAATCAGACCATATCAACACAATCCTTGAACACAGCTGAACACATTGGATGTTTTCAGTCTTGTTGGAATCAGCAGTCACAGTAACGTTTGTGTGATCAAACCCGCTCAAAATTATTTTGGTGGTCTTCAGCTGCCTTTTCCCACAGCAACACGTCCTGCGCTGCCCAGCTGCACCATTTACCTGCAAGTTCTCCATTGGTTTAGAGTCACAGCAAGCAAATACCAAGGGAAAAAATGGTGTCTGCAGCTAGTCTCTCCTCTCTTTCAGAATGATCCCTTTAGCAAGAACATGAGCTTTTTTTCCTTCCTGCACTATCCCTCAAATCTGTGATTCCAGATAGATTTGTAGTAAGGTCTTCAATTTCCATGCTTCCTAGGAAGACGCCACAGCCCAGGAAGTTCTGGAGTTCCCGAGGTGGTGGGACAATCTATGCTAGTAATTAATTTGATGCAACAGGAACAGATCATCAGGCTGAAATATCTAGCGCTGAGGCTCTTTACCTCTGACGTGGCCTATTTTCATTAGGTTAGGGCCAAACATCCTTCTGAAATGTGGTTCAAAGCTGTCCCACAAACCTTGACTGCAACCTATTCTGGAAAGGACAACACTGTACTCTCACTTGCAGTCAAGAGTACTACATCAGTTCCCAAATCACTTTCACCTGCATAAGACAAGAAGCCATCTTACTTCTCCTCCATGTACAACCCCCCTGTGGTACTGTACCCCTCCAAACAGCCTGGACAACATCCACTGCGAGGTCCTAGGTGAGTTTTGATGGTCTTGTTTCTGCAGTTCTGGCTGCCGTTCTGGGATGATACTTGCAAAGAACCGACGTTCATCCTCCTGGGCAAGGAAGAGTTCCCTAAGAATTAGGAAAAGCAAAACAGCTTTCAGGGAGCAAATGGTTTCCCTGTGGTTGGCTGGAGATGGCAGGCCCAGGAGACAGGTTTGGACTGCTGAGATGCTGCAGGATGGAAAGGAGCACATGTTGCAAGGAAACCCTTTCCTCTCCTGCATCAGCCAAGTTGCCATGGCATCCCCCCCCCCCCCCAGCTTTTCCACTCCCAGAGGTCACTCATCCCTCCAGTGCCGAAACACTCTGCTAAAGGGGGGTTGTGGCCCACCCATCACACAGTAGGTTATCACATCCCAAAGCCAAATCTCTTCAGTCCCTGAAAGCCAGATCCCTTCAGTCCCCAAAAGCACTTCCATGCTCCTGCAAGCCAGGCAAACGTGTCCATTTATTTCCTGCCAAAATCCTTTGAGGGGAAGCTTGAAGTTAAACCCCAAACAAACTGTCCATTAGGACAGTGGAGGGGCAAAAAGTACGGTTTGGCTTAGTAGACACAGGTGCAGGTAGCAGAAATAACCATGTGGTGGCAATGTGCTCATTCTAGTGCTGCGTTTCAGGGCTATAAAATCTCCCAGGCAACATCTCAAGTGCTCTCACCATCTCCATCTTTAGTACAGGGTCCAAACAAGGGCAGACCAAGCCTGGTGGTGTGCCTCAAGAATGTGGTTCTGAAGAAGCATCCTGAAGGGCTGGTTGCTTCAGCTGGCAAGTGGCAAAAGCAAGCAGCACATAATTTAATGGCATATTAGTTGCAAGCTTCAACTACATTAGGGTTTACATATTTTTCACCAACTGAATCTTCCAACAACACTGCAGTCCTGAAAAAAAAAAAAAGGAAGTCAGCACATAGGTCAATTCTGTGTGATTAAACAGTAATCTCTAATTATTTCAGATCATTTGAGATGCACAACTAACTCACGATCACTAACTGGTTACCACAGACCCAGCAATTATTTCTACATTGAAGCAATAAAGTCATTTACAATTTGATGTAGTTGTTTCTAAAACCATTTATAACCTAACTTGCTCTTCCTTAACAATTGCCATATTTTGAAGAATAGCCCCAAGCCATTTAAAAGGAATGTTTCAAGAAAATATAGAAAAATATAGAAAAATCAGCTGTATTTGAAGAAGCCTACAATTAATTAAAAGTCACAGGCAAAGAAGCACATTTAACTTTCTGGTATTTACAGTGTTTTTTCCTTGTTTGGGCTTTGAAAGTAGAACCTGTCAGTTTTATTTTGGGAAAAACACTATCTAAGATCAAATCTAAGATCAAATGTGTAAGTCTGTGTGTCTCGATCCACACAAACACATGCGCAGCTCAGCAGGGATTGCAGGCACGCAGCACTTCCCATATCTGGCAGAGTATCTCAAGTATCACTGATCACTGGTATATGTTATTGATAATTCTCATTTACTTTTCCACAGGCTGTACAGTGTCCTACTGCTTTCACCTGGGTGTTGCTTCTGAAGAGCCTTATTGCAAGCACTTCTATTCATTCCTAATCCAAGAAGGGGGGGCGGGGGTGGGAAACAGAATTTTGCACAGTTTTGGCCGAGGAAAGTGATATTAACCCTCACCATGGTGGTTTAAGCCACCATATTCCACTTCATATTGCTAAAAAATTAGGACCGCAAAAGTGATGCGTTAGCTCAGCACAAGTCACTTGTTGATCTGCAGCAAATTCCTTATGAATGTCTGTGCATGTCCAATATGTAGCACGTTAATGTGCTGCAGGTCACTGTCTTTTACGTGCAAGCAAAGCTAGAGTTGCCCAAGGAAGCTGCAGATGCCCCATCCCTGGAAGTGTTGAAGACCAGGCTGGATGGGGTTTTGAGCAACCTGCTCTAGGGGGAGGTGTCCCAGCCCATGGCAGGGGGGAAGTTGGAACTAATGGACTTTAAGGTCCCTTCTGACCTAAACCATTCTATGATTCTATGTTTTTAGCAGATGTCTGAACAGGAACACTTCTTACTTTGTACCTCCATAATTATTTGACTATTCAACCCAACTAAAGAGGCAGAAGAAAATCCTTTTTATTTTAGTCAGTATCCAAGGTGTCAGAACTTTACACCTTTAGATATAAGATTTTAGACTGCTGTATTTTTATATTAAAGTATAAAATAGCTCTAAACCTGTATGGCTTAGTCCTCTAACATGCACATGAAGCCTAATGGGGAATTTTGTATTTTAGGGAAGGCGAAGTTGTCATTTTTGATCGACATTCAGGCATGTAGTACAAAAAGATGGCCACAGGTTCATTTTCTTTCTCCTGCATTGCTCGAATGACATTGAAAAAACGTGTCAAATACTGCAGGAGTCCAAAAAAAAAAAAAAAAAAAAAGCTGTAGTGGGACTGGATAAATACCGGTGTCGGGAATTAGAGCAGCTCTGCTGCCGTTCTCCCACAGGCGCACACGGCTGGGATTTCAGGGTACTTAATTTCTAAATAAATCCTTATTTAAAAAAAAAAAAAATTCATTTAAATCCCGCGCAGTGAGGTTGAGCAGAGCCCACCGCCGGGCTTTTTCCCGCCCGGAACCGCCTCTCACCGCCGGGGGCACCGGAGGCCGCCGCCCCGCCCGGCCCGGCCCTGCCGCCGCCCGCCCACCGCCTCCCCGGCCCGCGCCTTCCCCGGGGCCGCGGGGGGGCCCCCCCGCCTCCCTCAGCCGCCTATATAGGGGTGGCGGGGTGGCGGGGCCGCATGGGCCAGCGGCGTGCTGCGGTGAGTAGTGGATAGCGGCGGCCTGGGCGGGGGGCTGCCTTGCCCGCTCCGTGGGCGCGCGGAACGGGCTGGGCCGGGCCCACCCGGAGGGGTGAGCCGGGAAACGGCCTGTGGGGCCTGGCGGGCCGGCCGCGGCCTCGGGGTTCAGCGGTTGTGGTGGGCGACCCCCCCGGGAAGCCGGGTGTCGTCGGGCCGGGGGCGGTGCGGGGTTAGGCGGTCTCCTGCCCCGGCGGCCCCGGGCCATCTGCCCGCTTAAGCGCGGGCCGGGGCTTCGCCGCGAGGGGGGGATGTGTGGTCTGGGGGCTGCCGCAGCCCGAGCCTTCCTCTCGGCTGTCCCCAGCCCGGGGCTGGCCTGGGCAGAGCCCGTCTCCGCGGCGGCCCCGAGCACGTGTGACAGCCCCGGTGGTGGCCTGCGGTGACCTTGGGAGCGGAGAGCCGGCCTGCCTTCCCGGGCCCCCGCATGGAGCTGTGCTGCCTCCTGGGTGCCTTGTCTTAGTCTTTGGAGATGTGTCGGCAGAGAATAATGTCTGGGGCGGCGGGTGGAGGATCCTACAGGACCCGTAACGCTCACCCACGCTTCTGTGCTCCCAGGTCTGAGGTTTGGACTTGCTTTGGAAGTCGCAAGAGTTGCTGCCTTGCTGTAACTACGAGCAGGTTTTAACCTATTGCTGTTATTACAAGTCGCAAAAAAAATAGGAGGGAGGTATGTACATATTATAACGCTGGTGTAGTTTTGACAAGTCTTAAATCTTCTGAAAGTGTCAATGTGTTGTAATGGATCAGGGAACTTTCCTTGGCTGTTAAAATTTCCCTCATTTTGTAGGCATCTTTTTTTTTTTTTTTTGTCCATCTGCTGCCAAGCTTTCAGTGGGTATCTTCTGTGGGTGATGTGGCGTGTGCTCCCTTTGAGGACTGGCACAAGCTGATGAGCACTCAGCATGATGCAAGCCCTGTACGTTTTACTGAAGGCAGGCAATTGTTGCTGCCTAGTAATTCCCTTCATTCAGAGGCGGTCTAGCTCATCTGTCATTCTTTTCTTCCTCTAAATGAGAATCAAAACCGCAGAGTACTGGGTGAAAGCTAATGAGGTGTATAGGATCATGAAGTGTATCTTGGTCTTGGGGTCTCTGTTTTGAAATACCACCTAACATACTATGCTGTCCCTAGTGAAGTGGTTCAAATCTGTAACCACAATTTGGGAATAGCATATATTGGTGTCACTTACTACAAGGGTAGTGCAGTATTTTTTTTTTTACACCCATTATGTTCTGATTCCTGCAACACATCTTAAACATATTAGATGTGTAGTTAGTGAGTGGCAGTATTTGGCCTCTTGGAGTGGGTTTTTTAAGCTTCAGGAGTAATAAGGCTGTTTAGAGACAGGTTTTCTTAAAGCCTTGCTTGTATGCAAGTGTCTGTGCTTGTAATGTAAAAGTTCTGAAAAGGATGTGGTTCATACAGTGTGGGGTTTTTCTTAATTATTCTTTCTATGTAACCTACTGGAAATTGTTTTTCATTCATGTTACTCCAAAATACATCTTGGAAGAAAACAGGCTTCTAAAGAAGCACTACAGAACATAGAAGAGTGAAAAATGTTCTGTTTACTCTTGTATTCTTGTGCACAAGCTTAACACTCAATGAAGAGCTGCTTCACGTGTGTATTTGTGTGCTTTTTAAGACTCATGCAACTTTTTTGACAGCACCACCAGCTAAGTGTCTAGCTCAGCAGCATGATTCTGAAACAGTGGGAGTTCTTTGGCCCAGTGATTTTACTCCAGATAAGCCAGCTTGTTTTGCCTGCATGCCCAGTGAAATTAACTTGCTGCTGGCTTGAGAACAGAATTCATTTAAATGTTTTATTTGAAAGTGTCGTCTTTGTATTTCTGCTTTCCAGCTGCCTTCCTGAGAGATGAGTGTAATTTTTATTTATAATATACTGGTAAGGGGGGGGGACTTGCACTGGGAACATGACAGCCAGACACAATTCTAGCTGTTCGTATTCCTTCCTTTTCTTACTCATATCTTCTGAGTGCCATGTAGAAGTACCTAATATGCCTGTATCATCATGAATACAGTTTTCTCAGCTGCTGCTCACCATGAAGAGAGCAATTCTCCGTTTTGCTTAATAGGTGGAGAGCTGAGGCAGTGGGGAAATATTCCAGCTAGCCAGCCTTAGATGCCTGATGGGGACTATGCTTCTATAATCAATAGAAAGGAAATGTTCAATGCTGTTCCCTGGAGATAGTCTTTGCTTTCATTTGAGAGATCCAGGGAGACTAGAAGCTAGAAAACCCGAGTAGTCTGAAGCTTGGCAGTGATACTCCAGAGGACTTGCCTAATGTGGCAAAACTAGTCAGTTGTCAGTCAAAATACAAATATGCTACATCTCCATCCTGGGGACAAACTTTTTCTGTCTCTAAATGGTTTAGAACAGCTAAATGGAAGAGTTGGAAGTGAAAGCATTCATGTGATGCTTTAGCCTGTCACTTATTGTTGTAAATTGTGAATGCTTTATCTTTCTCTTCTCTCAGGAGACAAATATCTTGACACCTGCCAGGAAAGAGGGAGACTTCACTCTGAAGTAACTGATAAACAAGTGTGAAACATGAGGATCAACTCAGCTATTCAGGCTGCTATTGACCTCACAGCAGGAGCTGCAGGTAATGCTGGAGAGAACTTAATTGCACAAGACTTCCTAGAGACAGCTTTAATACCGTTGACAAGTGTAAAAGCAATTTCCCATTTTCTATAAAGAGCCTTGCCTTCTGTATTTTAATGAGATGGAGGTGAAGCAGCTGACCTCAGCCAGAGTTGTATCTGTATTACTATTGCTCCTACCAGGTGAAAGCCCTGCCAAAACATGAAGGTGTAATTCTTATTTCAGGCTAATAATTTTCCAGGAGGAGGTTTAAGTTTCAGGGTTAGTTCTCACACTTACATGAGTTTAAGAATCAGTCACATGTAGAACTTTGCAGTTAGCTCAGTGTGTGGGTGACTGAGGTGCCACTGTTGTCACAGGAACCCTCTCGAAATGAAATGGGCAAGAGGCTGTCTGAAGGGTTATTGGCTCAGATGACATTCTAGTAATCTGTGAAACTTCAGTAGTAGAACTGATGATCATAAGTTCACTTAATTGACTTCCACTTCAGTCTGGGCCGTGCTATAAAGTTTTGCTGGACCAGCTGTGGCAATCACAAGTGTGGAAACAGTTGCATTGTCTCATTGACACTACCATGAATCAATAATTACCTATATCAGGGAAAAGGGGTCTTTTTTGGCATTTCTATGCTTCATCTGAGGTTAAAAAAAAAAGCTATTGTAGAAGTACTGGAAAAGCTTTTGTCATGAGGGCAGGCTTAGCCACAGAGGTACTAGTTTGCAATGGTGTCCAAACATCTTACATGATGTCCAGATGACAAACATCAGGATAGGATAGTTAATTTGGCAATGATCATACAGAAAAGGTGGAAAGAAAGATTTATTGTACTGTTGTAATCAGTTTAAACAATTTAATGTTTTTTCTTGCCCATTACAATCAGGCTTTTTATGACTGTGTTAATGCTGTGGATATTGCAATATTAATGGTGTTAAGTGCATTCAAGGTGGTTACTGGAGGAGTTATTTGTCAGAGTGGAGTTAACCTTACTTAGTGTAGAGAGAGCAAGGGGTGACAGATAACCTGAGTCCAATGTGGCACCTTCATAAAGCATTTCGTCTGCCACCACATTTTGCCCACTGGGTACCTGCTTCATTAGCCTTTGCAAAATATGTTATTGACTAGACTACACCCTCTTTGCCTGCAAGGGAAGAGAAGTATTTCTGCTATAATTCCTTCCTTGCCTTAGAAAAAAATACTTTTCTGTTAGTCTATTCATTCCCCTTGGGTTTTGTGTCAGCAAAGAATAGCTGTTATATCTGGTTTATTTCCCAAAGTAGCAGCTTAATTATCTGTGCAGGTCTTGACGGTTTTGCGGGTGTTCTCAGGTGCTTAAATGGGAGGTGTGGTTGTTCTCCTTCCAGGTACTTCAGCTCAGGAATGCTGCTGTTACTGTTCAGAGCAACGGAGCGCTCTGGTTTAGGAAGTTCCATCTTTCTGTTGAAGCCTGGTGTGTTTCATCTTGGCTACTACAGGAGCCAAATCGACTAGCTTTAGCTTAGAAATCTATTGCTTGATGATACTGTTCCATGCCCACGTTCACTCTGTCAGGGCATGCACTTGAGGTTTGCCTGGTTTTTGGCAGCAGAGCTTAGAGGAACTTAGAACTAATTATGCTGTTTTCTTCTCTGGTATAGTTCTTCCTCCCTTCAGATAAGATGAAGGAATTCAGACCTTTTCCCATGTGACTTCAGTAGTCATGAACCATTGCTCTTGTTCTTTTTCTTTGCTACTTCTGCTATAATAGTTTTACTGTCCCTCTAGTATTTTATTTTCTGTATTATTTCCACATACTGGCTTTGTATTGCCTATGTTCATTGGTGGTGCTTGTCTGTTACATATGCCTCTGCACCCCTTGGAAAGCCAGGCAAAACAGCTGGTTCCTCCAGCAAATACATAACCTGGTTTTACCTTCCTCTCCTCTCTTGGCTCGCTGATAAGTAATGACATATCAGGGCAAGTAAATTCTAAGCAAGAATAAATAAGTCATTTAGCTGCCTGCGGGTCATAGTCCTTTGCCTAGGATCTGAGCAACCTCTAATCACTTCTTTGATGAAGTAGGACTCCCCCCCACCCCCCCCACCCCAACCCTTGTTCGCATGTTACTATTAGGACCATGTTTGTCTAAATGTTCAAAGAAGGTGGTTTTTTGTTGTTTGTCTAGTTTGCTTTGCTTTTGTCGTTGGTGGCTTTTTTTTTTTAGACTCTTTACTGCTGGCTGGAAGAATATTTTTTTTCTTTAATATTTTAGATATTAACATGGACTCTTGGTCTTTACCTTGAGGCTTACAAAGGTCATTGCTGTAGGTTACTGGGCTGGTTGTGCCACCTCCAATGGCAGCGTAAGGAGAGCCCTTTCTCTTTTTGGAACAGTTGTTCACAGTCAACTCCCAATATTTCAGCTCTGCGTTCCCAAGACCATTTGTGGTTTTCTTGGGCTCCTTCCAGCAGCCATTATCTTACTATGGATCTGTGGATGCTTTAGGTCCCACCTTTACAGAGGAGCCCTAGTGTTTGCCCTGTAGATTAATACCTACCCGATTTGCCTGCAAGTAGCGTTGGCAGAGCCCTTCCAGCTGTTGCTTGTCACAGCCTTTGTTCCCCCTCCCAGAGCAAGCAGCTCTTCAGAGCAAGGAAGCATGAAGCTTTTAGTGATCCCTCTGGTTGAGAATGAAGTTTTATGCGGGTTGGATTCCTCTGAAAGACCTGAAGTACCTCTTTGCAGAGGCGCAGCAACAATGTAACACAAATGTGTTTGCAAAGAGTAAAATCGATTGAAAATCACCCTAGTTAAACAAACGCTTGCTCACTCTGCTATTCCCCACTTAAAAGAAAATAACTAACCTTAATTGGATGCGTGTGTTTCTTTCTATTTTAGTTTCTTTACATTATCTGCATTGACAGAATTATTTCAGTTTCATAGCTGGAAAAAATCTTGTTAACTTGCCCTCTTTAAGGTATATGTCTTTAAGGTGCATGTCAACTGCACTCTGCTTAAAGAACAGATTCTGTTTTAGGATGGTTCTTCTCTGTTGCTAAAGAAGCAAAACTCCCCCCCTCTACTCTGCACTGGTGAGGCCACAACTGGAATACTGCATCCAGTTCTGGGCTCCCCAGTTCAAGAGGGACA
>JAOQGH010000001.1:178746879-178785126 GCA_025769975.1 Gallinago jamesoni | reverse complement strand
AAAAAAAAAAAAAATTCAGTGAAAATTCATACAGTTTAAATAAAAAAAAAAAAACAAACACCAAAAAAACCCACAAACCCATAGAATAGAATCATGAATTGTCTAGGTTTAGGATGGCAAAGATCTTTGAGATCGTCCAGTCCAACCATCAACCTAATTCTGATAAAATACCACCACTAAACCATGTCCCTGAGAAACACTTTTACCCATCTTTTAAATACCTCTAGGGATGGCAATTCCACCACTTCCCTGGGCAGCCTGTTCCAGTGCTTGATAAGCCCTTCAGTGTAAAAATTTTTCCTGATGTCCAATCTGAATTTCCCCTGGTGCAACTTGAGGCCATTTCCTCTTGTCCTATTGCCTGTGACCTGGGAGAAGAGATTGACTCCTGCCTCTCTACAGCCTCCTTTCAGGGAGTTGTAGAGAGCAATAAGGTTTCCCCTCAGCCTCCTTTTCTCCAGGCTGAACAACCCCAGCTCCCTCAGCCTCTCCTCATAAGATTTTGCTCCAGACCCCTCACCAGCTTCATTGCCCTTCTCTGGACCCACTCCAACACCTCAATGTCTTTTTTGTGGTAAGAGGCCCAAAACTGGACACAGTACTGGAGGTGGAGCGTCACATAAACCATAACATTTATATAAGGTACTCCTGTCATATGCTTCCTGTTGGGTATTGGCCCTAATAGATTGCTGTCAGTCCACACTGATATTTCTTACTGCAAAAGAGTAAGTTGGCTCTTTCTGCAGACTGCTGAATTGAGTTAAAACTTGTGAAAAAACATTGCACTGTGGGCAAAGCAGTTATTGATGACATTGATGGAAATATCTCACAAGTTTTCAGGGTATTGACCTTGCAGTTCAGTTTGAAAAAGATAACATGTTGAGAAACTTTGCCCTTCTGCCCGTTTTTAGCTTATCCTGGACGCTTTCTTCCAGTATGTGGGAATAAATGTAAATAAGAATCATCTGGAGTTTTGAAGTAAAAAGCTTGAGTCTTTGTTACCAATTTCTAATGCATCATCAGTTCTAGCACTCTCTTGGCAGTGTTCCTCTTCTCCTGGGGGAGTCTTAGTCTCACTTGATTACAAATTTTTCAGTTTTTTGTTATTGTTGGAACATAAAGTCTGATGGCTTCTGAACCACTGCATTAATGAGCAAGGGAAAATGTTGCTTGATTCACTAACACAAGTGATTTGATTGTAAAACAATACTTCTAATCCAGTACCCATTTATGTAAGTGAACTGATTCATTTAGATGCTTGCTTTTAGTAAAGTAAAGAAATGCTTAATGAGAACCAAGCTGGTTTTGCTCTTATATGTGATTTTTTTTTTTTCTTCAGGTAACTAAATTCATCACTGACAATTGATGCCATTGTGCTAAAATCAGTGCAGTTGTCTTTTCCCACAGAGAATTCTTTCATCTTGGCTTTCTGTGTGATTTTCCTAATAGTGCTGTTTGTGTATAGACGTTTCAGTTGTAATAACCTTCAACCACCCTCTTGACTTCTTCTGCCTGCTGTAGGTGGGACAGCATGCGTGGTGACTGGCCAGCCCTTTGACACTGCCAAGGTGAAGATGCAGACGTTCCCTGACATGTACAAAGGAATTGTTGACTGTTTCGTGAAAACCTATAAGCAAGTGGGGTTTCGAGGCTTCTACAAGGGAACCACACCGGCGCTTATGGCCAACATCGCAGAGAACTCTGTTCTGTTCATGTGCTATGGATTTTGCCAACAAATTGTGAGAAAGATTGTTGGAGTTGACAGGAAAACAAAGCTCAGGTTAGTAATAGAAATGTGTTTCATGTTTTAAAATGAATACATAAAAAGTCATGCAGCTACTACTTGCAAATACTGTATTGTCAGGGTGCAACTGATGTTCCAGCCCCCCCTCTGCCTGTATGTAGTGTAGTAAGTTTTGGAACACAGACCTTTTTGTTCTTACTACAACAGAGCCATCTACCTGTCACTGCAGCTGGCTGATTTAGATAATCACAACTTAATTGACATATTCAAGACCTGGAACACCTTACCAAAGGGAATAAACACTGCAACACCTGAAAGTTGGTATTCCCTTGATCTCTAGCTTGCTCTGATTTTGCTGAGGAGGTAATGGTTCCTCTTACTGGGAGACATGCTGAGGGGAAAGGATGCTTTTCTAATATTGCCTTGCTTTTTAAATTTAAGTTTCAAAAGGTTGAAGGTAACAGTGGTTAGCAAGGGTCTAATTTTGTGCAGTGTGTTGTCTACGGTACTGGCAGTAAGTGGTTGCTTAAGGAACGAGAGAAGAAAGTGTTTAGTATTTACTCTGACTCCTCTGCCAGGCTGTGCTCTTAGTTCAGAGGATTTCTAGAGCCTGATGTGATCCGGGCCATGACTTTGGATCTCTCTTGAAGCACTTGTCCAGTCTCCCCTCAAATTGTTTTAAGTTCCTTGCATCTGTGATGCACTTTGGTAGGGAATTCTGCAGGTGATAATCATTAATTCTGTAAGTGGAAGAGGCACAGTTGCTCCATAGCCACTGTCTCTGTGCCAGTTGGGATTTTATAGACCTTTTTCCATTGTTCCGTGCCCTTTTTCCCCACCTGATTTTTTTGTTGTTGTTGTTTTTCCTTGTTGGAAGGATCCCAGCCCTCCTAGTCAGTGAGCACTTAGGAACTATTCCTTTAACAGTCCCTGTTGCGTTTTTATGAAATTATTGAAATTTTAATGTGTCTGGGTTTGAGTTCATGAGACTGGAGCAGTGTGGAGTATTCAGGGTGTGAATGAGTTGTGGATTTTTACACTGGCATAATGATCATAATCTCTTTCTAGCTAGGATGGTTTTTCTCCAGGTGCATCACTTTAGAGCTGTCAGTGGTCCAGCAGTCTCAGTGTGCCTTACTGTTACACAATTCTCAAGGTATGTCTTGTGTGCAGCACTGAGAACAGCTGCACCTTCCCCATCCTCGTGCTGCCCCGCTGTGTGTAAAAGACTTCTCATGCTGTCCTAACGCCATCTGTTCAAAAAATAATGCAAAGTTAACCACACCCAGCTTTTTATTAATAACTTTGTTCTGCATCTGTCACATCTTTCTCCAAATTGAAGTAGCTGAGGAGGCCATGATTCTGCATTTGAGATCTCTGAAATGACACAGGTGGCCTAAGTGACATTATGTGAGGTGTTCTCCTGTCACCTGTTAAGATGTGCTGTGTTTTAGACTGAGGCCTGCTGTGAGGGGAATATGAAGCAATGAAGAAACATTAATTGCTGTCTACTTGCATTCTCTTTCACTGTCTTCTGGCAGTTGAGACCTCTTAGCCAAGACAGAATTGTTTCCACCTTTCTATTGCTTTCTTAGATGAGGGCTTTTTCTGCTTGCTCAGCTTACAGACCCTCATCTTTTCTGCTTTTCACTAAAATGTAGGAGGTAGGCCTAGCAACAGCGTGCTTTCCTTCTTAAGCATCTCATGTGATCCTCCTGGGAGGTAGACCATAGACTTGCAGAGGTTCTAGGATCATCTCCTCATGTGACTGAGGCAGCTTGTTTAGGGTGTATGTAAGGGAGGTAGTGCAGAAAACTTTCAAACAGTATACATAGGTGTACTATACATCTTTGGAGTAGGATATGGAATGGGAATGTAATTTAAAAAAGCAGCAAGAGCAAGTGCCTCTGACATCTCGCCCTTCTTTTCTTGGTCAGGTACAGGTACTTCTCAGATCCAGGATGGCTGTTGAATTCACTGTTGATTGAAGAGCGAATAGTGTCATTGCATGGCTGTACTAGGACGAAACTCTAAAAGATTTAAGTTTACTTGAAAGGTTTCTCCATTATTGTTGTTCCCTTGAACTCTTCATCTGGATCATTGTGGGGGCATCTTACGATGTGCCTGTATGAGAGAACTGTATTGATGTGGTCTGCAGTGGTGCCCTGAGTATGTGTTGTCTGTCCAGGGTGTTTCCTCCTATTCTCATTGTGGAAGAGTCGAGAAGCCTTTGTAGTGTGCTGTAGGGGAGGGAAGAAACCCCAATGAGGTGGCCATCCTCCAGACGTGACAAAGAACTATAATTACCTTTGTTGTCTCTGCTGTTTTAAAATTGTCATGCTGTCTTAGCGTGAAGAAGAAAACGTGTCAGATCACAAACTGTGGTGAACCATATTTCTTATGTATATCTAAGCCATTTCTTCTCATTTTCTCATTATTTTTGTCATGTTAGATATTTCTCAAAACCAGCTACAATGGTTTGGTTTTACTTAAAGTTACCTTTTCAGTCATACCTTCAAATGGCTTCAGAAATAAGCTTGCCCAGCCTGCCTGTGTTTAGGGAGACCCTGCTCAGTGTGCAAAGCCTTGCAGAACAGTTACAAAACACCACTTTTTCCAATTAAAGAAAAGCATACTGCTGATGCACGAATCAGAAAGAAAACAAGCAGAGAGAAATACTTAATTTCATTTATCTTTTAACATCCAATTAGTCCAGTCAAACTGATTTCGTTCCATGCCAAAGTCTAAGCTGAGAGAACTATTATCCTTGTTTACCTCAGTTTGACTTTCTCAGTACGTGACTAGTCATCTTCAGCAGGTTATTTTCTTTGAAAAAACAAGTTAAATGCCTTTTATAGAAGAAGCATCTGTGTGACAGTAGAGGATTCTTGCTCCTGTGCTGCATGATCAAAACTCTCCCATCCAGAAAAAACACTGAATTAGGGATTTTGAGTTGAGGGGAAACTTGAACAGGATTTAAGGCTTAACACTTCTGCAATAAGGCCAATTATATTAAAGACCAAAGCCTAAACAGTGGGTCTAGTTGAATTTTGGTGTTCAAGATCAACAGGTGAAAGTATCAAAGATCTGAACTATGGCTAAAACTAGTCCTTTAAATACGTGTCAGAATTCTTTTCAAGACTGGTAGGATCTGTTGCAGGTTTTTCTCTCTTAAAGGATTCTGTGCACTCTTTATTGCATAGCTAGAAGGCACCTCTTCCATATTTTCTTTTCCTAATTCTTTGAAGTGTAACCTCATTGCCTTGGTCTAGCTCGTAGCTTAATGACTGCCGGGTTCAGCCACGTACTGTATTTTTAACTCTGCCTTACTCTGTCTTCACCTTCAGTGGGTTGCATCTCGGGTCCCTGTTACACAGGCTATGTGCGCGCTGCGAGAGCGTTGTGCAATCAGTGTTGCCTTTTCTTATTTACTGCATATTATTCAGTTGCCGCTCTGCAGGTGGTTACTGATTTCTTCCACTTGAACAGTTCTTGTCACTGCCATATCTGAATCGTGTCATGAGCTTTGCTTTGTGTCACAACTTCAGTTCTGTGATGTAAGGTGAAAAGTCGGAGCTTTAAGTTCCAATACTGTAAGTGTGTAAAATTGCTGGGCACTGAGCTAACAGCTCCCTGGCATGGAAGGGCATTCTGAGCAGCAGCAAGGTCAGTCTTGGCTGTGCTGACTCCCCAGGCTCTGAAAGAAGAGCTTCTGTGCTATCATGCAGCTTCTGTCCAACACACTGGGGTCTGTAGGAGCCTATTTTAAGCATCTATCGTAAAGGAGTATGATCATGGAGTACCAGCCTCTTGAGTCCTGGCAGTTTAGCAGCCCAGACTTTGCCATATGTGGAAAATCACCACAAAGCAAGTCCCAGTTTTTGAATCCTTGAGTCAATGCAGGCTACAGTGCTGTCCTGGGCAGTGGTGTGGTTTATGTTTGACTGCACTCTCTCGGATTCATACAGTTTCATTCATGGCAGCACATTCCATGGAAAGATTACAGTGGTCCACTGTACCTTGGTTTCAGGTTTCTAGCATCTTCCACTGAAAACCTGTATTAATGCTGGTAAAGTGAATTTGGGAACAGTGACATCTGCATGAGGTAATCATTGTTTCTTTTTTTTTCTTAGGAAATAACTAGTACCCAAAAATTGCCCAGTAAAACAAATCTATGGAAACTTGTATAAAAGCCAAGAAGGTGAAGATTTGACAGCGTTTGTTCTGCTGTAATCACTAAAGTATAGCAAAGAAGGGTAAAGGTTGCAATATATCTTCTCGGGTGTCAAAATGATGTATTTGAGTTGTATATGAAGATGGGATGAGCCAGGTTTTTCATTTCCCTAGTTCAAGCAACTGCACTTTTCCCTTGAGGCTCTTTCCCCCAAGACTGTCCATCATTTTTTCTCCATGATATTTAGAGTACAGGATCAGGAAGCTGGTTGCTGGTGCAGTGGCTCTGATGCACTGAAGGTCAGTGCCCAAATACCCTCTGCAGTTTCTCTCTTGCAGTGATCTGCAGAACGCAGCTGCAGGCTCCTTCGCCTCTGCCTTTGCCACTCTTGTCCTCTGTCCCACAGAGCTGGTGAAGTGCCGGCTGCAGGCCATGCACGAAATGCAGTTGTCAGGAAAGATAATCCAGGGACACAAGTAAGTATACACCCTGCACGGTATCTCTGAAACCCTTTAATGTCTAGTTATTATTTTTGATTCTGTATTTTTAATTCAGTGTCACATTTGTAGGCACTCAGAGATGAATTGTGGCTGGGAGTGTCACAGCCTGGAAATTTTTCAGGCACCAGTGAAGGGCTCCTGGCAGGATTTTATTCCAAGTCTTAGCTGAATCCTTTTGTCTACACTGGATTTAACCCTTGATTGTCACCGCAGATGCCTGTTGTTCTGTAACCTTCTTACTGTCTGGCTATTAAGCATCACTAACTGTATCAACCTCTCTATCAGTACAGTTTGGTCAGTAGTGAAGGGTGTTATTCAAAAGGATGGTCTCCTTGGATTTTACCGTGGCCTATCAAGCACTTTGCTGCGGGAAGTCCCAGGCTATTTCTTCTTCTTTGGAGGATATGAACTGAGCCGGACGTTCTTTGCCTCTGGGAGATCAAAAGATGAATTAGGTATGGTGCCCCTTTTTTCAGGTGGATTCTAATAGCCTGCTGTCATTGGGGACATAAGGGAGGGAGATATGCTAATAATGTACAGCAGTTGTAAAATATGTGTAAAATAAAGGCAACTGGACATACAGTTTATAGCGGTCCACATTTTGTGTACATATAGTCATGAATTATTGAAGTAATCACTTTCCAGTGGAGCAGGATGTAGATGGAGAATAAATACAGTGAGCTAATAGTAATATTACAAAACTACTTAAATATCTGACTATAGTGTAACACAACTCTGGATTACTTAATTTCAGCTGCTGTTTAGAGTGATGTGCATGACTTTAGCTGTATTCTCTTGAACTGCATGTTCAAGCGTATGCTGAAATATACGCTGACCATTAGTTGTTATTACAATGACAGTAAGAGAACACTGAGATTTGAAAATTAGATATGAAAAAAAATAAAATGAGGAGATGCCAGAATAAAGATTGCTTGTCTCCTATTGAAAGGCTGCACAATCATACTTTGTCTCGCTGGGAGTGAGGATTTCAACTGTATGCATTCCGGTCTTTGTTGTTGCAAAATGTTTATAAACATCTGAGCTGTAACACAAAATGAGGTTGCATCATGAAAAGTGGTTGATCACAAAGAAACTTCACTGTGCCAAGTAAATCTCTATCAGGTACACCATGTGATGTTACTCTAAACCATTTCACAGCTAACATTGGAAAGTTAAAGTGGAAAGGAGTGGAGTTCATTTAGTTAATACAGCCAAAACAGAATTCTGAATTATGCTTTTTCAGCATGGCCCATGAACGAAGAGGCACTCCTTTTAACCTTTGAGCTTGTAGTTAGACTTGCAACTTGCCAGTGGCTTAAAATTAACTTAAAGGTTTGCAGGGGAGTGGAAACTGCTCTCTTGTCATAAGCAGGTTCCTCTGTGTTCTCTTTGATTTCTGTAGATGAAATAATGTGATATTTATGTTGGTGAATGTTTTATGGTGTGTATAAAACTTTTTTTTTTTAACTGCAGGTCCCATTCCTTTGCTACTAAGTGGTGGTTTTGGGGGCAGCTGTCTGTGGATTGCTGTGTATCCCGTGGACTGTGTCAAATCCAGAATTCAGGTTCTCTCAATGGCTGGAAAACAGACAGGCTTTATGGGAACATTTGTAACTGTTGTGAGAACTGAAGGTGAGTGTGCAGAGTATCAGCTGAATCCATAGGGCTGCAGATTGAAATCTATAACCTCCAATACCAAAAATTGCTTAAGAAATCTAGTCTACTGATAACATATTGGAGACAGTAACTGTTTCTAACAAGCCTATTGATGCTTCATGTAATCTGGAAAGCTTGGAATCTAGAAATTGAGACCTACTGCACCTACCATGCCTCTTGGTTCAGGAGGCCATTCACTTAAAGCTAACAAAAGCTCAGTATGCATTAAAAGCAGACAAAGGCATGAACTCCATTACCCACAACCAAACCTATCCATGAAAATTGAAAGAACCGGTTCAGTACAGAATTTTTCTTCACCTCTAGAAGTTAATGCAGCACTGACCAAGGGCTGTTTGATAAATCAGTCCTGTCTACTTGGGGCATTGACCTAAGTGTCTCATTTCTGCAAAAGGCCTGCACCAAGCGCTTCAGAAGATGGTGTAAGAACGTGCATGGCAGCAGATAGGAGTTCCTGGCCTTGTTGCTAGAGAAGATACTTATAAGAGCAGGGGTCTCACTTGGGACACAGCTCCAATGTAGTCCTGCTGTTCTTTTGGTCCCCTTGGCAGCTGTGGTACAGCTTCTGTGAACTGTATCTTCAGGTGACCAAGGTACCCTTCTGAAGAGCCTGTCATACCCGAGATAAACTTCTAACATAAGCACTTGAATGGCTAAACTCATGTTGCAACTCCAGATACTCCTTCTATAGCAATATCCAGTGACACTGTGGTCAGCAGCTACACAGGTGAGCTCAGCTCTCTGTGTCCATGCCCCTCTAGGCAGCAGCATTTCTTCAGCGTCCTTTGAAGGTAAAAGCAGAGTGGTTGATGCAGACAGCCAATTTAATCAATTGCTAATTGGCTCTCATTTCATTTCCAGGTGTACTTGCCTTGTATTCTGGACTAAAGCCAACTATGATCCGTGCATTCCTGGCCAATGGGGCACTGTTCCTTGCCTATGAGTACAGCCGGAAACTTATGATGAAACAAGTAGATTCTTACTGACATCTTCTAGCAGATGGAGAACAAAAGGTTGCTTAAGGATCATTTAAATAAACAATCAAGAACCTGGTCTGAGCAGGGCCAAATCAGTGACCTAATTTTAGGAACTCAACTCCAGTTTAGGATTTGTAATCTTTTAAATTCAGGTGATTTTTATAGAGATGTGTACATGCTGCTTGAATTGGACCAGCAGAACTATTTCCATCTTGCAGTTTCTGCATGAGGCACATTGCATGTCATAAATGTATTTTACTGACCTGTGACGGTGCTAAAAAAGACTTATGTTGATCTGTTGGGTTTAATGTAACATGCAGCAAGCAGTCAGCTGTGATTTCTTTAAGGCAAAGCACTGTTTTAAAATCTGTGCTGTGGTGGTGAACTTCCCCAGTTGTTGTTGGCAACGGTGACAGAAGTCCTGTCCAGATCTAACCCTTCACTGAGACCCCTGCCCTTCTCCTCTGTGACTTTGAGGTTATGGCAGTTGGTACCCGAAATGTGTACTCTCTCCCTGCAAATGTGCTTATAAAAGTAGGAAGTGTTTACCTCCTACCTTGTATGACTTAGAGCCATAAAGAGACAAAAACATGTAGTTACTGGGTTTAAGGAGACCATGCAGCTTTTTATTACTTTCTAAATCCTTTCAAGAAGTGCTGGAATACGCAAAGCACTGCTGAATTAAACAGTGTAAGGGAGACTGCTGGAAATAGCTGCTGGCTCTGAGCACAGAATTGTAGCTTGCTGCAGGCTCCTGTTTGGGTCACCTTGACGTGAGCCTATGTGCTTGAAGGAGAGGAGGCTGAAGAGGAGCAGAAAGCTAGAACTGAGCTCTTAAAGACAACTGACACCATGGTCTCCATGGTGTAGCACGCACCTGTTTGGGCCGGACTCCTGCTACTTGCTGTGTCTCTTCAGCTGAGTGGAAAAAGCTCATATGACTGGATTTGTATCACCTTCAGGCCTGGAGGGCATTCCTGCTTGGTCATGTTACTTGATTAAACATGCAGTTAGTGTTAGCCAAATGATGTAGTAACACCTATTTCTAGATGCCAGTCTTGTTCTTGAAGTAGGACGTTCTTGATACAAGTGTGTTCTGCCTTGTAAGAAGCAGCTACTGCCTATCCTGGGAGAAGACAAAGCAGGTCTCAAAGAAACACAGACTATGCCTCAGGCCTGGAGCTGTACAGAGGGATGTCACCTACATGTTGTGACAGCCCACCCTTGTGGAGAGCACAGAGCTCTTTGACCCACCATGATCACCAGAGCTGCGCAGAGAGCAGCAGCTTGCCACAGCAAGGAGAGCTTGTCAGTGACAAGTGACAACAGGCACAGCTGGAACAGCTCAGTTTTGCACGTTACAGTTTCCCTTTCAGGTCCCAGAGACAGGAAGAAGCTTTTGGCAGAGACAGAAGCATCTCGTCACCTACTGCCTCTCACAGCGCAGCCAGGGTGTGTTTCAACTGGCTGCTCGTTCAGGAAAGGTGGTTTTGGCAGTTCCACAAACTCCTCTTGCTTCCCCAGCCTTCACCTGCAGCAAGAAGAGTTCATGTCCCTTTCAGGCACCCAGGAGAAGGGCAGTTAAAGCAGGGCACAGCTGAGGAATCTTCAGTGTCTGTTGCACCAATTTACCCTGACTGACTGGTACAGCAGGGGCAGTAACACTGTGCAGTCAGTATTTGAAAAGAATTTATGCCAAATGTTTAAACAATTCAGGTACAAGGGTGAGGCTTTAAGACTTGACTTGTCAGAATTCCCCTTCTTTTCCAAGTTGTCTACCCAAGAGAAATAGTATATTTGTGTATGTTTCTAATAGTTACAAAAAGGCGAGGACTGATTCCACACCAGTGGAATACTCCAATCTATTTCTTAGATTTGTCTTTGCTTTCATTTTTTAAAGCTGATGGTTGCAGTTTTTAATACAAAAGTTGAAGCTTCAAGAGAAGCAGGATATTTGGAACTGAACCTACAGCAAGAAGCTGGAAGCTGAAAGAGACGTGTTTGGAGGGTTTACCTTTGGGAGGTTGTGTAAGCAGTAATTTTCTATCCATAACTGCTTAAGCTGTACGCATGTATCAGCTGTTCAGCTCAGAACTTTGTATGTTGGTACTGAAATTCAGGGGAATAAAGTTTGATTTCATTCATAGCGTGCCTGACTATTGTTTATGCAAGTACACTTAACAAGCTTGTCTAGATGAGGAGTAAAGAAAGGTTGAAGTCAGTGTCACTGTCCTTCCAGAATTAAAGGAAAAGGCTTTTGCAACCAATGAATATATAAACCCCTCAAAACTGGAGGGAACGTGCCAGCTATAACAAAGTGCTATGAAACAACAGCAGGTTTCACATCATCTAGGGAAAAATAAAGTCTCGTGCTTTGTTATTACCAAAATCGGTTCCACTAAGAAGGTTCAACTCAACTGTACATTGTTGATTACGATGATATATCCTATAAGGTTAAATTTCCTGCCGGAGGAATGCCAGGAGTCCAGCACAGGTCATCTGACTTCCACATATATAAGGGATGAGTGTCCACTGCCCTGAAGCCAGACAAGGTCAGTGCTGCAGGGGCTCAGGGACTATTGTTACAGTCTTCTGAGCAGTAGTGCCTGGAGCTCTTAAGAAAAATCCTTCTCCCTCACACAGCTATTTTGTTATTTGTTCCTGCTTATACAGTAGTTTTCATTAACTGCATGCTGCAGCTAGAAAAGCCTGACTCACTGATACAGCCGTTGCTGCTGCGACGTGAGGAGATGAGCTTGCTCCACAAGCAGGAAGAAGGTTCACCTTAACTACCCTACAAACTATTGGAAAGGGCATCCTAGGCCAGCGATATCCAGTTGCCTGAGCTAAGCCAAAAGGAACTTAGTCATCAGCCACTTCTAGCTGCAATAAAACGGCGTCCTAGTCCAGCTCCTCCTCCATTCACTGTGCCCGCACAGCTGCCCGGCCTGCCCTCTTGCTCCATCGCCCTCTAGTGATGCAGCTCTGGTCTGACTCCTGGACAAGCGGGCAATTCCTTCCAGAGATGCGGGGGTTGCTTTAAGTTTACCAGCGCCCCTTAGCCCTGAGGGGCAGTTTAATTAAGCACAATAACACCTGCAGCCCCCGAAGCAACACAAGGTCAACTTCTGCAGCACTAAAGCCAGCACACCCTGGCCTGCAGCAGCAGGCTCTGGAGACAGCAAATGGGACAGTTCTCATCTGTCAGGATCAGCCACAGAATACCACATCCAGTTTCCCTTTCCTTTCACAGCAGTGACATACTGGTGCAAGTCAAGTAGAGGGCAACAAGGGTGGATGGTGGAGAAATCCAAGTTTATTCACCCATAGCAGAAAGCTGAAGAGATAGCTATCTTACTGCTGCCTACAGTTAACTCATTCATGGGAGAGGACAGGGCCAGGCTCTTCACACAATTATACCAGGGCAGGACAAGCTGCAACAGCTACAACTTGGAACATGGGGAATTCCAACCAGGGAGGAAAATTAGTGATAAGATCAAGTCTTATATGACAACTGTATCCATGGGGATATACAGAACTGATCTAGGCTGTGTGGACTACATGTATCTAAGCAACCCAGGCTCACTCTCTCCACCTGGAACGCTGCTGGTCATTCAAGACAAGTTCCAGCCTCCTGAAGCAGCTTCCAACACTGTGGGAGTTTCCACTAGTACAGCTCTTAAATACCAGTTAATTACAGTAATTAAAGGTAATTGCACAGCAATTGTTGAGCCTACACTTCTTCAGAGTATACCACTACCCTCTAGTGAGCACAGGGAAAGTATGTGATCTCTTTGCTTCATGAAGTAGGTATTAACTATGGAAAGTTGTGTCACTCCCCTTCCAGTCTTGGTTCCTAACAATGAAAAGATCAAGGAAGCAAGAGGACCAAGATGTACACATGAACCTCAACACTTTGCACATCAAGGAAGACCTGAACAGTCGCCACAGAAGAGCTGCACTGCCGAGAATAACTGGAAGCAAAATAAGCATCCTGGAAGTTTGTGCACTCCAGGTCTTAGTCCAGCTTGAGGGATCAGCGAGCACTTGCAGGATCAAACCCATCACATGCAGGTATCAAGGCAAGCCAGGCAGTTGGCACGCTCCTGAGATGATGACATCCAGACCTAAGCAAGGGTTAGGGAATGCGGCCACCTCAGCCCTTTGAGGAAAGTTAAAGCAGCAGAGAAGCAGCTGTGCAGCCTCCAACCCCACATTCACCTCCCAGGCCAGGTGTTGCTCAAAACCCTACATCACTGGATTTCTGAAGCAGTGAGATTCAGTACTAAGGCTCCTAGATGAATCTTTCATTCCTCCAAATTCCCACATTCTACTGACTTTGGAAAACCCTGATGCATGTCAGATTTTTCCAACAGTCTCCTGCAGATTGCTGGTCTCCACCCACCATCACATTAATGCCCTTGCTTAAAGACAGACAATTGTCTTAAGTTAATTAAGTAGGGATTACCTGTATGTAGGAACATCTAAGCTCCAAAGGATCCAACAGCTCATTGACACAATAGTCAGCTCACACTAAGGAACTCTCCAGAGTATTATTGCTCTGCACAACAGAACTTCATGTAAGTTTATTTCAGGAGTTGTATCTACACAGAAATACATTAAGTACACCAAAATGAGACTGCTTCACTTCATACTGAAGCAGCAAGACATCATTCTCCAGGAAAAGAGATAAATTTTATGTGTTTCCCTTCTTTCAGCTTTCCCTTATGGTTCAATAAAGTTCACCTCCACAGCAAATGTCTCACTATAGACTTTCCACGTTTTAGACTTGTGAGGATTATCCAGCTCATTCCTGGGAAGGTAGAGTCTGAAAGACAAAAATTCAGTAGTAGATCTTACAGTCAAGAACATCCTTGTCCTTTCAGCCAGCCAAGAGAACTTCAAGCTCAGCACTGGAATATTAAATATAACCCCAGATTTTGAATTGATATGGACATCAGCCATGCTTGTCCAGGGATTTGGATCTGAAGCAGTCTGAGAAACATACAGTCAACCTGATGGATTTGTGGGGTTTGGGGTTGTTTTTTTTTCCTCTAAAGCCCCACAGTGCCAGATTGTTAGAGTAAAACTAGTGTTACATTCAGCTAAAGGCCTCCTGATGGGATGCAAGTGGCAGGAATTTAATAACTGACCACCTTAACAGCAAAGCTCTTTCACTGCTGATCAGACCCTAGTCTACCTCATGTCTACCAGACTTCTCCAGGCAGAGAGGTTTGGGCATCCTCCCTAGCCCTGGAGGAAACGAAACACTTGGGATAGCCTGTCAGACAGCAGGCATACATTCCTCCTGGCACTGCTTTGGTCTAATTATATGTCTGCACCTCAGATGCAAGCTGCAATGCTGGCTCAGCATATTAAGTTTAGAGTTATGAACACAGACTCAAGGCTACCTCTCCACATGTTCTGATGGGATCAATTAAATAAAAATTATTTCCTTCCTATTCTAGCCATGGGAACACAGTAATTATATCAAGTGTCAAGTTCACTGTTCCTCTGTCTAAATCTGTCTATTTTCACAGAGAAAAGAAAAGGATGTTCTGTCTCTGTGTTTTTACATCACTCCCCTAGCAAGACAGACAAGCCCAGTTTTCAACTCCTGGAGCTCTCCCAGGAGTTCTAGACTCAAAAAACCCCACAGTAATTTCTAACTTTCACAAAAACATGAGAAGCAGTAGAAGAGCCTTTGGAATCCCAAGCATCAGTACCTCTAACTCTGGTCTTAATGTTTGCTTGCTAAGCTGCTGAATTAGTTCCAGCCTCTCAGGCAGCCATGCACCAGAACAGGTTGTCCAGAGAAGCTGTGGATGTCCATTCTCTGGAAATGTACAAGGCCAGGCTCGATGGGGCTTTGAGCAGCCTGGTCTAGTGGGAGGTGTCCCTGCCCATGGCAGGGGGGGCTGATGATCTTTAAGGTCTCTTCCAAACCATTCTATGACAGCAGTGTTGCCCTTGGTTTGACTAGTTAGCATTACCTTTTTGAATTCAAGTTTATTTACAATAGAGGAAAAAGTCCAAAGGATTAAGTTGATTAAGATAAAGAGCACACATGTTTAAAACACTCATTGTGTGAGTGCTTACTGCCTGCTTGCAAGTTACAATTGAGAGTCAGAGACCAGTACCCACACAGAAGGCAAGACAGGCTCGATCAGCCAGTTTTCTCAGCTTTCAGTACCACACTTAGGGAGTTTCAGCTCTGTTCAGACACCAGAAGCTTGGATCCGAAGGCAGCCACTATGATCACTTACCTGTTATTTTCAATAAAGGAAGTGTTGAACCAGAAGAAGAATGGGCAGTCATCATAGCCTTTTGGGAGATCCTAAGGACAAAAGACCTCATTTAAGAGCTCCACTAGACAATAGGACTCATTTTTTGAAAAGCAAGAGTAGCTACCTGTACTCAGTTTGGTTTACAAAGCTACAGTGCCAGAGTTGGTGCACTTGAAGAGCCCAGTGAAAATAGTGATCTGGGTGTGATACTGAAATTTTCACACCTAGGTCTCTCAAGTTTAATACAATGAAGTAAGAAACTCATGTGAGAAGCAGCAAGTACTCAATTAAGAGGTCTTGGTGGTACTAGTATGGTGACTGTATCACCAGCCAGATGCCTCCTCAACCTGTACAAGCTGATATAACAACATTTGCTGCATCAGTCACTGCACAGAGATGGAAAAACATCAGCTGCTATAGTGGGGCCACCCCAGACAGGAGTTCCCCACAGTTTCTGCCCCACACAGCCCAGCTGCTGTTTGCACTGCAGTCTCTCCCAGTACTCAAGAGAGGGTCTTCACACTGTTGTACTTACAGAATGGGATTCAAATCTGACTTTCACATCACCACTTATAACAGGGCTGTCTTCCAAGCCAATGACTGCAGAGTTACTTTCAGAATCAAAGAAGAGCTGATAACAGAATAAAGGATAAAAAAAATTACTTAAGAGAGACAAGGAACCAATTCATGACAATACCCAGCTACTCATTCATGGTATACAAATACAATAGCAGTGCTAGAAAAATAGCCAACCATTTTAGCTACACTGGTTAGAGTGAGCTATAGTGTTCAGCCAACTTCTAGGAACATCTTTCACTATTTTACTCTTCCTGGGATTTAGCAAGAAGTTTAGCTTTTTCATTCTTTCAGAATTTAAAACATCTGTTTACTTAGATTGTTTTACGCCCAGTATTCATCTTCTATAGGAAGACACTTTTGACCTGTAAGTCAGCTTTCAGGTTCTGTGACTCAATTTACACAATTTCATAGTACTCTCACCTTGCAGTTTCCTTGACAGGCACATACACATTCCAGTACAACTTGCTTCTTCACTATTATCTGCACCTTCATATCAGTTCCATTGCCTTTCCCAACTCCTAGGAAGAAAAAGCTTCATTATACCACAGTACATGTTAGCTGGAAACACAAGTGGTCATGAAAACAAAGTGCAATCCTGCTAAAAAGTGCCTTCTCTCCAGAATGCCTTGCTAGAGACTTTAGAGAAGTCAAATCCTAAAGGTAGCTCAAGATTCAGTGGTTGAAAGCTGTATTTTGAAGTAGCAGCAAATCCTACCAGTGGAGCAGGAACAGGCTAATGTAGGGTCTAGTCCCACTGACTAAACAAGAACAGTAGTTCTAAATCCTCTTGAACAGGTAGTGCTGAAATTCCAGCCTTTTATCAAAATCACCAGCACATGTATATAGGAACAGGTGTGTATATCAAGCTGAGAAGGAGCAGATCTAGTTTCACATGTGGTGTTTATCTCACTTGAAAAGTGATTCCCCTCCCAAAACAGAGTAGGTTGTACATGAGCCACCTTTGACCAGACACCCAAAAAGGGAAAGAACACATGGGGTAATTGCACTCCAAAATGCTCTTCATTGTATTTTTACTGTGCTATTTGAATACTCAAATCCCAGTAACACTACATTCCTGTCATGGACTTGTCAAGAGAGACAGTAGAGATCGGCTGCCTGTACTAGGAAACCATTACCAGATAGAGGAATGTCCAAATTCAAGAGTTCTTACCATGTATAGAGTGGATTTTGAGGTTTTTTATTTTGAGTTGTCTCTCTGGTGGGAGTTTCAAGTTATACTTGTTTTTCAGGATCTCATAATACCCAACATACCTACTCTGTAATGCAAAAAACCCAGACACATTATGCAGTTTCTGTACCCCACACAGTCTAATTACAGTCAGAAGTAGGATTAAATAGAGCTGTCAAGTTCTTAGCTCTAAGTCCAAAGCTAAGAAGAAAGTTGCCATTCTTCTTCCCCTCCCCAGTTCAAACAGTCTTAGACAAATTCAACATCTACACTTTTAAGCAGTATTTAAACTACTAAGTTTTAAGATGAATTCTGTACTTTTGAGTTCAGCAAGAAATGAAGAGCTTTTATACTGTAACTTTTTAAAGGGGCGTGTTTAAACGTACAAGATACTGTCATGTTACAGAAGTACTTTCTGAAGGACAGCTGTACTATTTTATTTTATGCCAGCAACTAAAGCACCTCTGTCACCAGCTTTACCTCACACCTCTGAATCCCCCAGTACATTGTGAATCAAAATGAGCAAAGCTCCAAGCTGTGGTCTGAGGCAGTGACTTGTTTAGTATTTCCTTGTGAATGCAGCCTCTAGAAGATGCATTCCTCCACTCAGCCACAGTCCTCCCCAAGCAGGGCTGCAGGCTTCAGTACATCCTTGATCAACAACCCAGTTGTCTTAAAGGGTCATGCTCCTCTGAGGGTGGGCAAACACTGCAACAGGTTGCCCAGAGAGGCTGTAGAGATATGCCAAACCTGACTGGGACATGGCCCTAGGCAACCTGCTCTAGCTCACCCTGCTTGGGGTTGGACTGAAAGCTCTCCTGATCTCAGCAATTCTGCTACCTTAGATACCAGAACTCAGATTTGATGACATGAGAAAGGCGTAAGGAAAGTGCTTGGACAGAAGAGAGTAGTGGAGAAGATGCAGTGCAACCCTACCAGTTGGTAGTCTTCCAGCCCTCCAAGAAAGTACAGAAAGTTCAGGAGTTAAACATTAATAGGAACCTACATCTCTAAAACAAGGCAGGGGAGGGGGGGGAGCATAAGCACTCACAATGCTAATGTTGGTTTGGCCACTGTTACTGAACCTGCTCAAGCTTACCTGGGATGGAGTTTCAACTCCTTGAAACTTGGTACTTGTGCTTCTATCAGTTCTTCTCTCCCCAAAGTAGTCCAAACTTTCCTACATAGGAAGATAATTTCAAGAGCCAAGATATTCATTCCACCACCGCTCCCCTTTCCAAGAAGTGGGTAGTAAAGTAGAATTACATTAGTCAATTCCAATAAGGGAATGCAAGTAAAAATACACAGTAGTTGTTTTGGTACCTTCTAAAAGGAGGCTTTTAACAAGAATAAGAACATACTAATTAGAAGTCAGATACATTAAGCCTGTCATCCTTGAAAGAGTGCTAATAAAGCTCATTGAATAAGGAGAACAAGTTGTTTTAGAACCGTTTATGTCTCAAGCGGTGTGTGTCAGACCAAGTTGAACATTGGTTTGGACCTTCAGAAGCCAAACTCAGAAAAGCAAGTGATTAGATGGTCACATACTCTGGCCAGACTACCTTGAGTGACCTGAGCCTTCTGCAACCCAGGTCTCCAGATTGATACACTGGACCTGGGATACTAAAGCAGCACAGTCATCTGTTCTGGCTGGGACTTGCTGATCTTTCTCCCTTTCCCCAGGAAGGCTTCTTGCTGTAATGCTGGCAATCAAGACAGGAAAATTCTTGATGCCTCACATTACACTTCAAAACAGTGACACTATTTTTAGTAGAGCATGCTCAGAAGCTATCTGCAGTTTAAGAAAGTTGTTGCTCAAGGTCCTAGGTCTGTTATGCCTAAAAATAAAAAAGCTCTTCAAAGTTGGTATCCTGTTAAATTCCATTTTCCTAGTTTTTCATTACATAGCAGCAAGATTTGCAAGAACTTTTTTGTAGAACAGATTGTTCACATTATCCTTTTTCCAGTATAGAGAGTATTAGTGCATTTCACACTCAGTAGTAGGTTCTAAAGGTGCATTTTGCATTCTAGGAGAATCAAAAAAATAAACACCATATGTTTACCTTTGCACTCTCAAACTGGTCACTGTCTATGAGCCAGGTACAGACCATTGTTCCAGTCCTGCCTGTATGAGAAGTAAGAGACAAGTTGAACTACAGGAGATCAAAGTATTTGGGACTATTTTTGTGAAGTTCTAACTTTTGATATAGAAGAGATAACAGTACTAGAGTACTCAAGTGCCTGTATTTCTGTGAAGAATGAGTTAAAAGAAAATGTACTGCAGTTTGTGAACTTGTTCCTTGAAAGCATTCCTGAAGCATCTCTAGGAATACTACAGAGAAATGGAAGCTGGCCAGTATCTGCACACTGCATTTAGCAGGGGATACTGTTAAGCACACTCTACTAGACTAGGTTAAAGACTGGCACTTGCCAGTGCTCTAACCCTCAAGAGCTGCTCCTCTGCTCAAACTCCCCCTGTTCCAGCCCTACTAAGGCATCAGGACTGCTAGCACTAAGACTCCAATATAGTCTCAGTTTTGACCTCTGAGATCTTAAGTTCAAGTCACCCCTTCCTACACTTGTTCTTCAAGCTGGTTTTGGCCTGCAGGTAGTTTCAACATTCAGTTTTGCAAAACCTTTTAAGCTGTGGTTCCAAGAGGGGGGAAAGAGCCTTCTTTATGTTAAGCAACCATCTGATTTAAGCCAAGTATTTGCAGTAATAACATCAGGCCACTAAAAGATGTGGTGGATGTTTGCAGGGAAATTTGGCTTATTTGTACAACTATTTATGCACTTCAACAGCTCCTGCATTACTACAGGTTGCAGATAGCAATAGGTCAGCTCACATGCAGTAGCTTTGAGTAGCCTGTTCCTCTAAGAATACATTATACTCTATTGCATAATACCTTGCGTATCTTGATTTAAAATCCAGTATCTACAACATTCCACCCCCCACCTCAAGAAATTAAGAAGCTTGAGGTATATTGCAGTGCAAGATATTCAGTGTGGATGACTGACTGCCAGGGAGACAAAGCAGCAGCATAACACTTTTGATAATAACAGTTTCAGCAGCTCCCTATCCCTGGGAGACTACTCTCCCAGCAGGAAGTCAGTGAAGACCATCTTAAGGTATCAGATACCGTCTTTGATTAAGAGCCAATTCAGGCACCTAGAAATGGGGCTGTGTAATACTAAACACACAGTACTCTACTGTTGCTAGTCACAGCATCTGCCAAATTTGTCAAGTTACACTCTAAACCCATCCCATGCTATAGCTTAAGGCCATACTTACATCGAAGAAGCCATGATAAGAATAATATGTAATTTCATGTGTAATCTGTGTATGCTACAGAAGTCCTACCTTTGCCTCCTTTACAATGAATTGCTATGATGTTCTTTTCATCTTGACTCATCCATTCACGGACACTGGCAGTGAATTTCAGCATGTCTCTGCATAAGAGGAAAATTAGTGGATCAAAGCAAATGCTCACAACCTATGTGAGCATAACCTCATATAGTCATAACCTATGTATTTCTTGACAAGACTCACTGTAGTGCTGGGACATTGTGGTCATCAATAAAGATCCTTTCTACTCTGTAGTGGAAGTACTTGGGGTCATAACCTTTTTCACCTACAAAGATAGATCTTGAATTATACCAGGAAAGGCAACAGACTTGCAACAAAGAAAGCTGCTCTGACACACAACTGCTGGTCTGAGCATATATTACTTGAAGTACAGCAGTAAAAACAGACAGATCAAAGTGGAAAAACTATGAGTAATTTGGCTAAGACCATGCTTCTTAGCTTACACCTTCACACCTCTCACTTTTAAGTGAAAATTAATCTCCAGGCTCAGAGGGTTATTCCTTTCCATAGGGCTTATTTAGGGATCTGAAAGTTAATATTCTGATATACTCTCAGGGTCAATTACAGCAGCTCCTTAACACTTTGTAGGTGGTGTTGCTAACACCACACTCCTCATCTGTGACCCCTCATATACTCCTGTTAGCCAGACGACAGTTTTACTTTTTCACAGCTTCAGTATCAATGCTTCTATTATCACACCTGTCTGCTTCCAGCTCTGATGCTCTACTGTGAGAGCAGAAGCCACAGAATAGTTGTTCCTAAAGTATTTTTCATTGTTTTAGCCACCTCGAAACAGAAGATCTTTTAACTACTCATTCACCTCATTCTTCTAAGCCTTCATTAGAAAAATCCTCCAACATCACCCCAAGTTTTAGCCCAGGTTTAGTGTTTTACTTCTTTAGTAGGAGTTTTGGAACATTGAAGCAGTTCAGCATGAGCAAGGAATTCTAAGGTCTGAAGCATCCCGTATCTCCTTTGCAAGCTTCAGTACAATATATTAGGTACTAAAGTCAGTAGCCTCATTCAGGACAGAAGGTAGTCAGAAACAACTGTACTTTTGACAGACTTCAAATTCCTGGAGATCAAGTATTGCCAGCATCATACCTTGATGTTTTTCTGTTTAGCAGTATTTCAATAGTCAGCAGCTAAACATACTTACTGCAGAGATTGTAGACTTTATAGTGGTCTGCATGTTTGGTGTCCAAAAATCTTGCAACTTCCTACAGCAACAAGAAGATACAGGTTCAGAGTAGTTAGTACTCTGCTCCTTATTTCCACTGCCAGCTCAACCCCCACCCCCCAAGTGGGGTCCAGCAACCTCATTCGTAAACAGCCCTTAGAGAGCAGGCCTTTTCAGTGCAATAGCTCAGGTTCTTGTCTGGAATAAAAGTACTACTGCAACTATCTTCCCTGCTGTACTTATGTTTCCACATTATCAGGCAGCATAGTTCTAAAGGGCATTAATGCAGATCTTTTAAGACAGCAGAACTAGGACTGACTTGACAATCCAGTCCATACATAAGTTAGTGGGAACCTAGAAGTGAAACACCATTCCAAATTACTGAACTTGGTAGAGCAGAGATTTTTACCTCTATGGGGTTCCTATAGAAAGACTGCTTCCCAGAAGATGGAAATGACATTGCAATAATGCGATCTGTGGAAGAGACAGCAATCAGAAGGATTGGGGGAACCCTCTCCATATGTAGGAATACACAACTAGAAGCAGCAGCATTATGAAACTGCTTATTGATACCCTAAGAACCACCTACGCATTTCAGAAAGGTTTTCTTCTGCTTTTAGTATAGGTAGAACATGAGAATAATGCTTCCCAAAGCATTATCTACCATTAAGCATCAGTCTCCATAGAATCACAGCCCAGAAATACTATGAGTTAGTCAACAGTTTCTCAGCTCTAGTCCCCTAGGCCTCAGGAGAATGTGTGTCATTCCATACAGCATGTACAACCTCTCTCCCAGAAGGCTAATCCTTGAGAACACTGTCAGAGTCAGGAATCCATATTTCAAAATCCCACAGAAAAGGAGTAGGCCTGGTTTGACTTCATACTTAAGTTTCATTAGTCTAAAATATTACCCATATTTCATGTCAAACACTTAACAGACTAGTGTTAGCAGGATGTAACATGCTGCAAAGTGTCATTTGCTTCTACAAACCAGTAATGTAAGTGAGATCCAGATCAAAGCCATCTTTCATATAACGCCTTTTGTTTTCGGAGACCTGATAAAAAAAATAGAGAGATAATCTTCCAAAGAACTGCCAAAGATCAACAAGTGTTGCCTGTTTCTAGGAAAAACCAGTTATCTAGAGTTTGAAATTAAGTCATGAGTAACAGAGCCTCACTTTGCTACAGCAAGGTTGACAGAATTAGCCAAGAATATTTATAGTGTTAGTGTTTAGGTAGAAGATCCATAAAGAATTTTTACCCTGAAATATCAGTTTATTCTAGTGGACACACCACCACATATTCTTTATGGACTGCGGCATGAATCTGTCATTGCTATTTGAGTGTTTGGGGGCTGAAGGAAGGAAGAAGAAAGTTAAGGGCAGCATAACCAAGACTGCTTATTTCTGAGCAAAAAGATATACTTGAAGCTTAAAGTACCACTGTAGTGCCCTTGATGAAAGTAAGGGGCAGGTACAACAGATAAGGCTTCAACAGCTAGATTGTTTTGGTTTTTCCTAGAATAAGCAATTGAAGCATTAAAATTCCTATCTTCCCCCATGTGAGGAAAAACAGCCCGTGTACCACACAAACTAGAAGTTATCAGTTTTGCCGCATGGTGGTGTTGCAATCACTTTGCTATGGTGGCCTTCCAGATCAAGCCACTGCTGACTTGAACAGAGTTAAGAATTATTAGCTACACTAGAAGCTGGGGGCAAAGCTCTGGTACCCTGTTGGGGGACACTGAACGGACATGCTGCCTCGGCCATATTATCAGTTGGAGACCAATAGGCTGTGTGGGCAGCCTTGCTGCTCACCACTGATGGCTGCCTGGAGAAAGACAGAGCTGGAAATGGTAACATTAAGAGGTCAACTTACCATTCTCCTGGTCACCACTTCAAGTTGCTTCTTTTGTGAAGCCAGGCGAAATATTCTTATTAAGATGACAATTCTCAGAACTCGGAGGAAAGTAACCATTCTAGAGGAGAGTCAGATTCACCATGAAAGAAAATCAACACAACTAAACTTAGCTGGAAAGCTTAAAACTATTTAAAAGCTGTTTCAGAGATGGTTTAAAGCTTTGTTTCATATACCAAATTATGACTTATCAGGCTGATTTCCTATGCTTGAGGAATACTCTTGTTTTATTGAAGTTTTTTTGGGATTATATGTTCTGAACAGCTAACAAAACTAGGAAACCTCTAATTGCTCAAACAGACTTTCCCAGGCACCTCTTTCCAGCAAACACTACCTACATTATTATCCACAAATTATTTTTCCTTTGTTCTCAAGTTTACATTTAAGTAGCCACCTGAAAAAAGAAACTATACATCATACCTTATTAAGAAACCTGAGAAAAAAAATACCAGTATAAACCTTGCAGCTTGAGCTAATGATTTGGTTTGAGGAACTTTGAACTGCTGTTGAACTTTGAAGCAGACAAGATGCTTATGTGAGTGGTTCTATGGAAACAACTGAACAAGGGTAACTGCTTTAACATACACCTAGGGATTAGAGCAAGCTAACATTTCTTCCTTAAGGAGGTATGTGAGCATATGCACATATTTCAGGTCCTCATACACTTATGTAGGTATTCACCAGGATTCCTAGAGTATTATAGAAACATCCCATCACCTTCCAGATGATGACAGTCTGCTCTCCACTGCATGGAGCTTAAAGTCAACCAAACAAGGTTGTCCTGGACACCTGCAGGAAAGCTTCATTTTTGCCCCTTCCCCCCCACCCCAGCTCTTTCCTAGTCTCAGATCACCCTGCTGTTTTAAGAACAGAGTTCCCTTGGAGCTAGAAGCCAAGGAGATAAGCCAACACTGGAGCAAAGACTCCACGGCCACTGTCCCCAGCCTGAACCACAACTGTAAGCAGCAGCTGTTCAGGAAAAAGAGCAGTTTTCATTCCGCCCTTTAGGAAATTAGTCCATTAAGCATTAGCTCCCAAACTGATACGCTACTCTCATTCCTCAGGGTCCTTTAACATGTCAGACTTCAATGAAACAGGTAACTCATCCTACTGCACACCCAGCTAGATCAGATCAGGAACAGAGACCATACCCCTCCATCAGGGTATGTTACCTCTATGGACTGCCACTGAAATCTCACTTGTCACATATATGCTCTCATCCACATAAAAGCTGCTCAGATTTAACTACCCTGAGATATATCAGGTACTTTACAACTACTGTTTGCTTCTGTAAGGAAATAAAACTAATGAACACCAGGTAGACTATTGGGAATTAGTTGGATTGTGTGGGTACTGTTAGGTGGGAAAACTACCTCAATATTTGGGATTTGGCCAATCTGAAGTATCATCTAGTGCCAGATAGTAATATTTTGTTCAGAACAGGACTGAGGAGCCCTTAACAAGGGAAACTTTACAGGGGGCCTCAAGAATTACATGGGTGAGATGGCAGGCCCCAGCTGAGCATCTTCTGAGATCAGCATGAACTCCTTTTTATGTGACCCAAAAAGCCCATTCTAAATCCCCATCACAGAATTGTTGCGAGTTGGAAGGGACTTTCTATAGATCATCTAGTCCAACTCCCCTGCCAAAGCAGGATTGCCTAGAGCACATTACTCAGGACTGCACCCAGGCAGGTCTTAAAGATCTCCAGAGAAGGGGACTCCACGACCTCCATGGGCAGCCTGTTCCAGGGCTCTGTCACCCTCACTGTAAAGAAGTTCTTCCTCATCTTTGAGTGGAACTTCAGCAAGTTAGAATACAAGGAACTTGCAGACACTGGTCTGCAACAGGATGGGTCAGTGCAGCATCAGGCCTACTAACAGCCTAGTAAAAACAGCAGCACAGATTACCCTGTCACAGTGTTACTTCTCCTAGCTTTAACATATGAAAGCTGATTTAGAAAAGTGTGCCCAGAGAACCATGAAGTAATCATTAAATTCAAGAGACCTAGAAGAAAACAGCCTTTTACCATTCTGAGGCTGCACATGCTACTTCTTTGACAGTTCTACTCTTTGAAACGAGAGTTTAATTGGTATTTGAAGCAACAACTAATACTTCAAGATTTTTTTCCAGCTATTCTGAGTTCCTCAATAACTAGACTTTGAGATTGTTTCTTCTAGAAGAATGTTGCCCGCCTTGCACCCAATAGCAAGTTGAATTGGGGGTTGATTCTAAAAAACAAACCACACTCAACTTCCTTTCCTCACTGATGCAAGGAAGTTTCACTAATTCAAACCTAGTGAAGATAAGCTTATCTTAGAGTTGCAGTTCTCTCTCCATCAGGAATGAATTCCTCTCACGGGTTATCATCTGATCAATCTACAGAAAACCAACTGAAATGTGACTTGAATTAACTTATGCACAGCATGTTTCTCCTCACCACAGCATGCCTGAAAAATCCAATGTATGTTACCAAGTTCCATTTGCTATTATAAGCCAACTCTTCTTTCTGGCTTTCTTCATACTCTGCTCTCTTTATCAGGGTTGCTGCGCACCTTACCTCCCCAAAAAAATCCCCGAGTGAGAGCATTTGATGGTCTCGCTATTCACTTTTAGTTACCCCAACTGATATTTTCAGATCATCTCTGCCTTTGAGACAGGGACAATCTGCAGCACAACTGTAGACCAAAGTTAGGTGTCTCTACCCTTTATTAGTCTGTACTATGAAATACTACCACAGCCTTATTTGTGATCTCCTACACCTAGCTTAGAGGTGCCCAAGAAGGTTCTTAGAAGACTATCAAGAAAAGACTTCACATTTAAGAGCCATACCATTCTTACCTCGGTATCTGATCTGCTGCAGCAAGGTCTGAGAAGGAGTATGTCATGTTAATTAACAGAGTGCCCACCACTATAAATGCATCCAAAATATTCAGTTTAGACCGGAAATAGTTCCTGAACCTGAAACAAAGAAAAGTTTTAGACAGGTGCCCATATGGATAGCAAAGACTGAAACACCTTCAAGAAGAGGACCACCTTTACAGAACTACTGCTAGAGACAAGCTCTCCTGAAGTAGTTCTTAACACTAAGCACTGAAGGCTCACTTAGAAAATAATCCTACACCTGCTCTACACATATAAATCACAGCAAAGCTGATGCAGTTTCTAAGTGCTCATTTATACCAAAAGCACTTCAGAAATTATTCTATAGAAGGGTCACAGACAACATACACCACCAAGAAAAGATGTGGCCATTTTCTATGACCAGAAAATTAGCCTAAAGGACATGTTCATAGTCCAAGCTTGAACTATTGCTTCCTTACTAGCGTAAGTGACTTAACTTTTGCCCATGTCTTACCCTTCAACAAACACCCTCAGAAGAACATCCATGAGAAAGAAGAGTGCTATTGCCAGGGAAACACCTTCAAGAATATCTCTAACACCCTTCTTCTCACCAATAACCAAATCCACAATCACGACTATGATGTCCACAATGATAAGCACAACTCCAAATACTCTGCAAAAAAGAAAAATACAACTTGAGAGGTAGGAATGAATTGGTGACATTTAACTGAGGAACACAAGTCCAGAAATATTTTTTTTAATCTGTTTCAGTGAGAGCGTTATCTTACATACAGATTGAGGCCTGCTTGTATAAGCAGCTGAAGGATTCAAATTGCATTTTTAAGTGATCTGCACAGAATACATCCACCATGTGGAACTGTATATTTACCTCAGACTCAGCTGTAGTTATTAACCCATAATTCCACAGCTACCTAGAAGAGGTGCAAACCTGAATGCTTTAAGGCATACAAGTGTTAGTGCTGTCTTTTGGCTTGCACACCTTCCCTCCCACTCATGACTCGATGTGGTCCCTTAAAAATAACTGTCTTTAATGGCTTACCTTGTTTCAGCATACAGGTGTCAAAGTGGTTGTTCAAAGGCTGCCACAGCCTGAAGTAGGCATTAAAGAGCTTCCCCCTCCCAAGTCAACAGCATTTACAGTTCTGACTTCCAGCTCTTTGTTTAAGACTTCTTTCCCAAAGTACTTTTCTCAAGTCACCCTTTCAGGGGTTGATAGGGGATTCAGTACTTTCCAAATAGAGCAGGCTGGAGTCACTGTTGTTCAAGGAACTCTTCAAGGTCTCACACCAGAAATAAGGACTATTTCTACCTTACCAATATTATTACAAACACGACCTTTTACCTGAATCCAAATGACATCACAAATGGGGAAATTCTTCTCCTAATTGCACTGCAAGAAAAGAGAACTGGCATCAAGACAAGTGACATTTTGCTACTGATATTAGCCACAAGAGCACTATAACATTCTTTTAGTTTTAGAATTCAGTATAGTACTGATTTCTTTAAGAGGAGACTATTCAGCTGCATTCATGAAGCGTATAGGTTAAGACAGTACTCGAAAGCAATACTTTGACCACTTGTTAAAAGTAGTATTCACCAGTTACAGACCCTAGAAGTACAGCAGTATGTACTTACGCATAACACTATTCAGCATCACAATTCCAGTGGCCACTTGAAGCCTGGCTTAATGCCCAGTTATAAGCTTCAAGAAGTGGGCTTACTCAACAGCTATTGGTCAAGAGGAACACTAAAAAGGATAAACATCTGCTAAGGCATCTTGTTCAAGATATTAGCTTATTATATCAGAGACACTTTTTTCCAGGCCTGGAGAAAATAGCACTTGTTAACAATTCCACTACTGCTTCTGTGCTCCTGGAATAGAGGAAGAAAAATCCCTCTTCTACCTTTAAAAGAAACGTTGGTTTACCTTTCAGATTAAAGACTCAAGTGCCTTGGAAGAAAATGGGTTACTGAAGCTAAATTCTTGCAATTGTGAGTGTTATCTCCAGCCCTAGCAGGGTTCCACCTCATGTTTTCAGTTACAGAAAGTTTGTTGCCCCTTTGGTATGCTTTAAGCCTTCTGATTTAAAGCTAGGCCTTTGCGTAACTTTCTCACTACCTGAAAGCATCTTTAGGTTACACCAAGAACTAAGAAGCAGTTACCTGCAAGCCCCAAGTTCTGACAGTTTACTTAACAGATTGACAATCTGTGTTTCAATCTTGAAATTAAGTACTGTAAGCACTCAGTCTTTTCTTAGATACTTAAAACACTTTCTCCATATATATCACTAACAGTAGGACTTACCAAAGGTTCTGACATACTGACCAAAAAAAGCACTGGTGGATTCCTTTTGTATTGTTCACATATCTACCCTATCTTGCCTGTTATTTACAGTTACTAGACTCCCCCTCCTCACCACCACCAGAGATACCACTGTTACAGGAATTTGTTGTCAGCTCAGTAATGCATTGCACCCCAGTGATCCTGTCCAAGCTACTTCTTTCCTCTAAGGTAACAAGCATTGCATTCCACCAAGGGGTGGAATCCATCCTTAACACCTCTAACTCCCTTTACAACAAGGCTGAGTATCTTTGAAGTGATGAGGAAGCATCTTGCTGGGCTTACTGAATTAGCCCATACTAATTGAAAACTTTACTAATAACAAAACTAATACTAGTTTAAACTTTAAACTAAGAAACAAGGTCTAGCCAGCAAGCATCTGCATCCTTAAGCAGGAAGGAAATACTTAGGTTGTAGTACCTACTCTTGCCCATAGACATCAAGGATGTAATAACAAGTCTTGTCTTGAAAGAAGTCTAGCATATAGGACATTTCCCTTGTGTTTAGAATGTCTGAATCTAAGGAAGCACTGCAACAATTACACTAACAGGTTTTTGGTATATATCTTCATCCAGTAAGTCCTGCACTGCAAATGTAGTAAGTACTTCAACTTCCACAGTCTAAGGACAAGTACCTTTATTAGGTACACAAAAGACTGAAACAAACACACCACTCCAATCTGGCCTGACAACGTCTTAAATCAGTTGAAGAAAATGCAGCACATTTGCTCAAATACTTAGCTTATAGCCTTTGTGAAATGCATTTGTAAATGCCAACTTCTGAATTCTAGAAAGATGTGTTGTCACATAGAAAACCTGAGATAACAGGCCTAATCTTCCTGTTCTTGAGCTGCAGGAACAGAAAACAAGTCTATTCACTTGTCAGTGACTTGACTAAGTATGCTACAACAGTCAGTAGTCTGTTGACAAGAGCTAAACTAATACTTCAAGAACAGTTAATTACTAGCAAGTTCAGATACTTTAGTCTTGAGAAGGGCATGATGCTTATTATTTGCCTCAGATACTCATTTACCTTATTTTCTCACCAGCATTTGTTCTTCTGTGCTCCTCCAAACTCATTACTATGGGAAAATTTAATCAATGCAGTTTGGGTTATGCATTCTCCATAATATAAGGGACTTGTAGCTAGTTCTTGGGTTGGGCTTTCATCTCTGGTGTCATAAAGAAGCTTCCTGAACTTACTTGCCTTTATGATATACTAGAATACACGTCAATACAAGTGATTTACTGAGTTTATGTCTACTTCAGCAAGCCACCTGTCTTCTTATTTTGGCTAATAGGTTTCTACTTTTGGGGACAAGCAAGGCATCTAGTATATCCCTAGCTTACCTGGAACAGCTGTCTGGTTCATTATCCTCATCACGACCATCATCAATCTTTACTGTGGGCTCTTCTGCTGTTGGAGAGCTGGCAAAGGAATAATAAAAGTCAAACACTGATACGGATGTCAACTTTATACATTGTTCCCGAGAAAAGAATATTAACTATCAGCTAAGCAGTGAGAAACAGCCTGTGCCACAACACAGACCCATTAGGCCTAATACCAGGGGAAGAAAGACTTTCCATATGTTGGCACAGCAGAACCTCTTGGCTTGTACTGACCAAGTTTCTGTTAACAATCCATCTTTCACAACTTTCTCTTTTGGGGGGAGGAAGGGAACAGATGTGTTCAGCAATAGGATAAAGGGCTTTGAAGTAGAGCATCCGAGGATCCACTGAAGACTTAACAGTCTAGTCCAGACTCTGGAAGGGATAGAAATGTACATATGCAAAATTGCTTCAGGGTCCAAAAGACATTAATGTTATTACAGTAAACTACTTGTTCAGAGAATTAATGTTTTCACCAGGAAAAGCCATAGCACAGAGATGTTTTTGTGCAGAGCAGGATACCAGACCGGAAACTGGAAGACCAGAGCAGCAGCTGAGCTAGTGCTAGAACAGCGTTTTTTCAGGGTAGTGGCTGCTTGCCATAGCTTCCTTAAAAGGGTCTCCTTTAGATCACGTTTTTGTTCAGCCACCTGAGAAGCTTTGAAGGCCACATGATTGACTTGTGTAACATCCCAATCCAGGAGTTTCTAATTCAGCCTCCTCCACAGAAATACCATGGTGCATAATAGCACAGCCACAGTGTTTGCTGTGGCTCTGTCCCTGGCATCGCTGGATCTTGGGCAGGAGCAACTAAATACACATATTCAATATTGATGTTTCCATGCTGTTCTGAGGCAATCTAGCATAGAGGACCCAAGTACTCTTCATGACCTACAACAGGCTGCTTCTGCAATGTGGGCAAACTCCTTTTTAAGCAAGAAGTTTAATGATGCACCTTCTTTTTAAGCAAAAAGTTTAATGATGCACTTCCTACAATGTCAGCAACTATTACTGATGGTTCACCACCTGCACTCAGTATGAGGCTGGACAGAATTATTTCCCCCCTTCGCCCCCCCAACAATTTTGGTATTTAAAGGTAGTTTTCTAGCTCAAATATCTCTAGACACCAGTATTCTCACTTTTTTCCTAGAAATAAAGCAAAGCTCTAGTGACACCTGGCCATTCAGCTTTGCTTCCCAGCTATTCTTACAGGATTTCACTTGCAAGTCTCCACTTAATGTACAGCTAAAATGCTTCACTCATTAAAGCAGACTGCTGCTGCTACAGCAATTTTGCTGCAGGTCACTTGCTTATACTTGTAGACACATGAAGTGCACCAAAAGCCACTTTCTTATCTACTGTGATTAAAATAAGCCAAAATAAGAAAGAGCAACACTAGTGTTTTGGATTAGGAAGCCAATCTTTAACACAGAAAGAAAACAGAAGCCAAGCCCAAGCACACTGTTTCTATTGTGCTCTCACAGAAAAATTCAAGTCTAGATAATGCTTTCCTCAGAGGGAGTTTGTTTTGCTGAGCACTCTATATCTACTTGTTGTCCAAGCTGGAACAAGCTCTCTGCCACAAGCTACTACATCTAGTCTGGGTGTGGAAGAGAGGAAAATGAGAATATACTAGAAGAGCCTAGTTTCTACACACACACATTCTCCATGCAAAGCATAAGCTTTTCTGACTGCTCATGGCTAAAGGGAACTTCAGACTTGAAGCTTCTACAGAGAGCAGAGCAAGAGCATCTTGCTCTACAAAACATCTTGACAGTGTTTCTGGATGCTAGAAGACAACAGGCTTTACTGCCATGAGTTTATTATACCAGAGCTGGGCACTTTGTACTTCTTATTTAGTTCTTAACTAATTGGAAGAAGTCAATCATAACAGCGTATTTCTCTCAAAGATACCACTCCTCTCAGACAACATCATTTTGGGGGGGGTGGGACCCACAAAGACTGTATGTGATATAAGCTTCAAGCACTCCATTATTCTCATTGTTAGATTTAAAGCACTAAGAGTCTAGACATGGCACCACATACAGCATAATTCAATACCAAGCCCATATGGTGGTACAGTTCATTCCACTCACCTGGACCCTTCTGTCAGCTCTGCGCCTTGTTCATACCTCACAGTTGTCATCTTGCCTGTTCTTGCTCTGCTGGTCTGAAGAGAAACACGTCTAGTTAGAGAGAGAAATCAGCAGGAGAAACAGGGGATACTAGCTCTACACTCTTGTTACCAGCAGACAAGCTTCTGCTTCATTTTCAATTATTTCCTGCCACCCCCCACCTGACGGAGCACAAACTTTACCCATAAGAGCAGTGAGAGACAGAGCACTTAGGGTAATGAAGTTTGGGTTGGTTTTTTTTTAACTATAACTAATGACCCACAGTGACAATAACATTAAAATAGCATCTTTACCTCACAATTAGATATCCCCACCTCCCCACCCCGTTCACGCTATGAAACACATAAGAGCCCCCGCTGGCAGCTCCGGGAGGGGCACAGCCCCACCAAAGGCGGGCTGGAAGCCTCGGGGCGAGAGTCCCGCACTTCATCCCCGCACCCCACAGCTCTACCCGCTTAGACCCGCCTCGGGCACAGCCTCGTGGTAAGGAACCCCACGGCGGCGGGTACGGCCCCGCCAGCAGCCCCCTCGTACCGACGGAGAAGGGCCGACAGCACGGCAGAGGCCCCACAGGCCGAGCCCTGGTCGCCACACGGGAGCTCTTTCTCCCCCACCCCCTCCCCCCCGGTCGCCCTCACCTCAATGCAGCCGCCCACCGGGCTCAAAGTCGAGCCCGGACGCCCGCCCCCGGCGCTCGGCGGACTCAGCGGAAAGTTGCGTTAGACTTCCTAAGGGCTGTTCTCCCGACCCTCCCGCCTTCCTTCCCTCCGCCCCCGGGCCGGGCTGCGGAGCCCAACTCACCCGCCGAGGCGAGGCCGAGCCGCGGAGCGGAAACGCACCGCAGCCCCCCAGCCGGGCCGCAGTTAAATGGTCCGGCGGCGCCGAGCGGCTGCACCTGAGCCGGGGCCCGACCCGCCCGCTGCCATGGTCACGGCCCCGCCGCCGCTCCCGACACCTCCCGGTCCGCAGCAGCAGCAGCAGCGGGGGGGCAACGGGTCCCCGACGGCTCCAGGCGCCTCTCGGGGCCCGCTGGGGCAAGGCCTGCCCGTCCCGCCGGGGTCTTGTCTTCCTGGGAGGTCGCCCCAGCAGGGCCTGCCGCCTTCTCCCCAGCCTCGGCCCTTCGGGTTTTGTAGCCGGGGCTGCAGCTGGGCTTTGACGCCTCTCGATACGTTTCCCCGCGGGATGGCGGCTTTTTGGGGGGATGCGGGGGGCTGCGATGGGGAGAGGGTTGGTGCAGGTCGGCCGCCACTCGGGCCTCCGAGGCCTGTGGCAGCGACTGCCACCATGCAGGGCAGAGACGCGCCTCACATCAAGCGCTGATGTTTCTCATGTAATACTGAGAATTGATCTTTTTCACCTAACATTGAGCACTGTTTTGGGGTTGTTTTTTTTTCAGAATCGGAGCCTGCAGAGCAGAATACGGCGCGTTGCCCCCCCCGCCTGCTTCGAAGCTCCCCAGCAGGTGTCAAGCGGTCCCTGAGCATGAGCATCCTCGGGTGGAACCTACCGCTGCTGGTGAGCCCAGGGCTGAGCTGGAAAGGTTCTCTCCAGCAGGGTCGGCAGCAGAGGGAGCTCAAAGCCAGCTTTTGGGGGCCGCTCCCGGGGCTGCTGGAGCTTGGTCCCGGCGGGTCCGGTTAAACCGATGGCAGGAGCCTTTCCGTACGCGTCTTTTACCGAAAGAAATAAAATCCTTAAGACGAACGCTGAGAATAGGGGTCATTTCTGGGCAGCAGACTGAGTAGAAATTTCCTCTTTCAAATCTGTCGTATATGTAAATAAATGGATAAGTAGCTAGTGCAGACTGTGGTAGCAAGTAATGAGCTAAATTTATTTGGTATATTCAGATAATTATGTATTCGATTAAAAGCTAAACATGGATGGAAACTAAGCTGGATGATGAGAAGAAAAATTAGATTAATTTACTCTTAATTCTGAAAAAAAAAAAAAGTTTACATGTGCAGATTATTTAGTACAGGCTTGGTCCTGTGAACCATGTGGGTATCCTGTGAGCTACTCTGCGCAGAAGCTGATGCCTGTGGAGACCCTTCATGGGAAGGACCGTATTGGAGAAGAGCGTAGAAATACACTAATCCACTTTCCCCTGTACTCGGCTCTGAAAGCACCGAGGTGTGAAGGCAGTTGGGGTATTGAAGCAGACTTTTCACAAAGCAACCTGTAACGACCAGTGAATGGAGGGGCTGGAGGCTGGGCTGCTTCCAGTTTGGCACTCAGACCGAATGCCAGGGCTGTGAATGAACTAGCTTGCTAGAGGCTGCAGATGCACTTAAAAAGGAGAAACATTTCTTCCCATTTTTCATCAAATAGGTAGATGCTGCATTGCCAGTGATAACATCAAAACTGTTCCTTTCAGTGTTTCTAATCTTAGAGCATTGATGATGCTGTAGATTTGCCAGCTCTCATGCATCATCTTGAGTTTCCTGGTGGTTGATTTATTTTCTTAAAACCCTAACTTCTGGAGTCAGATGACTAAAATAAAAACGCCCCTTTTTTATTAATAAAATAAAATTTCCAGCTCTCGGTGGAGAAAAGTGTAGGAACAACGACCAAGGTTTATAAAGCTAAAAATAAAAAGGAAGCATTGAAAATATTCTGTTTTTTAAATTCAAGACTTGTAAATCATTTTCATTATATTTTGCTGGTTAACTCATGATACTGACATTTGAAAACCCCTCAAAATCTAGTTCTAATCCTTGACAGTTATTCATCACTGTAAAATAGCATAATTGTCAACAAAATACAGAAGAGATTGAAATGTTCAGTAAATAATCCAGTTACATACTGGGTAGAGAGCAGGATGAAGTATGCGTATCTCAGAGGGGTGATGACATACTTTACATTCCAAAAATAACAGAGAGGGTGATAAACAGAATCTCTTAACTTGACAGATTTTTAAAATTGGTAGGTATAGCTCGTTTATATGTGATAGTCTTAAGAGACGGCCAAGAAAAATAATTTTAATTTTAATTAAGTTTTGGGATAGCAGATATATGAAGATAAGTGGGGCAAAAATCAATTCTATGCCAATGTTAAAAGCAGGTAGATCAGACAACCTGATCATGATAAATCTGTCAGCTTGGCTTTGCTCCCAGATGAAATGAAAGCAGAGTAGATGGAGGCTTCAACTAATAAAATATTTAATAATAATAATAGCCAATCAACATGGGATTAGGGAAAATAATTCCTGTCTAATTTATAATTCTAAAACCAGATTACAAGTTTTACTGATAAAATACAAGTATTTTGTTGCTTCTGTAAGCAACTGTCTGGCTAGCAAATCACATTTGATTAAAAAGGTAGAAGAATATAAACTCAATCTGGTTCATGTTGGTGAAAACCCAGTGCACTGATTTTAAAATAACTAAAAGGAGAACCATGCTTAAGCAATTCCTTTCCAGAGAGGTTCTGCAGGGATTGAGTGCTGTCTTACTCTGTTTAATGTGTTACTGTTTTGTTTTAAACCATGCCCCAGATAAAAACCCCAGTGCTGAAGTTTGCAGCTGAGACAGCATGAAGGACCATGCAAGATCTTTACAAAAAATCCTTGGTCTACTTATAGTCCCAGTGACTGTCACTATGAGGCATCTGCCACTTGCATGGGGTATGTGTGTGCATGTCAAAAAGCTTGCAAGCATTTCTGGACTAGCTTCTCATGTCTTGCAAATCACAATTATCCTAACTTCAGGAGATAGCACCATGGCAGGTCAGATACTTGGAGCATCAGGACTTCATGATAAAAACAGGTGACTCTAAAAAACTCTGGGGTAGCAGCAGGGAGTAGCCAGCCACAGGTGATCATGCCATGTGGCTTTGTGACAAAAGGAATAACAAGATCCTTGGATCCATAAAAAGGAAAGGAGCTGGATCGGAAACATTGCTTGAGATCTTGGCTTCTCTGTGCTCTCTGCTCTGCAGTCCTTTCTCCAGAAAGAAGAGGGAAGAGCCATGATGTGAGTAAAATGCTGTGCAGTGTGCCTCATCACATCTGGGTGAGGAGCTCAAAGCTGTCCATCTTGTGAAAGAGAAGATAAGAAGTGCATTAATCACAATCAGTCAGGGATGGATCTGGAAAAAGGTCTAGGTGCTCTCAAAGGGATGTAAGCAGACTTAAATTTAGACCTAGAGAGGTACTTGTTCAGCAGCTGCCTAACCCTAGAGGCAGTTAAATTGATTGGGTACTGCTCTGCTGGGCTGCAGAGACTCCCCCCAGGAACCTGCAGTTTTGCTCCTGTGTGTGCCCTGGACTGTCCTGGCCACGTAACTACTGATTTCCCCTGCCTAGGGTGCATAAGGATCCCAAAAAAGGGCAGAGAGATATTGCAGTCCCTGCAGTCCCCTCAACTCACCTCCACCACACCCCACCATACACCACCCATAGCCCTTCTCACCTCTGTGTATGTGTTCTGCATGAAACAACCAGGAATTAAATCACCCCAGGAGCAGAACTCGCTCTTGCCCTTCTTCCCTCCTCATGGCAGCCGAGTCCCCTACCTACTAGTTCTCTTCCTTTGGGATGTGTTCATGCCGTGGTGTCCAGCCTTGCCCAGGACAAGCTCCATGGAGGTCTGGGTTCCCAGGCAGGGGCCGGCACAGCTTGGACCTAGCCTTACGCACGGGAAAAAACATTTGGAAGCGGAGGGCTCTTCCCCTTCACAGAGTAAGGCATCATGAAATTAAAAAACTGCAGGATGAGACTTGGCAGACTCAGACTCAGGACCAAAAAAAACCCCTATAATAATTAACAATGTAGGTAATTAAGTAGTGGAAGAGCATGCTAAGGTCTGTGGCTGGTTCTTCAAACGCTGAATTTTTTACACCAAAATGTCTTTTTCTCAAAGAGATGCTCTAGTTCAAACGGGAGTGGATTAGGTCAGAGGAGTTCTCTGACCTCAGGTAGGTAGAAGATCACGTAGATAATTCACATACTCCCTCTGGCTTTGTGACTAATTCCCTTTGGTACAGCTATTCCTGATGTAAGTGAGATCCGCTCGGACCTGTGCTTGCCCTCGGGAACTTACAAACTAATTATGTTTGTTGTGTCAACCCATTAGATACTCATAAGCTGCACGCAGACTCATTAGTTTGACTGAATTATGTCTTTGCTCTTGGAACATTATCAAAACAGTTAGATCTAGTATGTTTCATGGTCTGCCACCATTACTCCTTCTTTGTACACAGATTTCTGTGGTTACTCCTGGCTAACAAACCACAGACTTTTCATGCGCAAATGCTGGTTTCGGTTATTTCGTAGATTGAAACTCCGTTGGCTGGTGTCATCCGGATCTTTTGAATTTATCTTACTTTTGATGAAACCCTTCCTTGTTGGATTTTTAACAAAAAAAATAAATAAATATTTGTTTCAGATCTCATACATTAACTGATCTGGCAGCTCAGATTCCTACAGAAGATGTACAGTAGCTCACACATCGAGATCCTGCAATGCCTGCAAAGGAGCCTGGTCCATCGTCTCTCCCAGTAAGCATGGTATTAGTGGAAGGTTGGACGTGATAGAGGAGTATAAATATAATGGCACATACATAAAGCACCTGGATTCAGTGCAAATGGACTGTTTTGCATTGAGCTAGATGTAGACTACTCTGATTTTTCCTGGGGCACACCTAGGCTGTCAGATTCCTGCTGTGAAAACCTCAGGTCTCTGTACCTCCTTTGGAGTCTGAAGCAATCCTCCTCATTTTTTCCCTTCCCTCTTTAAGAACAAACAAACAAGGAAGAACTGGTCTTGGGAGAGTTTTGAGAGGCCACTGCTGTCTTCCAGCTGCAGTGATGTCCATCACGAAGATGATCAGAGCAATGGAGCACCTCCCCTATGAAGATAGGCTGGGAGAGCTGGGGTTGTTCAGCCTGGAGAAGAGAAGGCTCCGGGGAGACCTCATAGCAGCCTATCAATATCT
>JAOQGH010000001.1:178700751-178746779 GCA_025769975.1 Gallinago jamesoni | reverse complement strand
TGTCCCTGCCCATGGCAAGGGGGTTGGAACTCGATGATCTTTAAGGTCCCTTCCAACCCAAATGATTCTATGATTCTATGTTCCATTGGGCTCTGGGGGAGTGAAGGTCCATTGGGTGTCACCTTCATGTCTTCATCCCAAGCCATTCTTTCTGGGGGGACCCAGTGCCCCATGGCTGCAGGAATATCAAGAGCTGCCCCAGAGCCACTCTCTTCATTCATGTTTATCCACCAGTCTGCATTCCTGATATGCTGGCTGTGCATTTCATGTGTGAATAATAGGTTTTCATGACTGTTATTCAGCACCTACGTATTTTTGCTGGAAGGAGGGTGGAGGAGAGCAGGGTGGGGAGGTTTTTAGTTAATGAAACTGTTATTATTTGCTGACAAGATCACTGAGTATCTTAAAAAGAGGGAATTTGATCTCCTTCCAAGTAACTAATCAGGGATTTGCAGTGCAGAATATGTGTGCAGCATGTGTATTCCAGGACCAAAAAAAAAAAAAAAAAAAGAAAAAAGAGCGTTTACAGTCCTATTGCCTAGGGACTTCAACATCTGTGAGGAAGCAACACTGGTGATCACACAGTGTCCACGTTCTTTACGATGACTTATTTTAGCTCCGGGCCAGTGGAGCAGTACATGAACACACTCTCCTGCTAGCCCCACCTCACGTGAGGGCCCCACCCCACCTCAGCCTCATGGCAATCTCTCTCTTGTGCTTCAGATAGTCCTAAAGCTTCATCTAGCCTGGGAAAACAAGTTCATCGTGAAGCAAGTACGCAAGAAACACATTCTGGATGACTGGGTTTTTCACATGGAGACATTGGTGAGGCTAACACTGGTGGAGTTCTCAGGAGAGCATGAGAGTGCTCCAGGTGTCTTGGCTCTGAGAGGAATTTGGGGGGCCTCTGAAGGGGAGTTGGACTTTGAGTCCTGCTCCTGCAAAGTTCCAATTGCATAACATACACGCGTGAGTCCCACCAGGACTGCAGCTCCACCACCCCTTCCTGCCCTGGGACCAGCAGGAATTGGAAACGTGTGGCCTGGTGCTTCTGGCCAGTCACACTGTGACTCCAACACGGCCCGTGCAGACCCAGGCTCATCATTGACACCACCCAGGATCAGGAGGTGCTTGTGGGTCAAGGAGTTTGTTGGCCATTAAGGCAAGAGAAATTAGTGCACAGTATCCCAAGTGCTCACTGGCTGGCTCCAGTTAAGGAAGAGGCTGCTGTGGATGAACACCCCAGGAGATGGAGTGCAGCCCCCCTGTGCTCAGGAGTGTGGTACCCCAGCACCCCACCATCAGCTGCAGCCACTGGCCGAAGGGGCGGAAGAAAAGGCCAAGTACCCACTAAGGAGGAGAGGAGACGTTTTCACTCATTTAATTTCACACCTCCCAAAACCAGCCTAAAGCTGGGGGTAGAGAACAAGTGAGAAGAAAAGCACCATTTACATAACGCTTTGGCAGTGAAATGGGTCAGCGGAGGTTGTTGTGTGAGAAGAGGAATGCAGTTTTTAAATGCAGAAATAAACAGCATTGCTGTAGTTGGTAATAGCTGGACAGTCCTGCTTTCCTGGAGAGTAATACAGAAGTTTATGATGGGCTTGTGTGCCTTGTCTTTTTGACCCTTGTTCCTCCTCCGAACACAGCTCTGTAAAATGTCACATTCCTGCTGTTTTCTTTATAACGATCTGTAATTCCTTGGCCATAATGCAAAGGGAGGCACCCATCTGTTTGTTTGGGTGTTTTTTTTTCCTCTCTTCCACAAATGTCCTTGTTTGTATTGACTAGCAAATCTAATCATCCAGCTCGAAGGAGAGTTACACAACTGCAAACCTCCTGAGATTTCAGTTGAATAGCGAATCTTGCTTAATACCCCTGTGGTCGCTTCTTGCTTCAGATTTGCAGCTCCTTTGCCATTACAGCTGTGCTGTGCTTTGACATATAAACCAGATTAAACAGCAAAAGGAATGCTGAGCGGAAAAGCTGTGTTATTTCCACCTTGCAGGACGGTCTTACTGAAATGAGCCTGGCTGTATTAAACATGAGATAAAACTCCCGCAGGGAGCATTAGTCTTAGTGATTCATATAAACACTTAAAGAAGTCTGTCTTAGTTCCTAGTCAAATAAGGTGGGTAATGGTGCACAACCAGCAGAGCCTCTCTCCTTGGGAGAGCACTGCTGATAGAAACCTGGTTGTTGTTTATCCTGACTGGGAAGCAGAAGGATGAGGATTGGGTAACAACAGATTAAAAAAAAAATGGGGTTTGGGTAACTCTTACAGGCGAGGAATTGCAAGCGACTTTTCTGAGGAACCGCCTGGTGCTGTGAAGCCATCTTCATCTGTGCCCTTGATGTGGGCCATCTGGAGAGGAAAATCTCATCAGCCTGTAGAAACGCAGCCAGGCTTACGATCACTTCTTTTTGCAGTTGACTTTTAAGGGAGATAATCTTACCAGGAGGAGGTCAGAAGGAAAGGTGAGTTACAGGTATGTGCATTTAATATGTGTGAATAAAGGCGTAGATGAAGTTGCTTTCTCTCCCTCCAGTCTGCACTGCCCGGTTTTCAGGAGCCACCGCTCGGACCCATCCTTCCTGTTAGCTTTTTGCCTCCACCCACATGCTACAGGGCCTGATCCTTTCCTGCATGACATCTTTTATGGGTGTCTTCCACAGGGTGCTGCTTCTCTCAGCTTGCTCTGGGCTTGGCAGACGGCTCCCCTGCTGCCAGTGGCTTTGCCGGCTCTGGAAGTAGCCCCAGCATCAGCTGCCGTGGGGATGCTAATAGAGCCCTAGCTGAAATAAAGCACGTCGCTGAGAGTGTCGAGCTGGGAAGCCAAGTTTCTGCAGCACTTCCAGATGTGAAGCGGGGGAGTTGGTTTTAGCCTATATTTCAGATTTTTAAAATTCTTTCTGATTTTTTTTTTTTTTTAAAGCACCATGCGAGCATGCTGTGAACAATTTGTACTGTTCACTTGCCTTCAGCTGCATGTTCCCAGTGGCAGTCGCTTAGCATTTTTTCCAGCTGGGACTCTCCGACCGAAGCCCCATCTGTGTGCTGGGGCAGGTTGGCAGCAGTGATCTCTTCCACTGAAATCCCAGCAAAAACTCTCCCACGCCCACCCTGACCCATGAGTGACTTCTGCCCTCGGGCTCCAAGGTAATCCTGTCTTGACAGGCAAAATTCCTCTTAACTTTGGGGAATTTAGACAGAATAAGGACTGTGTGGTTTTAGCCAACCAGTTTGGCAAGGAGTCCTCCAAGGAGGCATTATTGCTGAGAGACTTCCCATCTGTGTGGGCACTGGGGAGAAGGGGCGGAGGCTGCTGGAGAGTCACACCAGGTATTTATTTGTCCAGGGAAGCAGGAGCATTGATCCAGACCTCGGTCCCCCTGTCAGCATGCTGCATGGTGCTTCAGCTTCTCCCTAACACGCATCTTTTCCCTGATTTTGTCCTGTCTGTAGTTTCAAGCAACTTCCTTAGCAAATTCTGCAGCATTTTCTGGGGAATTTAATATGTTTGCGAGGGGGAATTAAGTTGTAAGAGGAACTAAAGAAACCTCCAGTGCAGCCTGTCAATGCTTCTTTGCAGGTGGTAAGAAATGAGTGTGATGATGCCCTGGTTGCTGCTGCTCTTTCTTCTGGTCAGCTTCGGCTCAGCTGCACCCAGGTTTTCGGTGCGTATCTTTCAGCTAGTGTCTGTATAATCCCTCTGCAGCGTGCCAACAGTTTATCGTTCCCAGTGACGTAGAGAAAGGTACTCCCCCACAAAAAGGACGTGGGGCTGCGAGAGCAAAGCAAAAAGCTGTCTGCCTGCAACTAAAGGAAGGTCAATCTTGCTGTCCTCATAGTATAGGGTTTTCACAGCATTAGGGGCTTCGCAGCTCTCTGGCATGCCAAGAATTAAAAAAAAAACAAACAAGAAAATCCCTTTAATATTTTTTTTTAAAAAAAAAGGTAGTTTATGGCCAGTGAAGAAACACTCCATTTCCTCAGGGAAAACTGCCTTCTTTTTATTCAATGTGTTTTAAAGAATGGGAAGGGGAAGAGAAGGTAGGCATAGCCTGAGCCAATCTGTACTTGTCTGTTGAGAAAATGACTCTTGGGCTATACCAAGGAGGTCCAGAGCTTGCCAAGGAGACTTCAGCGAGCTGGGAGCTGCCTGCAGCAGGTCCTTGTGTGCCTCCGGCCTGGAATTCCTCCTCTGTGGAGGAAAACCAAGATACCTAGGAGAAGAAAGAGGCAGCTGGGAGACCATGTTTATGCACACTAGTCAGTCTGCTGTGCTGGGCAACCTGCTTGTTTTGCTTACACCTAGAACTGGTCCTGACATGGTGTCACTCAAGCCAGATTTCTCAGAGCAAAAAATAGCCAGTGATTCTTGTTGTACGGGTTTGCTTGGCCATCTTGGAAGAAATTTTGCTCTATTTTGTTACATTTTTAATGGATAACACCAGCTACAGACTAAATGTTACTTAAAACGTTTATCCCGGCCAGTTTGGGCAACATTCTGGTCTCAGTCACAGTAATGCAGCTCTGAAGTTATTCCACTGATCTCAGTAGGCTCACTGCTTTCTGCTGGTTTGCACCCAATGTCAGCTCTTTTATCTTCCAGTTTTACAAGATGTTTCTGGAATCTTGCTGGTTTGGCCTGGCTGCAGTGCAAGAGCAGGTTTTCCCCCCTCTTAATATGCTGAGCCGTTTTGTAGTCTGTAAACGCTCCGAGTTCATTAAATGGGAGTCGAGATGAATTACATTCATCCAAAGTAACTGTGTGTATCTGATCATATTCTGGGATGCTCTGAGCAGTGGCAAGGTCATTCTAGAAAACCCTTTTCCACTGGGTTCAACTCAACAGCCCAAGCTGTGCAAGTTTCCTGTATCTTAGGAAGAGACTGTCGAATCATCTTGATCCACAGAAGCAGCGTGATATGTTAGGATCAAGAGCAGACAGATACTCCTCTCTCTGCCTCTCTGTTCTTACCACTGACTGAAGCATGGGTTGTTTTTTTGTTTTGTTTTGTTTTATTTTCTCCATAGGAAAAAGATATCTGCCTCCTAGACAACAATAAATTAAGACAAAGGTTAAAACAGCTTCAAGACTTGCTTTACTTGTATGAACTGCAACTAAAGGACATCTTGGAGAACACTTACCATAGAACAAGAAGTGGGCTGTTCTCAGGCAACAGGAGTGTGCACCACGAGACACTTTTACCCACAACCAGTGGAAATTTGATAGTCTACGATCAAGGTACAGTTTGCAGTAATGCATATGGAAATTTCAGCTTGCCAAAATGTTTATTTCTCCCTGCAGTGTCCCATGTGTCATATTTTTATTTCTGCTAAAAGTTTTAGAATTTTTAAAGTGGATTGTGTTTTAAAATGCAGTCAGATACATGGGAAGAAGGGCAGACTGGTGGCAGCTACCACCCAGTTACAACACAGACACCTGCAGCTGAGCTTCTCACCTGGGACTCTGGTGCAGAGAAGAACAAGAACCTCTCAGCTGCTTTCCACCAGACCTACTTTAAACATTTTCACTGGGTGATTTACAGGACCCCAGAGTGCCTGAATCAGCTGTGGGCACCAAAACCTGTTTGGAGGAGCCCAGCCTCCCTGTTCCTTTTCTGCTCCATCACTTCTGTGTCACAGTAGCAGGCATGAGTGCTGTGTTCCTTGGTGTCACTTTGAGAACACTGTCATAACTGGAATTATGACCTGTGGTCAAGATTTCGTCCTTTGTGGGCATCCATTGAAAGTGTGAAGCTCAGAGATCCTGAAAGGCACTATCCAGATGTAGCCCTGGTAGAGCTGGTCACGGGACCTTATCTTCTTATTTCAGATATTTTAGGCCCCAATCCAGTCTGAACTACAGCTGAGGTTACCTCCCACATGGAAATTGGCTTCCCTGCAAATGATCTTGGTGACAGAGCCAGTCCTGGTCCTGCACCGCTCCTGTGCTACAGCCCCAGCCTGAGCTGCAGCCAGCCCGTGTCTCACCAAAGATTTGGGAATGACTCCCTCAGAGGGCATGGCTGTAAAGGCTCTCAAGCCTTGCTGCTTTTCTTCAGGCCCAGGAGTTTGCAAAACAGCATTGCTGCTACCTTAACCACTTGCTTTGGCTTTGCGGGACTTGCAGAGCTATACACAGACTGGCCAAGTGTCCTTGCCCCATACAGCCTCTCAGATATGTCTTCTCTTTGCTTTCCTTCCCATTCAACAAACCTATATTTTTTTGCCCAGATTGCTCCGCAGTGTACAATCGGAAGAAGACCAAAACTGGCTACTATCGGATCAGGCCCAGAGCGGACCAAGAGCCTTTCCTGGTGTACTGTGACATGTCTGATGGCGGAGGGTGGACCGTCATTCAGCGGCGGAGTAATGGCAAGGAGAACTTCAACAGGTGGGTACATCTTGGTTGCATCAACAGGGCTTGTAGTCAGGCCTCCAGCTCCCATCCCTGTCCTGCTGTTTGACAAAATCCAGCATTTGAGAGGCAGGATATGCAAGTCTATACTTTAGTGATGATAACTCTGCATTAGGACAATCCAATGGTGCATATTGGTAGTGTGAGGCCTTTTTCAAAATGGATCTATAACACTTGTTCCATGGCTTCTCTGTAAGTATGTAAATGTGTAGATATTTGGGTTTTTGTTATTGGAGACTGTTAAAGACTCCAAATTGTCGGGTATCTGCTGCCAGCAAACAGACATACCCATTGAACATATTTGTTCTCATATCAAGAATTCTGTACATCGTGGTGTAACATTTATTTCGTTATTCAAATCATTCAAAAAGAGGCCAAACCACTGGTTCAGACTGTCCTTTCTCCATGCAAAATCCCAGAAAGGTGACTTTCATCTAAAAATCTCCAGGGGGAGAGATGCTCTGGTAACACAGTGAAGAAGAAATGTCCCCACACAGATTAATTCACTATCAATCACAGCACACACACTTTTAGGGCATGTCTGGTGTCTCTTACTGTGAGTGGAGTCCACTGTGAAGCTACCTCAAATGGCTCTGAGCTGGCTTGCCCAGGGAGTGGTGGCTCTCGAGCCATGGTAGTCCTGTTCTCAGCACAGGTGAATGAAAAACATCCTTAGGAGGAGCAGCACTGACTAGTATGCAGGTCAGGCAGGATTAATATCCCAAACAACAACAGGAGAGAGAGAATAAACATGGGGTTACTAAAACTGGAAATGATTATACACAGGAAGTATATGTGAATGTCAAAGATAACACATAAATAACAGAGGAGATTTTAAGAGAATGAAATGGTGAGAAGAAAGTAACAGCAGGAGATTTCTCTTAGAATGATGAAGCCTGATGAAAAATAAGTACATGTCTTTGAAGGACAAGTTGCCACATCCAAACAGTGATTCTGAAAAAATCAATGGTCAATGAATCAAAAATAGATTTAAATGGACCAGGACCACAGAGAAGACCTAGATATTTTCCTTTTAATTTCATCTGGAAGCTTTTTCTTGCAGATTCTGATCAGTTTCTGATTCTTCACCATACCACACCATGCATCCAAGACTGTAGAATATTTTGGACTGCAACATTAATTTCCAGCCAGGAGTGCATTTGAATTATGACTCGCTGAAGAACAATATCAGATGCTTTGCTGCAGACCACTATGGCAGCTGCTGCTTTCCCTTGCCTCCAACTGACAACCTCATTCTGCGAGTGCTGCATCTGGCAGTTTGAAGGTTTGGTCCCAATATGTGTGTGTGCACAGGTCGAGCAGATGCAGAAGTAAGCTGTGAGTTGTATTTACTTCTGAGGCAGAGTGACAAACCTCAGCTCAGCTTGCAATAAATCAGATACTTTTACAAAACAATGTCTTAGAGATACAGCTGAAGTTTTACTTGTTACCACACTAAATGCCACAACCTGTCTAATTCCCTCTCATGCTGAAACTGGTATTTGTATCTCATTGCAGGAAATGGGATGATTACAAACTGGGATTTGGGAAATTCCAGGGCAGGAATGATGAATACTGGCTGGGCAATGACCACATCCATGACCTGCTCGCTAGAGGTGCAAGTATTTTCCCTCCACAGGTTTCTTTCCAATTTGCATGAGGTAGTTCATTTAACAGAACACCGCTTTGTGTTTAGGAGAGACCTCATTAAAGATTGACCTGATGGACTGGCACGGGGAAAGACGTTACGCAGTCTATGAAAATTTACAGCTTGCAGATGAGCAGGTAAGAAATGGTGAGAGTGTCGATTTGCCTGTTTTATCTGTGAGAGGAGAGCACCTGTATGTGCAGCATCAGACTTCAGTATCAGGGTTGTTATTACAGTTCTGCAAAACTTATTTGCTTGGGTGCCCTGGGATTCCTGGTTTGGCTGACTGACAAACAGCCTGTGACTTCTTCCTCACAACTGCTGAGTGCCCAAGCCACCAGGTGACAGGATGACACGTACACTCTTGCTAACTCTGCCTCTGCAAGGAGGGGAGCTCTTTGCTGCAGGGCACAGGGGTCCCCATGTGTGTTTGCCTCCAGCCTCATGGTTAAAAGAGTCTTCCATGAGGGAGGAGATAAGCGTTTGAACCTCTGCAAGGAAACTCAACCCTGTTCTTCTACTTACTTCCTAGGACAGTGTTTCAGGCTGTGAAATAAAACACAGCTACCAGAACAAACCCCCTCTACTGTTTTAATCAGTGAACTCTCATCAAGGCTTTGAAAGAGCAGTTGTAAGTTCCTGTCTCTTTAAGACAGGTGGTACTTGCAGCACTACACTTCGTAGTGAAAGTCCAAGGACAGAAAATACCTGTATTTTCATAGAATCATAGAATGGTTTGGGTTAGAAGGGGCCTTAAAGATCATCGAGTTCCAATCCCCTCCCATGGGCAGGGACACCTCCCACTAGAGCAGATTGCTCAAAGCCCCATCCAGCCTGGCCTTGAACACTTCCAGGGATGGGGCATCCACAACTTTTCTGGGCAACCTGTTCCAGTGCCTCACCACCCTCACAGCAAAGAATTTCTTCCTAATATCTAAATTTTCTCTCTTTCAGTTTAAAACCATTACCCCTTGTCATATGGCTACACTCTCTGATGAAGAGTCCCTCCCCATCTCTCCTGTAGCCCCCTGCATGTTTGTGTTCTAGCTTTAGACAGTGTTCTGCTCAATGCAGGTGCTGCTCTGCAGGCTTCCCTCAATAAACACCACCTGTAAGTAGCCCAGATAGCCAAGGACTTGAGTTCCATTGCATGGAACAGTCCTAGTCCCAATTCCCTCACTGCTCCAGAAATATATCCATTATGTTCAGTTTGCAATTAGAGATTTCTTATTAAAAAGTTTGAACAGCTTGATTTAATGCCTTACTCCTATTTTTCATAAATCAAAGTGGAATTTGATGACAGGAAAACGCCCCCACCAACAAAAGTAACCATCCATCTCATATCAAATGTCTCTTTAATCAGTTAGCTGTGCATGATGGAACTATTCTTCTAAGTATTCGTACTAGGACAGGGCCATTTAGCTAGAAATGAAATGGCTTTTAGCTCTTGCAGGAGCAAAATTCCGACAGGAGTTGTTCTAACTGAAAAACTGATGAATTTATGAAGGCAGCTACTTGGCACAGTTTCCTGCCAAGTTGTTCCTGATGAGCCAGGAAGAACCTTTCAGCTTGCTGTACAGTTTATCAAATGGTTATTGAAAGACAATAAAACCTGAACCCTTTTGTAGCAGCAGCAATAATTAGCAGTCCCTTCCGGAAGCTTGAATTCCGACGTGATCCACACTAGGGTCATTAAAGCATGAGGCCAAAAGTCACTCTTGGCTTCAACAGTCAGGCTTTTGACAGTGGATACAATGGTCAGAGAGAATTTGATCTCAAAAATGGGAGGCAAGGCAGAAAGAACCGATATCAAAGCCGTTTTTTCCCATATTCTTGCAGGAGAATTACAGGTTATGGTTTGGCACCTATTCTGGTAACGCTGGCGACGCTTTGTCTGGTGGGAGCAGTTTTGAAGATCAGTGGTCAGCCTCTCACAGAGGGATGGAGTTCACCACATCTGACAAGGACCACGATCGATTCCTGGCAGGCAACTGTGCTTTGGAGAACAAGGGCGGCTGGTGGTTTAACAGGTATGGAAAACAGTTGATTCCTCTGGGATGCAGAGGGTGTGGGTGGCCCTGCAGCCAAGAGGACTTGCCTGCCTCACAGCAGCTGGAGGTGAACTGAATTATGTCCCTAATTAATACAGTTGAAGGAGTCAACAGGTTGAGTTATCTGACCAGTGTAGGTGTCTACTTTAGGATCACAGAATCACAGAATAGTAGGGGTTGGAAAGGACCTTCAGAGATCATTTAGTCCAACCCTTGTGCCAAAGCAGTGTCACCCACAGCAGGCTGGACAGGAACACATCCAGGCAGGTTTTGAATATCTCTGGAGAAGGAGACTGCACCACCTGTCTGGGTAGCCTGTTCCAGTTCTGCCACCCTCAAAGTAAAGCTGTTTTTCCTCAAAAACAATGGGGGATGACCCACATACTTCTCCATGTTCTACTAAATGCATTAACCAGATCTCCGTAGGCTATAGCAGGACTTCAGATAACCAGTTCAGTGCAGACAGATATAGCTACGGGTCTGAACCTGCCAGTGAATCCCACCCTGGTATTGCTAAATGTACGTTGTGTGAAAATCGTCCTTCACTGCAATGACGCGATGTCTTCCCACGCTAACCCTCACCTCTCATTACAAGGTGCCACGCCGTAAACCTCAACGGACGGTACTACAGAACAGGGAGGTACAACGGATCCCACGACAACGGCATCGTTTGGTCTACGTGGCACGGGATGTGGTACTCCCTAAAATACTCGGCCATGAAAATCAGGACTCCCTTCTTTCTTGAAAGCGAGAGCGGGGACGGTGAGAACAGTCAGGGCAGCTGAAACCTGCTGCTTTGGAAAGAAAAAAAACCATACAGGCTGACAGGAATTGTGGAAATTAATAGCCAGCCCTCTGCTGCTGCCAAACCCGCACTGTGATAACTGGAGCTGCACCTGTTTCTACTGGCTGAAGCTGATGTCACAAGCTGTTTGAGTACGGCCAGCCAACAATTTAACGGAAAACATACGGATCTCAGTCATGGAATGACTAGTTTGCTTTTTCAGCAGCTTTCAGGACTTCATTGGAGAGTGTTTATGTAAAGCTCTCTGGACTTTGATATGATCAAGCATGTTCTTTTAGCTATGTGTACTCTTCAAGGGCTAAATCTTTCTCATCTTGATTTTAAAGATCGGCGCTTTAGATATGAGAATGTTAAGAATAGAAACAAATAGATGATGGGCCATCATTCGTCTTTGCTCTGGATCAGGAGAGTGTTTTTAAGCAGCTCTCACTGTGGTCCACAGTTGCCACTTCAGTTGCAGAAGGCTCCTGGAAGGTGTGAAACCAAACCAGTGGATGGACGTGCTCCAGCTGCTAACCTGCTTCCAGAATTCGAAGTAAACCCCCACAGCCTGTGGACATCAGGTTTCATTGCAAACAGCTTCCCACTGCAGACCCAGTTCTACAGTAGAGACACATTACTGCAGCCGAAGACAATGCTGCCAAGCCCCAGAATAAAATTAGGCAGATTTTACTAAATTTAAGATGAGGACAGATATTCTTAGGAGTCCATAAAATGCGGTCGTGATTCATTTGTACGTTTCTGTGTAATTTACCAGATGACTTTGAGTTAGTGAAGGGCAAGGACTGTCTCATTGGACTGAAACAAAAAAGCAACGCGAAAGACTGAAAGAAATGGAATACTGAAAATTTATTTTCGACAAGTTGTTAATAACAACAGTTTAAAATTAACAGTAATATCAGCTTGATGCAAATCTTTTAACTACCATGTTGTAGAATGAGCCAATTTCTTTTCTGAATTACAATCATTTTTTAAACCGGCAGTTCTTTTCCATTTATTTGCTTGCAGATCTGTCCATATTGTAATTTGTATTATATATCCATAAAGTGTGTAATAAAACCATCTCAGTAGGACTTAACATTTCGTATCTGTTTTTCAACAGTAGGAACTTGAACAGAAATATGGTTGAAAATCTTGAGAAAGCTCATAATAGGGGAATTTAATTCTTTTGGTGTTGGCTCTGGTGCTTTCACATTGGCTGTCCTGGGTAGTTTAGAGAGTCTGCCAACATAAGCTGAACTTCCATGGCTGAAGCTGTCCTGGAGATGATGCAGAGACCTGTGAACACTGAGGGTAAAATTTGGTTTGGTTCTTCTGCTTTGTCAACAGTTGAACCTTGTTCTCAGTTCTTCCCAGCTATCCCAGTGAACCTTGTTCTTGCTTCTTCCTAGACGTCCCAGCGAAACAAGAACACTAGAGCTCAACAGGCCGTGACCCTGAAGCCTGTGCCCTGGCAAGGCTGCACCTCTGCCCTCTTCCCAAGCGCTGGCACGTATCCACGTGGAATGGAACCTGCACCTACATCTTGGCAATAAGGTTGCCCTTGTGAACAGAGAGCTGCAAACCACCAGCACTTACTGTTTCTTTTCTGATTTCTGTATTTCACTGTGGCAAGATCGTAGCACAAGGTTGTAACTGCAAACATAAGGGCTCACTGTGCATGTGTTAGGACCATGGGGCCACTGATGGAGTGCTGAGGGCAGCGAGGACAATTTTTGTCTACACAGAGCATACAGAGTGAAGTAAGTTAATGCCTTCTGGTAGGTGATGCTCAACCCCCTCTAGCAGAGGGCTAGGGAAAAGATTACAGAGTGGTGATGCTCAGCTCTGAGTACTGGAAATCAACTACAGCACCAAAGGGCCAGCATTACTGGTTTGACAGTTCATCAAGCAGCTGATAAACCATCTGAAAATGGAGCATCAAGCATAAGATACTCAAGGCCAGGCTAGGTGGGGCTTTGAGCAACCTGGTTTCGTGGGAGGTGTCCCTGCCCATGGCAGGGGGGTTGGAACTTGATGATCTTTAAGGTCCCAAACCATTCTGTGATTCTATGATTCTATGAAGATGATGTCATCAGGGCTTAGACAGCCGCTACCCAGTCCAGTTCCCCAGTGAGTGAGCAGCGAGTGACGTAAAGTCGAGTGCGGAGCCTGTTTTGCCCCGTGTCTCTGCGGAGAGGCAGGCACTACCATTGGACTGCCTCCAGCCACCATCCATAAATTAACAGGGATTTTTTTCTCTCTCTGAGCAAGAAAAAGGGGGCAAGATCCGAGAAGCTGGGAGGAAGGGGTTTGACTTGCCGTCTTAGGTGTAAGACACACTTAGTGAGTCTGTCTAATGCCTCACAGCAGCTGTTCTGAACACAGCCCAGCACTGAGACAGGGCTGCAGGAAGCAGCATCCTGCAAGGCTGAGCAAGAGAAAGAGCAAGGCTGTCCCTCCCCTGCCCTCCTGTGACACAGGGAACCCCCTCCGAGATGCAGGGGTCACAGGGCTCTGTGCGGGACCCTGCAACCCCCACAGCCAACCCCAGGAAGCATGTCAGAACCCTCTTTTAACTTAACAAACAGGGTAAAATCCCACCAGCAGAGTACTTACTTGATCCGAGGGCTGCCGCCAAGCTCAGATCGCTCCCACTGAAGGGTAGGGAAGTGCCTGCTGAAGGTCGCTGCGCTGTACATTTGATCTTCTGTTTCTCCAGGGTCTCCTGCGCTGAAAGACTCAGCAAAGCTGCAAACAGATGTTGTAGCACTGGGGGCCTAATGCTGACAGATCACTGCTTCAGGGCAAACACGCTCCAGGCAGCAGAGCTTACCCCACCACAGGGCTGGCAAGTAACCCGAGCAACTTGCTTCAAAGGTCTGATTTCCAGCTCAATTTCAAGTCAATTTAAAGACTCGTTATATTTGATTAGCCTTGGACCGGTCCTCAAGCGTGGACATGCTCTCAAATGCTTTACGCAGCCTTTCAAGCTGAGGGTGAATAATGATAATCCCAAGTGAATAATGACAGGACCAGAAGAAAGGGTCTAAAGTTGCAGCAGGGGAGGATTAAATTAGATATTAGGAAGAATTACTTTACTGAGAGGGTGGTCAGGCACTGGAACAGCCTGCCCAGGGAGGTGGTGGAGTCACCATCCCTGGGGGTATTTAAGAAATGCGTAGACCTGGCTCTTCAGGGCATGGTCTAGTGCCCAGGATTGTTGCTTTGTGTCTGTTTATGGGTGGGTATAGTGTGGGTGGGAGGGTTTTTTGTTGTTGTTGTTGTTGTGGTTGGACTCGATGATCTCAAAGGTCCCTTCCAACCATGAATATTCTGTGATTCTGTGATATATGGGAACACACAGCTGGTACGAACGCTGCGCTGGGCTGAACATCGACAGCGCAGGGTGCTGGTGCGGCTCCTGGGAAAGAGGGAGATCATGTCACCCTGCCCGTCGGATGCGGTGCTCCAACAGCAGCCGCAAAACATCCTACCCATCAAAAAAGGCCGTGCAAACAGCAGGGTTTGACTCTGGTGGGCAAATGCGGAGCGGTTCCTCCGTGGCTGCCAGGGCAAGCCCTCCCGCCGTGCACCTGTCGAGTCACCTGCACAGGCTCTGGAGGCTTCAGTGGGCTGCCGTCAGTAACCGGCTAATGCACAGCAGTGCCGTTCTCCTTCTAAAATTGTTGTTGGTTTGGAAGGAAGGAAAAAAAAAAAAAAAAAAAAAGGTGTGCGATTGAGAAATCTTGCTTTCTGCTCAGATTCAGAAAGCCAGTTTTGAGAAAGACAGCAGGCTCCTGCCAGAGCACGTGCTCATTTTCCCTTCACACCCACGAGGCGGGTTAAAGGGCACGTAGTTTTGGGCTCCTCATGGGAGAGCTGTTGGAAGACTGAGAGGCCTCTGCCTGAACCTACCTTCTCTCACTCCATCCTCAAACAGCAGCACCTCCTCTTTTCTTGCCTAGGAGCATTCCCCAGCTCTCTGCAAGCTCCCTGAAGAGACGGTGATCCTGACAAACGCCAAGCAAAGTCTCTGAATCATTCTCGCTGGCTCGAGCTCTGACTCTGTGGTTAACTGGGGTTTCAACCCAGCTCTGAATACTTGCAGCAGTGTGTCATTGCCAATTTGTGATCTCTGCTTTTAAAGCACAAAAAAAACCCTCACAACATTTATATTTCCCCCATAAGACTCTCTGGGAATCACCAGATGTTGTTAGGTCATTTTATTTTTTCTTTTTGTTCACAAAACAGGTATTCATCAAATAAATTTGTTGCTCACTGGTTTTGTTCATAATTTATTTTGAGCTTGCTGTAGTAGTATTATTGTCAATTTATCTACATTTTTTAAAAGTTTAATAAAGGCAAAGACGATAATGGAAAGGACGGTTGATTCAACAGTTCTCTCACTGCCTTTTACAGGTGGTTAAATGCTGCGGCAACGTTTCTGTGAGCAGTAAAACTTGATCATCCGTTTTCTTTGCCCTCACAGTAGCCTGGCCTTTTCTGCTCGTTTCTTGCAACTATTTGTACCTTACTGTTTTGTGGGTATAAATACCAGCAGAAAGAAAACATCAGTCTTGAATGATGAAAAATGGCCCCCTCAATTTTAAATTCACCCCGAGTACTCAGCATCCATTGCTTGCACCTTCATGTAACCAGCTAAAAGAAAGGCCACTGTTTGACTTATTTGAGCAACTACGGCAAATCAACACAGTTCAATAATGACTACCAGAAAAACAAGGAAGACCTGCTCACAACTTCAGATTTGTGTTTTCTACATGGGAAATTATTTCACTAATTAGGACAGATGGCTGAGGATACTGGACGACGAATGCTTTAGGACATCATAATCTACTAGTCCACGGTCCACAAGGTGAGAAAGGCTAGATCAGTGGCATTCATCACGTATGATGCATGAAACGTGACCACTTTATGCAATAAAATCTCTTGGTTGCTCCTGCGTCACGCCTTTGCTAACACATGCTTTCCCAGGGTGATTTGTGTGTATTGTACACACATACCTACAAAAAATTATGATACAGAAGCACTTTCCAGTAATTAGACAGGAACGTGTTCCCACAAGCCAGACTTAGGGCTTCGTCCCACTCCGTGTGGAGGGAACATGATTCCCGCTGCTCCTTCCACCAGAAGCCAATGGATCCAGCAGATCCTCTCCCATGCAGGCCCCTCCTGCAGGGCTGCAGTGAGTCATTCAGATCACCAGCTTCTCAACACTTAACGTACTCGTTTCATCCTCTTCATTTGAACCAAAATACCCAGGGAGGTCGATCATCTGCTGCTCTGCCTCCGTTAAGCCAAAAGTAGTATTATCATAGAAGGCAAACTCAGGGTCCAAGGGGAAGCTCTGGCACTTGTCCCTCCGGTACTGGGCAGGGCTTACACTTGGGCCTCTCTGGGAATTATCTTTGCCCGCCGAGCCTGTTTCCTTCCGCCACGTGCCTCTGGGGTTAGGTGAAGGGCCCCTCTTGCTTCGGCTGGTCTCAGGCTTATCAGCTGCCTTCTCCTGGCCAGCAGGCTGGCGGTCGGTGATCAGGTCCAGCTTCTTCAGTGGGGGACCTGCCTTGTGGTGGTATTTTGTGCCGTGGCCCTGCGGTTCACAGCCCGGCACGGCACCATGGGGCTGATCCAGCTTTTCACAAGCTGGATTAGTGTTTCTTGATTTTGCCCGCGTCCTATCCTCCAAACCCTGGTCCGATGTTCTGGTCCTGGAGTTGTAGAGAGGAGTCTGTCGGGGGGTGAGGGTGGACATGCTTCTCTCCCTGAAAGGCCTGGCCTTTTTAGTTTCATGGAAACTGGCTGTTCTCCTAAAGTGCGGGTTTCTGTGACAGCCCCTCTCAGGCAAGTCCCCTCTGTTATCCTGGTGCTTGAAATGACCTCTTCTTACCAAGGTTTGGGTAGGGCTTATTGCAGGATTGGCCTGTGAGAATGGAAAATCCAGCCTGGCGTGAGAGCCTTCCCCCAGGAATTTGGGCTGACTGACTGGCTGGTCCGGAAAGGGCGATTTGATCCTAAATTTGTTTGCCGCTGCCTCCTCTTGGTTTTCGCTGCTCAGGGGAAGCATCGTGGTGGCACCAACAACTGTGTCTGTAAGGGGATTCTGAGAGACGTGGTACACCTTGGTGGTCTCAGTCAGGCCTTTCTTCTTCATCTCCTTCAGCTGCTGCTGTGCCAGGCGGTAGCTGAAAATGGGAGGGATTATTTTTTGGGCGTTTGGCTGAAAGTTCTCACTTCCAGAGGCATCGTCTTCTTGGGCAAATTGGAGGCTACGCCTGTAGGTCAGAGGAATGTTAACGGGGGCATCCCCTCCTTCGGTGAAGCTGTCCCGCTGCTTGTTCCCTTGGCAAATGTTCTCTTCGTCTGAGTTTTTGCGGAAGCCGGGGGAATGGACGGAGTTTCGGCGGACGGCGGTGCTGCACTTCTGAGCTCTGCAGAGCTTCCTCCAGAGAGTGATCAGAACAGTGGCGAAGATGATGAACAAGCACAAGGAGATACCTGTGATGGTGACTATATTATTTGCTTTCTCATCCTCTCCTGGCTGGACAGAAGGTGGGGTGGGAGGCTTGATAGCTGTAACAAAAAGAGCACATGGGTCTGTCAGAGTTGCACTGCCATCAGCATTCTGCTATTTTAGGATGGATACTTAACTACGAGGGAAAAATAACCATTTAATATAATACAGGAAGTTAAATTTTGCTTATTTTAGATGACTTACTGCTGATGACTTCAAACTGGCAGGAATAGATCTACTTACTCTAAATCACGGACCTTTTAAATGTAATCATTACTTTTGCCTGACCTGCCATTTCCATAAGGCACTCCTAAATACGTGTAAAACCGGATAAGAGTATTTGCCCTCCTTTATGAAATACATTAAGATCCCCTAGTGAAAAAGTGCCAGAAAAGGGGTAAAAATAACCCAACCCAGGCTAGTGCTTCAGGTATCACTTTAAAATTATTTCTAGGGCAGCTTCAGTGGGTATGAGAATTGCAGTGAGTTTGAAGAGCAGAAAGGCAGCAGTGGCAGGGGCAGTGTAACTTTTCCAAGCAGCCCTCTTAGGCTGCTTCTTCCACCGCCACCCGGCATCGCAGCCCCAAAGGACAAAACCTTCCCCCCACCCCCCATAGCAGGCTCCTCGCTCTGGTGCCCCTGACATTCTGGTATTGACACTCTTTTGTTATGACTGGAGACAGGCCTTCAAAGGGGGAAGAACACCCTGCAAACCTGTAGTGTGAACATCTGAGAGCTTTCCATAGCCCTATTTAAACCTCTCACCCGCACCACACTACAGACAGCTGAAGCAATGAGAGATTAATATTTCTTTTTTTTTTTCAGATGAGGTCTCCAGCATTTCAGCGGCAGCCCTGAGCAGAAAACAGCTCAGTTGATGGATGAGCTGCTCCAGCAGCTAATTTTAGTGTTAGATAGCACTCATTTCCCAACTTCTTGTGGCTTCATATCAGTTTCACAAGGCGATGAAAATGCTGTTGGAGGACAACACTCCTCAGTTGTGGTTGACAAGGGCTGGCAATGAAGCTGTGAACTCGAACTGAACCACTTAACAACCTTCTCCCAGTCTCTAGTTTTATCAGAGCCTTCCATCAGGGTGATGGACAGTCTGCTGTAAAACCTGCCAGGTGCTCCTGCCTGCACCACAGTGACTACCCAGCCACAAGAAACGCATCTGCAGAGTAACAAGAAGCAGACACTGTGTACTTCCCGTAATCCAGAAACTTATCCAACAATGAGCTGGTAGCACAACTATTAGATGTGCAGGATGCACAAATACACGGATGAACACAGGCCAGGTCTCAGGCTGCTACGATAACAGATGTGCAGGGCGCCGGGTGGACAGGAGACCCATCTCTTTGACAGCTTGGGACATGACAGTCCCAAAACCTTTGAAAAATGCTGTCACAGGATCAACCTTGATCTTCATGTCACTCTGAGAGCTCGACATCAGCATAAAGAACAAAGCTAGTATCTGCTAAATCCTTTTTGGAGGATCCCTAAAACTTGCATTCAGCCCAATGACATCATGCCTGGAGCATGGAGTACTGCTGTTTTGAGGGCCTGATCAGGGATGATCCTAGGGGAAAAGGCAGGACCAGCATTTGCCCTGTTCAGTACCACACTGTAGAACAACTCATCCACTGCTCATCCCCCTCTGTCTCATAGCTGTTTTCTAAAGAGTCCATTTTCTATTTGTCATGCAGACTGTGCTGTACCATTTGGAGTAGAAAGCTAACAGCTGGCAAATAGCAAGGTCTGAAACAAGACTTAGTCGATGAGTTTTGCTTCTCTCCACCTCTACCTCTGCCCCTAGACTGTGTGCTGGTTTCATTTATTCAGCCATTTGCTCCATCTGCTGGACTAATGACTGCAAACATAGTTTTGCTGAAAAACTCCTGCTTCAGAAAGGTTCAGATGGGCAGGGGGTGGGGAGGAATGACACTCCCAGCCTGAGATCAGACAGCAAATGAACACTAAGAGCAGTGTCAAGTCACCTCTTGAGCAGCCTGAGATTCAATGAGATGAAAACATGTAGGTGATTCTGTAAAGGAAGCTGCCTGACATGGGAGCAGAAAGGTTAGAAAAGTTGTGCAGGAGAGAAGTGAGGTAGTTCCTCCAGATGATCTCACAGCAATGGGTGCAGATGTAGACCTCCCATGCATCTGCATCTTCTATATATAAAGCCTCCAGAGATCTCACTGGAATTTGAGGATTGTCCAGACCTGCTGAGTGCTGTCAGACAGTAACTCCAACCATACTGCCACGTGCATGTGCACTGTGGATAACACATATGACAGCTGACCTCTCTGGAAACCATCATATGCCTTATACGGGCATTATATGGCACCTGCATGGAAAGAGTGACACCTCTTGAGAAGCACCAGAGAGGCCTGTCCCTTCTGTGCACCCCTAAATCAGGTGTCCGGACCTCTGGGGAGGTCTGTGCACTGGGGCTGATCTCTGAGCTCCAGAGGAGTGGGGTGAAACTGGCAGGCCAGGACTGTGCTCGGGGAAACACCCCTCCAGCAGGTAACAGGAGGCACAGAACAGAACAGCTCAGCATCAGCTTTAGAAAACCACCAACTACCCCACTGCATTTTGCTGGTGGCAGCGCTGCCTGCAGCAATCTGACAGAGTTTGGCAGAGAGAAGACAATTAGCCCTAGAGCAGGGTATTAGCTTTAAGCTGGGCTCATAAACATCAGACACAAAACATCGGACACCATAACAACAAACTGTTAAAACATCCCAAGTGCTGCACGAACACTAACAAAATGTAGTACCTGCCCTGATGGAATGTAATTTTTAATATTTTCCCTTCACCCAACCTTTTGATCAACACTGACTTGTTCCCTCCAGTGCTCCACAATACAGTTCAGTCCTGTCAGTATGCTTCTGAGGCATTCATTCAACAAACACCTTGAAGCTGGCTTAAGCTTAATACCTCCATCAAAAAAGGAGTCCTCCCCTCTTCCTGCTCCAGCTACACATTCTCCCCCTTTGCTGCCCTTCCCTTTTCATTGCAAAGGCAATGTGACAAACAACACCCCCGCCACATCCCCAAACTGTCCATTTTTTAGCTGGCTCCACTCCAGTTCTTCATGCTCCACTTTCGCCAGCAGAAGAAAGTGCATGGAAGCAGCCCAAGGAAGGGGTAAGGCATTGCTCACTTCGTAATAGCTTAAATTATCTGTTAAATTACGGCCTGAGAGCCTAGGAGCATGCACAGTCCCTGAGCACCTTCCCTTCTCCATCTCTGCCCCTGGTGGGACAGGAAGGTATTGGAGCTTGCAGATCAGCCAGTTTCTGAGCAGACAGACCTCTGGGGCCCCTTGGCATCTACACCCTCCTTTTCAGCAGGGAGTTTGCAAGAAGCAAAAGTTTTGCATGGACTGAGCACCATAGAATAGAATCATAGAATCGTTTGAGTTGGAAGGGACCTTAAAGATCATCGAGTTCCAACCCCCTTGCCATGGGCAGGGACACCTCCCACTAGAGCAGGTTGCTCAAAGCCCAATCCAGCCTGGCCTTGAACACCTCCAGGGATGGGGCATCCACGACTTCCCCGGGCAAAGGAAACATCACCCTGTTAAAACAGAGCCCTTCTCCTGCCCGTCACACTGGCTGCAAGCACCCGATTATGGTGCTGGCACAGCTTCATCCAGCCTTATGGAGGGCCCTGTGGCTGCTGTATGTCGGAGTGGGAAGTCGGGCCCCGAGTAACGATGGAGTCTCAATATGAGTACGGTCGTTCTCCTTTATTGCAAGTTTTAGCAGAGTTTATATAGGCAGACAGCAGATACACACGCTAGCAGGTGTTCACACGATTAGCTACCGGCTCTCATCCACCTGGCTTAAGTTTTCATAACTGATACAAAGTTGCTTCCTGCACACAACACCACTCCCTTAGTTCCCAAGGACAGTTCTGCTTCACCAATCTTAAAACAAAGGCTAGAAAAGATATGCATACCCTAAACTAAGCGGGATCAGGGAGAGGACAATGCCATCCTCAGGCCTGCTGCTAAGGCTGCAGGCCTGAGGCCAAGGCTTTGGGCCTACAGCTAAGGCCTGTCCCCTGATCCCGTGTCTAGAACTGGATTGTTCATCCCAATCAAGTCATGTCCTTTTGCAGACAGCCATTCCTCCACAGCTGTAACCCCTTGTTAACTCCCTCTCACCCTACAAGAGGCTCAAGTCTCCTGTATCTGCACCCACTTGTCACCCACCAGCACCAGCCAGCCTGCCCTGTCACTGGCCACCAGCAGTGGCAGGCTGGAGTAGGGGGAGACCTGGCACTCCCACCTCAAAAAAATCCTAGAGTGAGACCCCCACACCACAGGTCCCTGCTGGAATCAATCTTCTTTTAATAGGTTTTCACTTATTTAATAGGTTTCCACTGCCTGGAGTCTTTAGCTTTTGGTACCGAACATGTTCTGCGAGCCCCAAGATCACTCCCCCAGCCCTTCCATGGCACTCACAGCATGCAAAAAACTTCTTAACCCTTGGAGCCCTGTCTCTAGCTGTCCCACAAATGCATGTAGGCTACTACCCTACTCCATCAACTGCAGGAATGTGATATCCCCCCAACCCAAAATCACTATGATGGAAGGAGAGACCGGATTACTCCATTCTACAAAGCCCTTCTAATAACAGGCCCTTTGCTTTTGCCAGGGCAACGACGTGACCACAGGGAAGAGGAGAGCAGAGCTACGTACACAAACACTCCTCCAGCGAACAGGAGGAAGCCTCCCTGGGGGATCCAGCACAGCCTGGTTTTGCCGGTGAGGAGGTGAGGCACTCTCGGAAGCGCTCCCGGACGCCGTCCCCGCAGGTGACGCTGCAGGGGCTCCAGGGCAGCCATGGGCTCCACGTTTCTGCAAATACACAAGTTCACAGCAATGAGAAACGCGTCTGCCTCCTTACCTTTAAAGACACAGCCATTTGTCTTCCCTTATTTAAAATAACCCCAACAGTAAAATAACCAAACAATGCAAACAGCAACACCAAAAGAGCAAGCAGCATCCAGGGACCTGCTCCCATTCCTATCCAAGTCTGAGGCAACGTTCCCACTTTTTTTCCCCCTTTTTTTGCTCCAGTGCCAGCCAGTGACACAGTGGTCAGTTAATCAAGGTTGGCAGGACCTGCCTGGAACAACAGCAAATGGAAATTAATCCACAAATCCTTGGAATGGGTTCATAATTTATATATTAATCCAATTCCTGCCTGACAAATAGTGCTTTTACAGCAGGATAACTTCATTGACTTAAGTGTAGTTACTCCTGATTTATATGACTGTGAAAGGAGGATAAGCCTACAAGGCCCAATGAAACAGCAATATTGGTTCTTCTCTTTATTATCTTCTCAGCACACAAATGTGTTATTGAATCATTCATTTGACAGCTTACAGGTCCCTTTTGTTTTATTGCTTATGGTTAGGCAATTAACTCAAGATGAAATTTTGCAGGTTCATTTATTTATTTTAAGTGGATGCCGGCACAGGTTCTAATGCCACCTCAAATACTATGATGTTTTAATACGTAATGAAATCCCTCTTTTGCTTAGGCAACATTCTCATCCAGTGTTCAACACTTAAACTTTACAGCAGTGAAAACCCAGAGAGAGGAAGGGACCGTTCCTGCCCGTATCTGACAGCTGTGATGCTGAAGAAGGACCACAACTTTAAATTCCACACCAATGCACAAGTCCAGGTAAAACCTTTAAGGACAGATACCCTGGGGACCCTCCTATGGGTCAGCTGACTCAGTGACCTGGCTTTGAAATGCACCAGAAAGCGAAACAATAGACCACTTAATCAGTTTCACCACCCACAGATAGAGTGGAAAACCAGCTAAATCACAAAAGGTAGATCACATCTGCTGAAGTATGCTCTTTTAAATAATTTATGGTGTTGCTACTGCCAACGCACGTCTTGATCTTTAATTTTCTTACACTGTTTCTTTGCTGCTAGCATGCCACCGAGCTCAGGATCAGTGGACAATTTATGATGTTAAAGGACCGGAGTGTGTTGCACGCCTGGAAACGGCTTTATGATTTCATGTTATATTGCCTGCCATATTGTTCATAGCATGTTATTATTTTTAAAAGTCTTGAACAAAATTAAATACAGCTGTGTTTTAACAAACACAAAATCTTAACTGCTTTGGGCCCTGTCCTACGAATTTTTGTGAGCACGCCAGCATGAATGCTGTTAACGCGAGGAGCGTAGCAGAAGCAGTGGGGCCGCCCTCCTGGGTGCAGGTACTCTCCTGTGTGGCAGGACAAGCCCCAAAGGTGTTGAGCTTACGCTTGTGCCGGCGGCCGAGCCTGTAAAGCGTGTGTGGGCACGTACTCAGGCACATCTGTGTGCATATGTTTGAGTACATCTGCCTTGCCTAATGTGGAGCAGAGAAAAGCCTGGGCATGGTGAGAAACCCTGGTGGTGCTGCGGTTTTAAGTCTACACAACGCCAAGTGACTCCCTGGCTATTTGCCACTGACTCTACCATGATATTGCAATATCCATGATGCCAGGATGTCTCCCACTCTGTGTTCTTTGTGCACCTCTCTGCTTTCACCCCTCTGTCTCTGGAGCTGGAGGGCTGCTACAGCAGGGGAGAGGAGCCCAGAGACAGGCTGAGCTTCCCCATTCCTCCTCCAGTTGGCAGCTGTGCCAGTTCCCAGTAAAGTGAAGTGCGAAACAGATCAAGACTGAATAATGTGTGGTGTCGAGAGGAAAGAGAATGCCAAAGAGGGGGCAACTGGGGAATTTTTTTGGGGTAAAGAGTCCCTCAGAGGTATAGAGACTGGACAGTTGCAAAATCACATCAGCAAGCGAGCAGAGCTATTAGTGAGGGAGGCAAGAAAAATGGCCATAATCAATAGTCAGTCAAGGGCCCACAGATCCCTCCTCTGAAAGACTTTATGGTATCACAGTATTTTGGGATCTCACGACGCTTTTCTTCACATAAGTATCCTAGAGACTCCAGCAGTGACCCTCATCACCAGCAGACGGAGGCAGCTTAGCTGGAGAAGCACCCACCTCCTCGTAAACTACTTTATGTGAGCAGCTTGGTGAGTCCCTGCCATAATTTCCAGTGCATGAGCTAGCTCATTTCCCTCTCCACTTTCCCAGCTCGTTTAAGCTTCTGTTAATTACAATCAGACATACAGCCAGACCCAGAAAGGTTCTGGTTGCCTCCAGTGCTAACACTGGTAGCAGTGGAGGGTGTTCAGCAGCCTCCACATTGATGCCTGTGGGCTTCAATACACAAGAACATTTGGGATGAGTAATTTTCTAACTTCAAAATCAAATCTATGATGTGTCCATCGCTGCAGGGCACTTTTCACTGACTTCAGCTTCAACTGAGGGCACAGAGTTCCTCAGCAAGAACACGTGGTATCCATAGCTTTGGGGATAAGAATATGTGCCCTGAACAGCAGGAGAGCAGGAAATGCTCCAGCTCCCTGAAAGATGGGAGACTTAAACCCCTGCAACTTGCTCTGCAAGCTCCTGCAATTACCAGAATGCAAAAGAAAATGAAGCATAGTTTATTCTCCCCCAAGGAAATGAAATGATTAACCTCCATTTAAGGCAAACAGATCCAAAGCGCCAGGGGAAAAACCAGAAGGTATGCACTGCAAACTAGCTCTAATAAGTGTGAATTTTTTCACATACAATTGAGGAATCAATTATCAATGTGAAGACATCCAACTGATGAGTTAGTTTGAAATAGCTGACAGTTGGCAGATCTGCCAACATGAAAGATAAATGCAATTAACTGTGTTAATTGTTGCTCTGCATACATATCTCCCCTCTGATTTCTGTGTTGGCAGGACCCTGGGCACGCAGTGCTATCCAGCGGTGCGCTCAGCAAGGGATGCTCAGCATCACCCTTCCAGCCTGGACGCTCGTGATAGTCCAAAGAACTTCAACAAGACCAGCAACATGGGACAAGATCACTAATTATTTACAGGCTCACATAAAGGCCTACACCACCCTGGGGGATTGCAGGGTATTCCTAGAAGCCAAGATAAATTTTTATGTCCTCAGACTGGCTGTATGCTGGCTGTATTGGTGTTTGGGTAAGACCTGGGAAAAGACCTTTCTCACCCATCCTGTGTTCCTCTCTTTCCATGGAAATGAAGCCTAGGTGCACTGAAATGGTGGCATGCTCCAACAGGTTACTAACTTGGACAACAAAAGGACGAGGATCCCTTTTAAGGAAGAAAACTTAGACTCTGCCTGGGAATTACAGTCTTTTCCCCACAAACAGTCACCCTTAAGAATTACAGAGGCACTGCCTAACAATTTATTTTTTTTTCAGAAGCTACAAGCTGTCCCAGTGAGCCCGTAAAACCCGATTTATTCCTAAAATGCTGGGAGTGTGGAGATGAAGCACTCCCTGACACAGGAGAAGACGATGGGGCAAAAACCAGCCCTGGCATACCCAGATCCCCTGCATCCGCCTGTTTCTAAATAAATGCAAGCCAGGTACAGTTTCAGGCAATAGAGCTAATTGGCTCCCAGATTTTCCTACAGATAGGCACGTCTGATTCATACAGTCTTATTCAGGGAGAAAGAATTTGATGGAAGTTGTATATCCCTATCTGACCCCTACATACTCCACATACTTCTCTCCTCCCTTACTGATCACTTTTCCCTTCAGAAGGTCTTTTCCTACCTTCCTCTTTCCCTTTGGTGGCAACAGCTGCATTTCTTACACCCTGCTGACTTGCAGATAGCTTTTTTTGACAGTTAGCAAAAGTCAGATGAACAAAATTCATCTCTGGTGTCAGCAAATGCAAGAGACTTCACTGGGAGTTACACCAAAGTTGAAACCGGTCTCCAGAGTATAACTAAGAACTGTAAAAGAAAGTTAATTAACACTGGAAATATGAAGAAACTATGCCCATTTCCATGCTGCAGCATTAGTGATTCACTTCATCAGTCTCATCCTGAATGTTTCACGTGGGATACATGCTAGGAAATGGAACATCCTTCTAAGGAGTGCAAACGTCTCACTGCTGGGGTCACTTAAATCCCAGATGAGCAAAGCACAGCATAAAGCGTTGAAAAGAATGAGCCTGCAGTGCATCCGTTGCTGGGTAAGATGATCTAACAGAGTTTCCCACCTCAGACATTCAAATAATGTGATCAAACACAGGGGAAAAAATTAGCTGCATGACCTTCTCTAAGTCACCTGCGTGAAACAGTTAACATCCCACTGAGAAGAATGAAGTGACTCACATCTCACTGTTATTTTTTCACAGATTCTCCAGTTGGAGTCTACAGAAAGCTGCACAAGTTCTGGCTCACACTTAATAAACTTATTCCCCACCTTTAATAGATATATTCACAGTCTTAGATAGCACAAGATTTTTTTTGTGACACTCATTCTGCAGCTGATGACCTGGGCTGGAAGAGCTGCTGTCCTGGCCTACTGAGAGCCACCAGGAGCCTTCTCCTTCCTACTCCAGCCACAAGCCAGATCCCTGTTCCACAAGCTGGACTAAACCTGGCTGGAATGAGGCGTAAAGAGCAAGATTGATGAAGGGTCAGGAACATAACTGATGCCTGATCTATAGAAAACAGGTGTGGCACAATAATCTTCTTTTATCTCATTCTCTGTGGTTTGGATGAAGATAATTTTAATGATTTAGGAGCTTTGATCTTTTTTCAGACGGTATCTCCGCTTCATAATAATAGAGCATATGCTAAATGAAGTAAGAACTGGCTGAGTGACAGATTTGATATGCAATTGTCAACAGAAAACCATCACCGAGTGGGAATGCATTTGGAGAGATTCCAAAGGGATTAGTATAAGGCTCAGTGCTGTACAATGCTTGCCTAGCTGACAGGAAAACAAATATAAAACCATTACTGAGAAAGTATGCCACTCTTGTGATGACATAAGCAGATAGTGCAGTTGTATGAGCAATGTAGGTTACTTGCTAAGTTAGGATAACTCAAGAAAATTAGATTTTAAATCAGGAAAATGTAGGAAGAAGGAATAAAAATTGTGCCTGCAGAATGGTCGATTACATATTGGAAGGTCATAGGGAAAAACACCTCAAGATGACTTTACACGGCAAAAGCTATGCCAAAATTAGCTAATGCAATTGGTGGAGATTAAAGCAGAAGAGCAGTAAGAAGCTGCTCGAGGGGCATGGGTGAGGAGGACATCAGAACACAGCACCCAAAGCTGGTAATCCTGTCCTCAAATAAAAGGGCTGTTTAAAAAAATGAAAAGGAGCTAAAAAGAGCCAGAAAAATAATCAAATCCTGAAGAAAATTCCTTCCAACTAAAGACTTAGCCTTTTCAGTTTATTAAAAAAACACTGAGACTATCTGGAAGGACAGAGACAATCCGGATGTGCAAACACCTTCATGGGGGGAAGCCAGCAGATAGGAAATAGCTGTCTCCTTTTGCAGGGAGCAGCAGAGTAAAAGCCAGTTGCAACAGGATGAAGCTAGATGAGCTTGAGTTATGAAACACAGAGACGTCTTTTCTTTTTTTAAAAAAAATTAAAGTATTGAGAGAAATTAGAAGAAGGGTCTCTGTTTTGTGGCGACTTCAACAAAAGACTGGCTATCTCTCTGGAGGATAAGTGCCAGTTGAATGCAAAGACGATTTGTGGGACTCAACACCAGGGTAAGTGGATGAGAAGTGATGGCCCACGCTGCACAGGAGGCCAGACTAGAGGATTTATCACCTCTCCTTGCCTTAAGCTGACTGAGTTGATTTAGTCCAACGCAGAAAATAAGCGACTTGTGGAAAGGCACCTGTTGTGCAGCAGCCGTACGTTCTACACAAACAGCTAGCAGGGATCTGGGTCTATGCACCATGCCCTGCAGCAGGGTGAGAGACACTCCTGAGCCCAGGAGAAGACTTTCCAAAGCAGCCAGAAGGCGGATGGCCATCGCAGGCAGCTCAGGTTCACTCTGCCTGTCATGGCTTCAGGCTGATGCACCCCTCCCAGAACACCCCGCTCCTTTCAAATGCTGCCTGCAGGCTTTGAAGTCTCGCAGATACAGGCATGGAGTCAGATGTGTTGCCGTCTAATTAATTTCAGATTGACATTTTATTTACGGCTATGCGGTGTGGTTTCACTTTCATCGGCTTTGTAGGTTTGACACTTCTAACTTGGCAGCTACTGACTTAACTCTGTTCTTCACAGGCGTAGCCTGATTCTTTCGACTGCAGTTGTAAGGAGGGTGCTATCGGGGAACCCAAGGAAACAAAGCAGATTGCAGGGAGTCATTGCTTAAGGTACATCTCATCAATTAAAACAGTCAAATATTGGGCACAGAAACGTATCTATGTCATATCCTAGGTATTCCTCTGTCAGGGTAATTATCTAGATTGTATCAGTGTAACATACCACTCAAGCACAGAGAAAGAATTAGAATTCTCTCTTCCTTTTTCCTTGAGAATTATCTCCATTAAGAAAATAATATGCTTTCATTTTAAATAGACTTTCTTATGCCAAAGGAAGAGAGAGAGTGCCAAGAGAGAATGCAGATGGGAAGTTAAGATGAAGAGAACTACGTACTAAGTTTGACACATGGTGAAAACAGAGGTCATTTTTAGTACAGAGTGTTAATTAAAGAGGTAACAGTTTTAGAATCTATGAAATAGTACAAAGTAAGACCATATGACACTAGGAGACTAATTAAGATAGGCTGTGTCACAATGATCCTTTTTTGGCTAGAGTTTCTGCACTTCCTCTTCAGGGAGACCAGGGTGGGGTGGTGTAGGAAACGGTGTACATCTCAAACCTTTCAACCCAAAATCTTTGAAGTGTTTATATGGGAAAGACTAATTCATTATGATTGGACACAATCCTGCTCCAAATGAGTACATTTACTTTTCCATTCTAGGGGGTAGGCACCACAACCTAACACAACCCAACTCCAATCCCCTTGTCCACATACAGCCCATCCCCTCACTGTGGTTGCCTTCCACAAATGAGGGATGAAAAGGACATTTGCCTCATCTGCTTCCTCTGCCACGCTGCTGTGATTTCTTGACACTGCCAAACCACGGACTGCCACCACTGAAGCTGCATTTGCGTAGGATGTGTAGCTATAAATGGAATATATAGATACTCCTTAAACAAGGATGAGGAATGAGTTCAAGCTCCGCCTTGTGATTATACTTAACTGTGATCACTCCTTAACCATGATCATTCAGACTGCTGGACATGATTTTGGCTTCTGTCAACCAGTACTCTCCCAAATCATGTGTGGTCATGGCTCAAATGACTATATGGACCACAGACTGTCCCTAGTTGGTAGACTATATGATTCTAATCTTTTCTGGGAGGAAAAGTTTAGCCATATGAATGTGACCCATGGTCTGCCCGGTGGCCTCATGGGTCAGAAAATACACCCTGGTCTGTTTTACGCAGCAGCAGAGACAGGTCTTGAAAGGCTGCTTCAAAAACCTGCAAGCTGTCCAAGTGACCCAACAGTGTCTTTCATTATGGGCAAATTCTGATTCATTTCACCAAAATTTGTGTATCTAACAGGTGGGATTCTAAATTCCTACAGCAGATGGTCTAGAGAAAGAGACACAAGGGTGAGGATTCAGCCCATGTTTCTTCTATACCTACTAATCACCCTTATGAGATGCCTTTCACTCTTGACTAAAAAGCTAGACAACTACTTAATGCTGGAATCTTGGCTTTTAAACACTTAAATGTAGGTACAACTAATGCTATCTTTAGTGTCCCCCATGGGCCAGATCTACTGCAGTAGCTTCTTACCTCACTGAGAGGGCCAAGTTTCAGTTTTACCCAGACTAGATAGACAGATTATTCAGAACGCCCCAAACAGCTTTGGTTGGTACTTAGTATTAATTTACTGCAGCTTCAAGCTACCACAGTGGTATTTGCTACCAAATATCCTTGTGTATGCCTCTATGTCACACTCTACTCCATCTTGTTCCCATCTGCATGTGACATTACAAGTGTTTTGTCTGGTGTAGAAGACCCAAAACGTAGCTATTGAATAGACGACACCACAATCAAACCTATTTATCATCACGCATATTGGGGGGGAAGAGTGCTGAATTTAGCTATGAGAGGACAAACATTAGTACAAACCCATATTCCTTTGGATCATCATACACTCCTTAACTCTTGTTGGGAAATGGCTTCGGTTTGAGAAATTAACGAGGTCAAAGCAGTATTTGTTCTTCCCCACATCAAACAAAGTGCAATTAAATTCTGTCCTGTTGTCTCCTGGGTGAAGGATGTTCTCATACAGCCACGTTGTTCTTTGACTAGGAAGCTTGAGAGCCTCTTTATAGACGACAATTTTTCCACTGATAGAAGTGCATGGTGGAGAGACTACGAAGACCTGAACCAAAGTTTTGCATGTTGCTTCTGGTGCCACAACCAGTCTGTATCCAAATTTGTGGAGGAGATCTATGGGTCCGATGGAGGTAATGATGGAATGTGTTTCTAACGATTTCAGTAACACAGTGATGTATGTTTCTTGACCAACAGGTGGGCAATCAAACTCTACCCACTGGGACCTAGAGAGCGGGATTCCTTTGCTAGTTCTGATGCCCAGAGTCTCATCAGAGCTTACTCTTCTGAACTCATAAAGGGTGCTAGTGAATATCACATCCAGTGAAACCACTGTCTCGTTCATGGCACACAACTGCTCATTTGTAAAAAGTCCAACTTGAAGGGAGTTCCCAATCACCTCTGAACTCTTGTTCAAATCAATGTGAAATACAGGCCATTCCACATGGAAGGTAGACGTGCTTCTTCTGCTCCACTGGGCAGCACTGCCGTTACCGCTGGGAGACACCATTGTGAACAAGAAGTCCCCAGCACTCCTGAAATGGAAACACTCAAACTCTACCATCCCCTGGGACTGATTTTCTGGAAGCTGTTTTCTTGCAATTATCTCGTTGGTGCTGGCATCCAGCAACAGGATGGACAGATGCTCTGCTGACACATTACCACCACTATAGTACTGGTATTCCACAGACACTGTATCATTGCTGAAGGCTACATGACCCGGGCGCTCCAACAGGAGATACTCCACATCACCGAGAACTGAAAGGAAAACAGTTTCACAACAGTATTAAGAACGAAAGAGACAACTGGTTTATCTAATCTACCTTATGGAAGAAAATGAAGATTTATAAAGTGGATATTTAAGAAGCGGTTCTCAAACTTTTTAAAGTTCACACACACACACCAAAAAAAAGAGGTCCTAGCTACAGTAATTAAAACTCACCACCTCTCCTTTGGGCAGGAATGTGGTTTGGAGCAGCTCAAACCCCACTCAGGAACATGTTCACGGAGGTTAAAAACAAGGTTTAAAAAAACAACCCCCCCCAAAAACCCCCAACCCAAAAGTTCCACAGAAAACTTTATTTATCAGGATAGATTCTCAAACTTCTCAACTTCTTTCACTTAGAGATTCTTAAAGTCCATTTAACAGTGGGCAGCCGTTGTTCCACTTACTTTAGCTATAATTTAGCAAAAAAAGGACAGTAGTTTCTTAATACAGAAACATGAAAAATGTCCCTCAAATTAAATAAAATAGGAAGTTTGCATGATGCTTTTTGAAGCTTCTTCTCTTGCTCTGTCTTATGAATCTTTCATTTTGCTCATTTGCATCACAGAGACACTTGAGTGAAAGAGCTGAAAATAACAGTGATGGTGACTGCAGCACTTTTCTTGTCTCAGATGTGGTGCAACATGTCTAAATGACATCATTTCATCATAAATGGCACAGTCTTTTTAAATTCACTTCTTGCATGACCATGTTTGTGCAAGTTGCCAAATTATCCTGAGACATGCTGTAACTAGTGGGGATAGATGATATCTAAAGCAATGGATTGGGAAGATCACATTTCAGTTCTCAGCTCTGCTAGGTTTTCTGCGTCACTTGAAACTTAAGGATTTCAGACATAGAAAGGTTATCTGAAAATGGGAACTGCATACATCTATTTCAGATACAGAATGTGCCGCAAGACATCTTTATTTAATTAATTGTCTGGGAAAAGGCTTATGAGTCCTGGATGGAAGGTGCTATGGAAATGTAAAACTTCAGTTAAAGCAATCCTTTCATAAGTAGTATCAACTAACAATACTTTGACTTGTTAAATCTGTTACACATGTCTTAAGATTACCTCAAAGAAAGCTTTGCTGGAAAAACACTGCAACTGCCAAGGCAAGCACTCAGCAGTCAGGAGTAGCAGGACTCATCTCACATAATATTAGATGGCTACCACTCGAAGCTTCAATTTGAGTTAGTCACCTTGGATTCACTTTCTTGTCAGCAGGGAACATTTTCAGGAAGAAATTCATCTGACCAGCTACAGACATTCACATCAGGGTGAGGTGCAGTATGTACTAGAAGTGCCTATTACTCTCCAACAGTTATAACACATGCTGAAAATAACCAGCTCCAACCACATCCATAAAGTCCGAATGAAGGTGGCATGCACAGCCTTACACATATAAATCATGCATAAACTTAAATATATGTACTATAATTCAGTCTTTAATTTGCATGACTCAGTACCACTTTTTCCAGAAGACGCTGCTTCATTGGCAGATGGATGGTGCTTGTTACCAGAAGGCTCTTTTGTTCTCATTCTTCCATGGGTGGTCCCATGTATTATTGACTGCACACCATCCCAAACCCAGCCTGATAACACAGAATTATTCATTTCCCCCATGGACTCTTCTATTGTGCTCTTATCATAGCATATTAGTGCATTAAAAATATTAATGAGTTTATCCTTCCAATATTCCCAAAAGATGAGAGGATGCCACTATTTTTGTTTAGTGTGTTAGGGACCAAGACACAGGCACAAAGGTGAAAACTGTCAAGTAGCAACTAACTGCGGATGCCCTAAGAAACCCAGGACCTGATTTTAAATACAATGGTCCTTCAGCTATCCAAAGCAGGATCCCATTGATCCCAGCTGTGGTGAGCACATGGCACCCCAGCAAACCTGATCTCCACTTACAGAGTCGGAAACAGACCCTGAATGACTGTGAAAAATGGCTATGAACTGCCCAGGAACACGTTCTCCTCGCTCTTCATGTTAGGGTTTGCTCCTCTGTGCCTGTCCATATTTTCCAGTCCTGCTCCTACTATCACTTACTGTCAGTATCTCTTGGGTACTATCCTACCTCCTTTACCGTTACCATGGTTCTCCAAACTCCTGCCCTCATCTCTTTGCCTTAGAGCTCTTCTACCTTCTCCCATTCCTCGGGCCTGTAATTAACTCCAGCAAGTTCCCACCCTTTTTTGCTCGCTGCTGGCACGACAGCAGAGAGCACCAGACAAGCCACTGTTGTTCCCAGTATCACAAACATGGGGGAACTCTGTCACCCTGGGCTGGAGCACGCACAGTATTGGCATGGGGCTGGGAAGAGGAGCCAGCAGGAGCTGGGGCACGCTCGACCTTTCAGAGAACTTCCTCACTAACTCCTTTACAAGGCATTATATCTGGACCAAATCTGGGCAGATCGTCCTAAGGACAGCAGAAAGCACATCCCAGGCCACCGTGAGCACTCCAACAAACATGAAGTTCCCACAGCTGTGTTTTAGAGCTTCCCAGTGAAATGGTTGCCAGTTGCTGGTTTTGGTTTCTTTGAACATGGGCAAAATGATGCATTTCTCTACAAAGGAATTGGCCTAGATTCAACTTAGCCGAAACATTATGAGGGAAAAAGAAATCAGACCATGGCAAAAACCCAGCATGAAAAATTTCAACTTCACGCTTTAAACTTACAACAAAAACATCCAAGTGATAGTAATGAAAAGCACTGATGTTTTTACCTACTACTGCTCTGCTGTCCTTACTCTCTTTTACAACTGCCTTGACTCTCTTGCTCTGTTTTTTTATTTGGAAAGGCTCAGACGTGAAGAATTAACACCACTGTGCATGTGTGTGGGAGGACTGGAGAGAGGCCAGGGGACTTCCACGTAGCTCCCATCAACCCTAATGCAGATCATTTGGGAAGTGAGAAAAATGAGCATTACTGGAGGATGCTGTTAGAGCATTACAGAGTTATGGCTGGTGCACCTCGCCTCATGGCATCCTTTCCCCCATCTTTGGTTAATAACACTGGAACTTTGCACTCTTGGACAGCCCATATAGCAGTTTTACACTACATTCCATAAAGGCACCAGTCAGAAGTAGCCAGCTTCCACCACAAGCTCCTTCAGCTGTCCTCCAGTCTACTGCACACATGGGACTCTGACACACACCAAAACTTGGTCCCAGTTGTTTGGACAGACAGTCAGGGGCAGCTTTCAATGCATATTTTTGTATATTGTATATTTTGTATATTTTTGGTTGTTATTACAATGGTCTCCCATTGAGTGAAGCCTGGCTGTGGCATCAACAACCTGCCAGAGGAGTCTTTGCAAGAACTCACACTTCAAAAGATCAAAAGAAAAATCCTTGTTTTTACCGAAGAGCAAGAAGAATTATTTGAGGGTGCTATTCTGATATTTATTTATTTTTAATTGTGTTTAAGCCAACTTGGGTTGTGCTGTTGGCATGTCAGCTACCAGTAGCATACAGCTAAGAATAACAAACACATCAAAAAAACTGATAAGAAATGAGAATACTGTTTTGTTGTATGTTAGGGCTATTTTTGGCATTATGGTAATTTTCCAGAACATACTGGATCATTTAAAAAATAGTCTTGGTCTGAAACAGAGAAGTATAGGAATTAAATAGTCATTTAAAAACTATTTACACACGTGATACTCAATAATGTGTACACGCAGAACAGTTTGGAAGTAATTTTCTGAATATTCCCTCTAACTGGAAATAAGGCAAAATATGATGCACCTAAAGTTTGCAGCAGACATTTAGCTCTTTAACCCCACCTTGTAATTACTTACTGTGCTACGCTCTATAAAGTTCAGGAATAATAGCTTTTACCTCTTAGTCAACTAGTTGTGAATGCCTCCAGGTTTGACTCACCAAGAACCAGTGGATATTGCAATCATTTATTGGGTTAAGTGAATTAAATACTTACTTTCACTGTGTTTCCCAGCCAGTGCAATGTTCCCAACTTGGCTAATTAACTTTGTCTTGATAAAAGAAGAAATGGTACTAAAAGCCACAGACAAGTGTCTGTACTTTTACTGGAATTAAGATCAGCTAAAAGATGGCAATTCTAGGTTCCTTACACCTTCTAGTGATCCCTTGTTCTAGAGCGGAGATGGAGCAAGCACCAAGGCTTCAGTAGCTGAGCATACTTAGAATTCAGTCATTACCTGTAATCAGATTTTTCTCACTCATACAAGGAGAGCAAACTGTACACATTTCTCCTTTTTGTAAGACATCTTCGGATGTCTGGTGTGTGAACTACCTGCTACCACAGCCTATTGCACAAGTGGGGAGTAAACAATCCTTTTTCCATTTTTTTCATGCTACAGACATTTCAGCAGTGCATGGCTTAATCCTTTAGCATGGTTTGACAACATACTGCAGCTGTCAGAACACTGCTTTTAAATTACAAATGCAATTTTTGAAAACATATGTATTATTCAGGAATTAAGAGTCCCGTTTTCAAAATTTCTAATTCATTGTGTGATAAAGAATTAATTCCCTTTGCAAAGATATTTCCTATTTGGTACATTCTTTCCATATCTTGGAAAAGATAAAAGACCATGTAGAGGATGCCTCTCAGCTTGCAGGCATCTTACAGTTGTCTGTCATCTCAAACGTAGATGTCTAACCTCCCTCCTTGGAACCTGATGGTGAGAAGGAGGTGCATTTTCATTCCACACATCTCAGACTGCAGATGGGTTGGAGCTGCTTTCAACATGTGCTGATTTATTCGTGGGCTTCTCAAATGAGATTGATTGCCTCTGACTAGCTGCCTAATTTTACATGACTGAAATTAAATGAGTCTGAATACCATCCTTTGGTTTATCATATGGGCAGAGGAATGTTCTCAAAAGTTCTCCAAGTGGCAACTTAGGTCCATTGGATGGGGGCTCACTCAACACTATAGATGCCTAAATCTCAGCCAGCCAGCACAGAATCCTTTTCTAGTTAATCGTGAGAAACAGATAGCTGTACGGTGCAGTTCCACCCATTCTGGTATGGATACCTAAAATAGGCCTATGTTTCATGACTTTCATTAAATATTATGAAATATGAGTCTCACAAGAGAGCAGAGTTCCAGTTACAGCTGCTAACACAGCCAGTCCCTCCATGCCCACGGAAATCTTGTTTATTTCTCTGAGTAAATTTACAGCAGGAAAGGTTCCTGCCACTCTGATCTGCAGAGGTAGTTTATGCAAGCTGCATTTTCCACCTAAATATTGCATAAGATCTAGACTATATTCTGTGCATATCAGTGGTGGCTTCTGTGGCATTTGATTTCAACAGATCACCTGGAAATGGCACCATCCAAAACCACCGTGTGAATATACATATCACAGTTTTCCCTTGATAGCTCTAATACTCACCATAGTCACAGAGCACTACTAACAACAGATTTGAAAAATCTTTCAACATCTGTTTCATTCTGACCAGTGAGATCCCAGGTCCTTTTACTCCTCATGTCCTTCTTCAGCTACGAAGTGCAGGCACTTTTTTCCAAGAACACCTGAAAGCTGAAAAATTACAGCTGTGTTGACTTCATAAAATACAAGAAGGAAGACATCCCACCAGTAAGTAAAAATAATACACTATTAATCAAAACTTTTCTCCCGTTTATTTAATAACTACTAATACTGTATCAATGGATCTGAGTAAGTACAACTGTAAATACAACTGAAATAAATTTTCCCTCCGGAAATGCCATCTCCTGAGCCAGAACAACAGACAGGTCACAGAAATTTACCTTTGCACTGCAGTAACTGCTGCTGTACATGTCTTATATTAAGATCAAGACTCATGATAGCAAAACAAATAGTATTTTGTGCAAAATGTAACTCTGACCTCAGCAGTTATTGGTATTGAAGATTTATTGCTGCTACACAATTCATATCAATTATTGTGAACTGCTTTCAGGCATGAGAGAGACTCAGTAGAAAACTTCTGAACTGCACTGTTATTCAGGTCCAGTAACATATTCAGTTATCTTATGAGATTTATGAAAGGTATATAACTGCCTTTTATGTCATTCAGACTGATCATATGGAAAAGGTGCTAACTTCCACTTTTTCCTCCACCATTTTTTAAGCTTACTTTCTCCGCAGCCTTGATAAAGCCAAAAAAACCAGAATTCCTTTGGGGAAGTTTCACAATTTCATGCCCATGTGCTTTAAACTAGTGTTTATGAGTCTCATAATAATCACATAAAACAGGTTGGAAGCACAATGACAGCAGCAAAAACAACAGTTTGGTTCAGAAACAGAAGTAGTGGAGAATCTAAAAAGAGAAGATCTAGCTCAAGGGAACCATTCCTAAAACACAAGAATTGCTCTTTCATACTGCATAGGAGCATCAGCAAGTCAGTCTTACTGCACTCAGTATCATCCAAACATGCAAGAAAGTTCTTGTTCCATAAAGTTTACAACCTAATTCTATGAGAGAAATCTGGCACTGGAGCAGACATAAGTTAGGAGCGAACAAAGCTGCAGAGCAGAAAGGTAAAACAAAGGAACCAGGTACAGCAAAGATCAGGTACGTCTTTAGGAATCACAAATGAGGTATTTCAACAATTACATTGCTAGACTTGTTGAACTAAGAGACAGCAGACATGTTATTTGAAAGCTTTTTAAACTGTTCTCTGTGCCAAGTGGCTGGAGACAGTAATTTCTAAGAAAAGACTAACAGCATGGCTTTGCTCAGTAAAAGCCCATTACAATAATAGCTGTACGTATCTGAAGGGAATAATCATCATCTGGCCCAGGAACTTGACAAGGCTCCAGAAAGGATTAGATAGGGACAGTGATACTGCCACCACCCACAATTTCACTTGATACACCGTAAATTACAGGAAGACAAACCTTATGCCTCAAGACAGGGGCGGGCTGCTCGCAGAGGGCGGTGGAGAGCCAGCCCGGGCGGCCCACGGCTACCGTGCCTGGGACAGTGTTCTTCTCATGCATCATCATGGGTTAATCAAAACAAAGACTCACAGTGGTCCAAGGAAGAAAAAGCAAGGTTTCATTTAAAAAAAAAATAATAATTGTGATGCCTTGGCCTCTAGCATAACTGCTCAAGGAAAACAGCAGGATTTAGGCAGTGTTTCTGTAAACTGCTCTGAAATGAAACAGGGAAAAAATGCTTTGTGGGCCACAACCACCATTGTGCTGGATGATTTAATGGGTCCTTTCCATTTCTAGCTTTCATAGCTACATATTTTTCAAATGGCTTTTACAAATACTTCTGTCAGACGGTCAGACACTGACAGGTGAAATTCAAATAATCCTAATCTCAGCCTGATGAGCGACACGCTGCAGAGAGGAAGGGGAGCCATGGAAGGGAAAATAAATCCTCGGGAAGAAAGAAAAAAAGCCGGCATGGGAGAACATTCTCAATCAAGATAGTCACCTTCCATCTGAATTTGTGTGTGTCAGCCCGACCCAGCGTGGTCAAGACAGGGTGCTGGCAGGAGGCACAGGAGACCTGACTTCTGGCCCTGTTCCTGCCATTGCCAGGCGTATGAGGTCAGCAGACCACAGCCTTACTCTGCTCCTCCTCTCTCCCACCCCACCTCTCCCACCCTGTGTCTATTGCGCAGACTTTTCAGGATGGGGACTCCTTCTAACCAAGGCCAGGGATGGAGCTGAGAGCCTTTGGCTGTTTCTGTAACGCTGATCACACATCAGACCAAAACCTCCTTCTCTCTGTGCTATCTTGGCTCGCTTGGGAAAAGGCTCTGGCATGCAGCACAGGCAACACCCAGGCCAGAAATGGGAGTATTTGACACGGTACCAAAACTAATTTCCAGTTGGTGAACTCAGGTGCCTCTGGAAGCCTAGCCCGGGGCTACTTTACCCTCTGCAGTCACTGTGCTGCAGCGGGAGCCCCCCCACCTCACCCACAGCTAATTCAGGCTACAGGCTGAGAAACAGCCCTGCCTTTGGACAAAGCCTCCATCAAAGGGTCTCCAGGAAGCCTCCAAGATGTTGCCCCTTTGCTAGCTCAACTCTAAGAGCAGCTTTGAATGCTAGAATCGCCAGCCCATTTCTGGGGTAGTAGCACCCCACTCCTTCTCCCCTCTTTCCCACGAATTTGTTCCTCTCCCCTCCTTTAGTTTTCCTTCCCTTCCCCTCACCTCAGTTTTGGACAGGCCTTATGCTGGCCTCTAAACCAGTTCAGACTTCTCCCCTCTCCTCTCAGTCTTCCCTGAGCCAACTTCTTTCTAGATTTCTTCTCATTTTTAGGTCTTCTTCGAAACTCTCCACATCTTTGCCTTCTGCCCCCCGCTCCATTAGTCTTCCACTTCTCATACTCACATAAAATTTTGCTTTTCAAGGCAGACAGTGCATCTCAAATGGTTTCTACTCTCTTCAGATCTTCTACCTCAAGTTCATTAACTTAATGAGACGAAAAATGATCGAACAGAGAAGGCTATCAGACTTGAAATAATTGGCTTTTTTAATTTATTGCTCTCGTGGACAAGCACGAACTGAGGCTCTATTGTGTGAGATGCAGCAGAAGCACAGCAACATAAAAAGATGCTTTCTTCTTCCAAGAGACGGTGTCATGGGCTGATTGGAAGTGGAAGACTTCCTCTCCAAAGGGAATTGGAAATGACAGATGAGGAGGGGATAAGCCATAAAGGGCCTTGGAAATGAAGACCAAGAGGCTTGTGTGTAACATGAGTGGCACAGGAAAACGTCAAGTCCCTGCTCTGCAACAGATTTCCTGTGAGATCTTGGTCACATCACTTAGCTTTCCTGTGTCATAGCTCTCCACTGGAAATAGCACCTCACTGTCTGGTATGGGTATTACAAGAATAAATCCACCATGAACTACAAGGTTTACAGGCACCACAGTGTCAGGAACTGTGTGAGGAACAAACATAAAATTTACAGTTTTATTTACAATATTTTTTTGCAAGTAAAGAAGTAACAGCATAGGCTATATATACTGACTATTAGAGTCACATATATTCATCTATTCAAATAAGGTCCCTATTTCGCTACGTCATTAAAATCATAAAGTATTTTGTGATCCTTTTGGTTTTACAAACAAAACAAAAAAGCCAAACCCAAGACAACAACAGACCACACACCAACCGCATTTATGACTCCCAGTACTTCCTGCAGCAGTAGCCAAGGCCACAGAGCAGACATGGCATTTCACAAACCAGCCACCTCTTCCGAGTCCTGTCACCTGCTGATTCAGCCCAGCTAACCGGAGACCAGCTCCATCAGCTGCAACAGTACAGCATACAGCAGCTACCCCCCCCTCATAAGGAAGATGAGAGGCAAACGAGCCCTGCAGTTAAGAAATGGCCATCAGAAATTAATCAGCTACTCCATGACCAAGCACGGAGTTTAATGAGAACACAAACTCACGGCACTCAACACCTCTGTGCAGCCCTTTCCCTCCTTGTCCCCCTGGCTCCACAGGTCCACATGAAGGTGGATCCAGCCACGGCACAGGACACACCACAACCTGAGGCACATGTAAGAAGAAGGCCCAAGAAGGGCTCAGGAAAGGAGTAAGTGGGGAGGGTCAGGTTGAGGAGTGATCCTCATGGAACCAGCCTGCCTCCACCCCAAACAGCGGTGCGTACCCCAGCCACCCCAATGGACCCAGGGAACCGGTCAGGGTCTGTCAGAAAAAAACACTCACCTATTGGAAATTAAAACAAGCAAAATGCTGCCGGAATGTAAAGGAAACAAACCAATCCCAGATGAAGAACAGTTTCCTTAGTAGCTCTCTATTAGTAAACATTTTTCAGTCATATTTGCAACCCGAAATTTGCACAATTCTGGTTATGCAGGAGAGGATGGCAGTAAAATAGGCTAGAGATGGAAAAGCCTGAAAGTCCCTAAATCCTCCCTACATTTCACTTGAGGGACGCCAAGCAGCCCTAACAGCAAAAAGAAATGTGTATCTGCAACATTTCTGCAAATTTAAGGCATTTTATCTGTATGGCGGGAAAGAGATTAATTATTTTCAACCAGCATTCGCTTATTGCAATGTGGGATTACGCAGCTATTGAAGTGTTACCACCTGCTGGGAATTTCAGAACTTCCCATATAATCCTCCCCCTTCGACATTAAAGAGGGAGCACCTCAGGTGTGCATCACATTTTATCAAAATCTAATCACTGCTGACCAGTCAGAGTGGTCAGGGCCAAAAATATTCCAGTTCTTGGAAGATGAGTTTAGCAAGGAAAGCGCATACGCGATGTCTGCCACAGCAGGGGGCTAGAGCTGACATCCTCAAAGGCATCTTTCATTCTTATTTACACATCAGACAATTTTACATTGTTATCAGATAATGGTTTTATTAAAATTATGCATCTAAATTCACCAGACTGAAACTGACAGCACCAGATTCTCTGTGTGCAAGAAAAACACCCAATAATTAGCTGGTAAAAGCTATTTTCATCAACATTTGGGATCTGATCTCATAAAATCCTGGGATTTCTCAGCTTCTTTTGATACCAACTCAGCAATTCAAGAGCTAGCTGGCCAGCAACATCCGTCCTTTGAAACCGAAGGGCTACAGCAGACTGAATGTATGGATGAGATTTACTTTGGAAAACCTACAGTGAAAATAAGTTTATTAAGCATAAGGAGATTTGGGAACATGTCCAAGCTATAATAAATAATGAATGCAAAGAATTAAATACATTAGATCACCCCTTATGGCATAAGGGATGGAATGCAGTCATCCACTCTTTCCTTTCCCCTCTAGATTTCTTAAAAAAATATATATATAATTCACTGTTTCTGTAATTCCCCTTTTGGTCAAGGGGAATGATCATAATGATCATTCATTATTTGGTCAAGGGGAATGATCATTCCCCTGAATGATCATAGTATGGGGACTACATATTGCACAGCTGAAATAATAAGAAATAAGTATGAGAAGCAGGTCTGAAATATCACAAAGTCAGAGTATTAAGAAAAGAACCGGGAAGCCGTCTCCTGTGCTTTACACTGAATTTTGTCGTAGACTCGCCCGGTTTCATCTAGCGGCTATTAATATAAAGTAGAAAAGGCTAAACCTGCTGAAAAACGCTGAAAATTAATCCTATTTACCACAGATTCGCAAAAAAAAAAAAAAACAAAACAAAACAAAAAACACCCCAAACCACGGTAATTACTTTACGTGTCGGTGCCGCCGGCGGCTCGGGAGCGCCGAGGTACCCGGCGGGACGGTCCCCGCCTCACGGGGAGAGGGAAAACCACAGGGAAAGCCCAGGAGCCCAAGCAGCGGGCACGTACGAAACCAGAACCTGGAACTCACAGGGGCATTTTCAAAAACCCGAACAACCCAGCCTTAGGGCAGACGCCGCTCGGTCCCCTCGGCTGTCCCTAGCCGCTGCCGGCGGGGCTCCGTCCCGCTGCTCGCCGCCCAGCCTGAGGTAGCCCGGGGCTACCCTGCGGTTCAATCGCCTCCTCACCCGCGGCGGGGCGAAGGGAGGCGAGCCCCGCCGCGGGGTAGCCCACCCTGCACCCCGCCGACGGCGCCTCAGCGAGGCCCGCGATCGCCCGCCCCGCCGTCAAGGGGAAGCTCCGGCCGGGCGGGAGACGCCGTTCCCTTCTCAGCCCGCTACCCCCGCTCACCTCCACGCCGCCGCTGCCCATGGCACCGGCGTGATCCTTCCCTCAGCGGTGGGCGGGCGGTCGCTCACTCACCTCCGGCGGCGGCGGCGGCAGCACCCGGCCCGGCCCGGCCCGGCGGGCGGCGGGGGGAGGGTTAAATGGCGGCGCGGCTGTCAGGGCGGCTGTCAGCGGGGCGCGGGGCGGCGGCGAGGGGAGCCCGCGCCCCTGGCGGCGAGGCGCGGCGAGGCCCAGCCCTGCCCTGCCCAGCCCCGCCGGGACCGTGCCGCCCTCACACGCCTTCCCGCCGGCCGCCGGGGTGTGGCGGCCCCCGGTGGGACAGGGGCCTCCGGGAGGGACGCGGTGACGGCAGCCCGCCGGCGAAAGGAGGTGCCGGGGTCCCCTTCGCCGTACCCGTCCTGGGCGCCGCCGGCGGCCCTGCCCCGGTGAGGGGGGTCCCTGCCAGAGCCGACCCCTCCAACAGTTCTCTTCACGGCTTGCGTGGCCCCCGGGTGAACCGTCACGGCCTTCCCTTCAGTGGTGAAGAAGCTGGAGAGCCGCGGTGCGGGTTGAGGCGGCCCTCAGGAGGGCTCACACCAGCCCAAAGTCACCATTTCTCCACAGGTGCGTGGTGGTCTCCATCCTTTGCACCTCTCCACAAGCTCCCTTTTTGGTCAGTGGTGAGTCCTCGCCACAAGATCAGTCCCCTCCTGCCAGATGGTGGTAAAGGCATCCATCCACGTACCAAGCTTGCATGTTGGAGATGGCCATCAGTGTTGATCATTGTGTTGTGAAGAAAGCAGCGGGCCGACCGGGCGATGCTTTCCATAGCCAACTTGGAGCAGTGAAGATGGGATACTGAAGGATCTCATCAGAGGGGATGAGTGTTTGTCATGCCCAGTGTTCATGGACAATATTCAGGGACTACTGTGACGGGATAAAACTACCCTCTTACAGAGAGGCGCCTTTAAAAGAAAAGTTTCTATCTGTTTTTATGCAACAGAGTCATCCGTTTATCTCAAACCACAGTTAAATGTGTTTCCCTGTCGTGGAGTCTGTGGTTTAAATACAGACCGATGGATGCCCGTGCGGCCACAAAGCTACAAAGGGATTTCAAGGGGCAGACTGATGTTACATGTAAAGAATTTTCCTCCTTTCCCTAATTAATCTGCAGTAAGCGTGGGCACAGCATAAAGACCCAAGAAGAAGTAACTGTCAACGTCTGGTATCCAAAATTACACCAAAATGTTGCTACTAGTTAACTTTCATCATCTATATGACTGAGAAAATAGAACTTCCACACAACACGAGCGTCCCAGCCCCACTCGAATGCTGAGCCTGAGCTCTGAAGAGGGCTGTCACCTGCCCTATCCCGCCATTGTCCCCTGCCTTCCCGCTTCCACTCAGCTCGGATCAGCCTCTGCTCAAACCCTTTTCCACAGGCTCGCTGGGGTCAGCGGTGGTTAATGCGGTGGTTAAAGGCACACTGCCATCTGGAGTGTCGTCAAACACCTTCAGGAAAGCAAGTGAAACGCTTGCTGAGGAACTGGGGTAGTATTCTGGACAGTGAAGAGTGAAGTATTTATGTATCATAAAGAATTTCCAGGCTGTTTTTAAACACTTGGGTTTGAACAATCCGAATTCCTAATATTCTCCTGTTTTGTTTTAATAGAGGTCTGTATTTAAACTTAAAGAGGTTTTTAAACTCTGCGGTCTTTTTGGTGTCTGTAAGATTTTGTCTGATGTTTCGGAGCAGAAGGGATACACACGCGTGTGTGTGTCCAGTCTTAACAAGTGAAGGTGACTGCATTTCACCATCAGACACTTGCAGCTACACAATCTGCTCCATGTCTTGGCAGTGACATAGCTCAACGCTTCCTTTGAATGCCGAGGAGTTTCCTGTGCCCAATCCCAGTCTGTGTGACGGGCAGCAAAGACTCGGCGCCAGGCAGTGCCACCGTGGAGGTGCTGAGGCACACAGGTACAGACGCGCCAGGAGCTCCTTTCACATCGGTCGGGTAGGTTTACAGGTAGAGGTGTTGTGGCACTGGGTTTGGTTTGAATTAAACAGGTCATAAATCACGTGTGGTAAGAAAGAAAATAATACTTTAAGAAGATTACAGATGGGGGGGAAGTTCGGAGGAGAGGAAGCGTGCGGCGAATGGCTCCCTGCTTCAAAACATGTGCTGAAGCCCCAGCACTGACGCTCCGGTCTCACTTGCTGCCTACATTTAACATCTGAAAAAATTTTACATTGATGAGTGTTTTGCCAGGCTTTTTTTCCCTCTATGACCACAACTTCTTAAAAATTTAATCGCTGAGAAAAAATTGTCATTCCTCCATTATAATACAGAGGAGAAAATAAAGCGGGAAGGAGTCCAGAACATGTGGAAAGATATTTTACTCATATCGCAGTATTTTGCACTTATTATAGCACCTTTGATGCAATGGCCTTAGAGGATTTTATGAGTTATGAGTGATTTTTGGTCTTTTTGTTTCCCAGTCTTGATGAAAAAGGCTTTGTCTTCATTTTTCTGCCAGAGTAAACCAATTCACTGAGATTATGCTCAAACTGTAAAGCCAGAAACAAAACTACGACTGCAGCTCAGGTCACGGTGCTCCCTCTCCATCCCTTCTTTTAGACCCATCTCGCCTTTGTGTCAACATATCCAAAAAGGGGACACAGTCCAAAATATAGTGATTAAAAAAACACAAGTTGGCCCCTGTGATTACATGATACAAATTGTAAAGACCCCCAGGTAACAGGAGGATGAGCACAGGATAAATCCAGAGACTACATTATTAAACCCTTTGAATTTCACTGAATTTCACTGAATTTTTTTTTGGAGTTGGAAGGGACCATAGAGATCATCTAGTCCAACTCCCCT
>JAOQGH010000001.1:178604463-178700651 GCA_025769975.1 Gallinago jamesoni | reverse complement strand
GTTCTCCATGAGTTTTCAAAGATGATAGAGAGCGGCCCAGCGATAACATCTGCCAGCTCTCTCAGCACTCGCGGGTGAAGCACACTGGATTGTGTTTGCACACAACACACCTGCTGTGATGCTAAAGACTAAGATCTGTCTTTGTTAACGTGCCGTCCAAATTTCATGAGGAACATATTTTTCATTAAAATACTTTGGCGGAGCTGGTCTCTGAGGCATCTGGCGAGGGGCGGATGAAATGCCGGGTTCCTTGCCATGAAAATCAGTCTCCCTGGAGAGCGAGAAACTAATAACAGAAGGGACACGAGAAAGAGGGAGCAGACAAATACTTGCTTAGCCTGCAACCATAATGTTGAGAGCAAAATGAATTTAGACACCGAAGGACACAAAGAGAGAGTGAGCTTTAATTGCTGATCTGTAGCGCCAGCCACCGGTGTGATAAACAAGCGAGGAGCATGCAGAGGGATCCCACCTGAGCGCAGACCCCAGGTAGACCCTGTGCTGAGGTGGCCCCCATGGCTGAAATGTTAAAGGCAGCTGTGACAGGCAGGGAAAAGCATCCTGGCCTGTAAAAGCAGGATCACCTGTTTTCCAGCTGCTGGCAGCTGTGTAAAATATGCTTGCACATGTGGTGACTGCTTTGCCAGGCCAGAGCAGCCACGTTGATGCCAGCCACAAGCCAAAACTGATGTCCCCCATTTTATCCAAACCAAATTATGGGTATTTATATGAAGGTCACCAGCACCAGATTGGCTGTGCTGGTGGTTTTCAGTGGGCATAAGGTGGTGTGTTGCTCTGTGGCGCTCTCCCCTGCCAGCACAGTTGGGTTGGGAAGAAAATGTCCTTTTTCTCCATTGGCATAAAACCAAGATCGTGTAGTAGCACATATTGACTACAGACCACCAGGTGTGAAAGCAGAATGGCCGCCTACCGGATTCCCTCTCTGCTCTGCGCAGGGGGAGAGATGTGACACTGTGTTTGATTTCTGTCTATGAAAAATATGCTAAAAGTCTCCTCTTGCAGATATTAAAATGACCTCAAGCTTCCTAATGGGAGCAGTAATACTATCCTGACTCTGGAAAAAAAATGTGCAAGCAAGAGGAATCTCTGTTTGCCCTCATCTGCACTGGCAAAGAAGAATTAATTGTGAAACCCCCAAAGTAGAGCTGGCTGGGATACAAGCGAGTCATCTGTTACGGATGAACACAGTAAGGACCAAAACAGTAATGTCAATGTTTGGTGGTTTAGGGGGAAACTTCAGAAAGCTGGAAACACTGAGAAGCTGAAATGTGCCCTTTTGGAAATGGTACCTCCACCTTGTTCAAGAAAATTTCTCAAGCTATCAAAAAAAAAAAAAGGAAAACTGGCAAGAATACCCATAATTTAACTATAGAAGGCGTTTAAATAAAAATAAGTGGAAAAAAAGGTAAAACTGTCAGGAATTATTAGAAATTGGAGTCAGAAAACTGGTAAAGAACTTGAAAGTAGATGAGGTCTGTAGCCAGCAATGTTAAGTGATAGAAGTTTTTCTGATTTTAATACACACTTGAAACAAAAGAACAGTAGCGATCCTACTGGCCTACTGCTATGTGAAAAATTTGACTTGTCAATTGGAATGCCAAAGCACGCATGTTCAATAAATATTTCTGTTCTGTTTTGGGGAGGAAAACAGACGATTGAGCCGTATTCCAGGATGGCAACAAAATGCTTTCTGGTCCAATGCAAGCCTGAGAATGTAAAATAAGAGCAGCTCCAGTTAAACAACTTAAAATCAGCAGCTCTGGATAAACTCGCATCTGATAACCTTTTTCCCAATCAGTCTGGAGGTGCTGTGGAGGTTTCAGGCGACTGGCTGAGTACTCATGGGTGGGGTGTTAGTGGTTTGGTTGGTTTGTAAAGTGAGAGCAGCTCAGGCTGCCTCAGACCTGTCAGCGTTACCTGGATTCCAGACACAGGGATGGAAAAGTTGGTAATAAAAAGAGGGAGTACCATCACCAATGCCACTTGACAAAGGTTGGTGGAAAATCACAGAATCACAGAATGATATGGGGTTGGAAGGGACCTCTGGAGATCATCTCGTCCAATCCCTCTGCCAAAGCAGGTCCACCTAGAGCAGGTTGCACAGAAATGTTTCCAGGTGGGGTTTGAACGTCTCCAGAGAAGGAGACTCCACCACCTCTCTGGGCAGCCTCTTCCAGTGCTCTGCCACCCTCAAAGTAAAGAAGTTCCTCCTCATGTTTAAAAGGAACTTCTATGTTTGTGCCCATTACCTCTTGTCCTATCACTGGGCACCACTGAAAAAAGACTGGCCCCATCCTCTTGGCACCCACCATTTAAGTATTTATAGGCATTGATCAGATCCTCCCTCAGTCTTCTCTTCTCCAGACTAAAAAGACCCAAGTCTTCAACCTTTCCTCATAAGAGAGATGCTCCAGGACCCGAATTATCTTTGTAGCTCTAAAATGTACTTTAGATACTAAAGATAGAAGATTGGTGAGTGAAGGTATGATGTCATAATATTTTACATCTACATAGAACATTTGGCTTGGTGACATCCAACTTTTCCACCGAGGACATTGCTGCAAAATTAGCACAGAGTGTAGTAGAAGGGTTAAATTTTGACTATTTGGTCTCAAACTGTCATTTTAAGGTATCCTCTTTATGCAGGATGTATTTACCTAAAGATTTAAGCATGAATTAGGCTTTAGCAAATTAAAACTATGATTAGAGACCTAAAAGAGGATGTCACATCATCACTGCTTAAGTTTTACGGTAACATGCAAATTAGGAGGATGCTAAGTCCTGAAGGCAGGTGAGCAAATCACATCTCTGAGTAAGCAGGGCTGTAGCAAACAATACATACTTTAATGTAGATCCCATAAAATGAGATATCTAGGAACAAAGGCTGCAGGACATGCTTTGTAGGATGCACGGTTCCCTCCTGGGTCCTCATTACAAAGGTCTGGGGATGGCACTGAGTTGTTAGCTCATCCTGAGCTCCCACCCGCACATCAGTTTGCTTGGGCTGCTGCGCACAGGTTTCAAGGAGAGAAAGACGTTGCTTGTTAGTTTTACTGTCCCACCTGAAAGTAATACAACCAAGTGCAAAAAATAAGACCTCAATCAAATTGCTATGAGGAAACACAAAACTTGTAGGGAAATCAGGGAGAGAGAAGTAACCATTGATAGCAAAATGGAGATTATCAAGTGAAATTCATCTGTCACTATGAGAAATAATCACACAGCCGTAGTGCAAAGGATGAGCCCTGAAGAAGCAAGTCTGCAGGAAAGTGTCTACTTATGTTCCAGGACACCTGGCATGAAGGGAACTCACTATTAATAAAGAACTTATTAAATATAAGGTCTGGTGGCTGAAAGCTGAAACTAAACAAACCCTAATTACAGACACTGAAAACATTTTTACAGCAGGTAACAGTCATTGGAATAATTTGCCAAGAGCTACAGTGGGATTTCCCAGAATCTTTTGTTGTTCCTAAAATTTAATTTGTGTTCTACTTCAAACGCAAATCAAATAAGGGAAGTCCTACAGCTTCTGTTACCCGAGAGGTCAAGTGCAATGGTTGTAATAGTCTCTTCTGGCCTTGTAACCATAAATAGAGTCCCAGCGGAAAAAAAAATTATCCTTATCTCAGGCTTTCCCAAAACACTGTGGAAAAAAACAATAGGAATGCAGAAAGATCAGAAATAGTCACTTTGCAACAGTTGTGCCTACTTTGGTATTTCTACTGAAAAGACCAAAACATCTTGTGATCTTATCCAGAATGTGTTTTAAGCCCATTTCAGAACTGTTAACTAGTTAACGTTTGGTAATTATAACAAAGGTTGAGGGTTGAAGTCGGTGGGAGTTTTGCTGTTCTCACTTCACGGGTGGATCAAACCAGAGTATCTTTGCAATGTAAGGACACACCTCAAATTCTCCATCCGATGTGAAGTGAAGCTCGGGGGAATGGTGCCACACACACCCCACTGCTGAGTCCGGCTGAAAGAACAGGCATTTCTCATATACCGTGTCAAACACTGTTATATTTAGGCAACATTTTAAAAGAATTCTACCTATATATGAAGTGAATCATTCAACAGCCAGAGTACAAACACCATACCAGCAACAGACACAGATTTGTTCTGTGCAACCGTGCTGCCTTCATTGTTCTTTGCAAAAAGAGAGGACTTCACACAGCGTGTGTCCTCCTGCAAGCTTTCTGGTTAAAAGAAAATAACAAGTTCTGTCTTTGACTTTCTGGGAGTGTTCTGCATCTATGAAGCAAGGGACATGGGAGCACTGATTTGTTTGACTGCTGGCTTCAAAAATACAGCATTTAGATTATATCAATGCCTTCCTTTACTTACTTCCTGAGATCACTTTGTTGATAATTCATCATCATCTAAGTGAAACCCTCCAAGTACATAAAATACTTTGAATTGAACAAAACAATGCAAAATGCTTAAATAATCAGAGCCTTACACTTAGAGTGGGATTCACAGGAGCGCTGTGACTATTCCAGCAGTAACACCCCCATTTGCCTTAAATTTGCTGTCCACCAGTTGGGCAGAGCAGAGTTTAACGCACTCTTTCATCAGTGGAAATTTGAAATCTCAGCATTCACAGTCCAACAGGAAAGTGGGAGACCCAAGATCCTGGTCTTTGGTCTGGAGCAGGGACATGAAGCAGGTGGTTTCTGTCAGGTCTACGTCTCACGAGTGTGTGCTAACTAGCAGGCCATGGGATTTTCTGAAACTGAGGTTTCCTCTCTCAGTCCTGAAGTTCTTGTGTTTTGCTGGTTTTTAAATATTTGAATAATACTTTAATACACAAACTAAAATTACTCTCAAGCCCGCCAGCATCCTCAAGTGTCCAGAGGAGAGCCACCAAGCTGATGAGAACAAGCTTGTCTATAGAACAAGCCATATGGGGAGAGGCTGAGGGAACTGGGCATATTTAGTTTGGAGAAGAGGAGGCTAAGGGGAGACCTCATTGCCCTCTACAACTACCTGAAAAGAGGTTGTAGAGAGACAGGGGTTGGCCTCTTCTCCCAAGGGAATAATGACAGGACCAGACGAAATGGTCTGAAGTTGTGGCAGGGGAGGATTGGATTAGACATTAGGAAGAATTACTTTACTGACAGGGTGGTCAAGCACTGGAACAGCCTGCCCAGGGAGGTGGTGGAGTCACCATCCCTGGAGGTATTTAAGAAACGTGTAGACGTGGCACTTCAGGGCATGCTCTAGTGCCTGAGATGGTTAGGTTGGGTGTTTTGTTGTGTGGGGTTTTTTTGGTGTTTGTGGGGGTGTTTCTTTGGTGTTTTTTTCATGTGTGTGTGTATGGTTGGACACAATGATCTCAAAGGTCCCTTCCAACCATGAAGATTCTGTGTTTCTGTGATTCTGCTGGTCAGGACAGCTACCTAGGAGGTATGATGCTTGGGCCTCTGCTCCAAAAAGTATTTAAGTATTTCCTTAAAATAAAGACGAATGTTGCCAACAGACGGGCCCAGAATATCCTGTTAGCATGAGTACTTGCAACTCATTTGTGGGAGAACAAAATGAAATCTTCCCAGCAGAAGATCATCTGGAACTAGAGTGTCTTGTATTTCACGTGAATGCCTGACGCACTAAGAATTAGGACTAAATGGGAACTACTAGGAGAAGCAATGTAATTGTCAGATACGCTAATCTAGCTCAGAAAAAAACCCAAAACAACATTGGAGAGGGGATTCCTCCCAAATAAAGCAATGATTTCATAGAAAAATACATAAGTACTTGTGAATCAGCCATTCCTGCCTTTCAGTGTGTAAATACTTTGAAAGAACTGGCCAGTTGCAAATGAGCCTCCCAGGCTTGAGGAAGGAGGAACTTCCACTGTCAGCAACAGGCTCACGCTGTCTCCCACTACTGTCCTCATGAAGCTGGTGACAATACTTCCACTAACTTTACAAGAAGCACAGTTGGGCCCTTTGGATAAAATGTAAAAGTCCTGGTAGAAGAACTGAGCATTGAAGAGTTTAGCTGATTAATATGCAGCCAGTATTAATTAAATTAATAAAGATACACTTCTGAAGATGTCCAAGGGCACATATATATATATATATATCTGTCTTTCAGAGAGAAAAAAATGTTTGCATTTCAGTAATATGGTTCAGATTAGATCCATGTTTCCATAGGCTGAATATAATTTTCCTGAAAACAAAGGCAAAGGAGAAATGGAAAAGAGGTACAGATTCCTGAGCAGCAGTTTTTTCCTGTCAGAGGTATAAAAAGGCCAATTTTTTCAAACCAAAAACGTAATTGCCATTTAAGATTGCTCCATAAAAAAGCAAGCGCTTTTTGAACAGCCCTCTGTTACAAACCCCTGTTCAAAGGACTGTATAATTGGGCAGCCCTGGCAAAACAAGATAATGTTCTTGTATCGTGATACAAATATTCTAGAAATAATCAAAACATGAAAGGTTCATGTAGGCACCTTCTGTATTAAACCAGAATGATCTGTGAGAATGGTGACTCCTACATTTTCCTCTCTCCAATAATCCTGCTTCAATACAGCCAATGGATTTTTTTTTTTTCTGGTAGTACCAAAGGAAACAGGAGTTTAGGACAGTGTGATGTACTCCCCTGACACTGCACACCCGTAAACACCTCGCTCCGTTTGTTCTCCCGACAGCTGGCTCTCACTGTGGGATCAGACGCATGTTTTCTGTTGTCTTTCAGCTGGGAAAACACACTCCAATGTGTCAAACGCCTTTCCAACACCAGCGCAGGACACGCAGGATGCATCCTTGGCTCAGGCTCAGACTTGCTCCCTCGTGAAACCGGTGCTTGTGCAGACACCTGTACCTCTGCGACTCTGGCTGGGATGGGGCACAGGCTACTCAGCATTCTAATTACATTTCATTCTGCCGTTTAATTTTTGATCAAAACTATCTTGCACCCTTTTAAGTACAAAATGAGACAGCAAAAAATATGATGTGCTTCAAAAACCTGCCCCACGGAACCAAAAGGTTTTGATGTGTAAAGATTTTAAAGCTGCCCAAAACATTTAGGAAGAAAAAACTACAACAGAACAGTCTAATTAGAAAATCTTTTAATTTTTTATCACTTTCTAGTAGTCATTTTCTCATGTGTATGTTGATATTCTAAACCAGCTATTACACTTTACCCTATAGATTTCTTCCCTGTAGAAAAAAAAAAAACAAACCCAAACCAAACCAAGTAAAAATCTTGGGAAAGAAAAGCTCGAGAACGTACCATTGTTCTAAATAGACTGTATTGTTATTGCTTAATTAAGATAATGAAATGCTCAGGGTCAGAGCAACGGAGGCTGGGAGTTGGCGCTTGGCATTTGCTTTCTGGTTTTGTTCTTTCTGCAGAAGACATGCCCCCTTGTGGGGAGAGGTTCAGGCCCATAAACCCCTGGTCTCCCTTGACAGGTTTGGGTATTGGACAAAAGAAACAGTTGTCAAAAACCACCTTTTTGCTTCTGAATTTCTCTCTTTTCAGTCCCTCCTCAGATGCATGATGCTTGGCATACCTCGCGTAGATCTCTTTTGTAGGGTGTGGGGAGGATGAAGAAAAGCAGCAAGCCATGAGGCTTCTGAAGAGATGGTACTAGATGGTTAACACAGTGAGAACAGTGTGGAACCTTCAACTGTGTCAAACACAGTTTTAGCACCTTCATGAAACAGAAGAAAACTGCCCTAAAGAAAGCACAGCATAAAAGTTTGATTGTGACAAGGATAAGAGGAAAAAATTCTCTGGATCTAAATGAACAACCAAAAAATATCATCACTGTAGGGATCTCTGCACTGAACTTACTATTGACAGGCTCTTAATCCTTGTCCAAGCTATGGTAATACCAAGATATTCCTGAAGATATTTTCAGGCTATTAAAAGCCTTTTTCTCCTTTTTTATAATGTTTATTTGGCTTTTACAACCACAGTGCAGCTACATATAAGTTGTCCTTGCCCACACCTTGAATGAATTTCATTATTTATTAAAACTGGTCATTTCAGAATGCCAAAAATTTAAGTGATGTGGATTGTAAATATCCACTTACCATTATTACTACAACAACAGCTTTTTGAGTAATATAACAACTCCACTGGAGTTATGAAAACTGAGACTATCAAATTGCATTCAGTGGGAACACTGGAATACCAAACAATGTGATACCTCATGACTGTTAAACACAGGGAGATGGTCTTCTTCCTTCAATATTGAAAGCATATTAATTTTTGTACATCAGATATAAGCAAATGAACCATCTCTCCAAAACAAGGTAACAGGCTGATAAAACAAACAAATGATCTACTACAAATTAAGATGAAGACCAAGCACATTAAAGCACAGAGTATGTTAGAGTGACAGGGGGCTACTCCACACTGCCTGTGAAGAGAGGACAGAGAAAGGGCACCCCAAGTGCAACATAATGCGACAGGAAGGAAGATGGCAAGGAAAAGAGAAGGGAGGAAATCTGGTCTAACAATGCTTCTATCTGAGATATTAGCATAAGACATGACAAAATAAGTACTGTATTTTCTAGATTCACATGTTAATCTCCCCTTCAGCAGGTTCTTTCTGTCTCAAAGCACAAGCAGCCTAAGATCCTCTCTTAGAAAACTGTTAATCGCTCAGGGAGAAGGGGTTATTCTACACTGGTTTGTTCCTTATACCTCAGTACACACCAAAGTCAATTTTCTTATCACTGCGGATACATCTGCCTGCTTTGTTGCTCTAGACATAAACAAAGTGAAATTGGAGTATGCAGTAACCTGTCTTCTGGGTGCCGACCCTCATGGCAGACTACAGGGATATTGTCTCCACTTTCACTTGGGTGGAATCTTCATCTGACTTCTCTTGAAATGAGAAACTATGGAGCACATAAAATAAAACCTGAAACATGAGTTAGCCGGCTTGAGATAATTAACATGTTTCTGACTTGGTGATTCCTTTCAGCTCCACCTAAGAGGATTCAGCATGTGAAATACCTGAGAACTGTAAAGCATTGCAATGTCCATCACTGTTGCAGTTGACTAACAAAATAAAAATTCTGAAGTCTGTTGTTGGAAGGGTTCTGCCCTCTGCTTTCATGTTCAGCTGTTACATAAAAAAATTGTACACAAACTACATTAGCTTTGTGTCATAAATAAATTTGGGTAGAATCTCAAGCCTTCCACTGAATCATCTCTGCAAAGATGGCCCATCTTTTCAGCAAGAAGCAGCCTGGAGAAAGCAAAAGAAGATGTGCTGTTATTACTTAAGGACAACATGATAATGAAGGTATTATTAAACACAGCAGTTACTACTTACCTTTCTTTCGCTAAGAGAACAGACATCCCCACCAGCTTAGCAAACTCATCAGCTGTGAGAGAACCCTTTTCAGATACCTGTAAAAAAAAAAACCAAACCAATGCACAAATAACCAAACTATGGCATTAAAAGAACAATCAAGTTCTCTCAGTTACTGTATCAGGTTTAGCTTTGTGAAGCAATAAATTGGTAGCAAATCCCTTATGAAGACAACTAGTTTGTTTGTCTTTTTAAAAAGTACAAATAATTATGAGTATTTCCTCTTTAAAATGCCTTTTGTGTGTCCTGGAAAAATTGCCAAGTATAAAAGAGGAATGCAGAAAAGATAGGTAAATCTGGGAAAAAAAATGGCATGGTACCCTTTTTTCTCAGATTTTTTTAAACAATGCCTTGGGACAAAATAAGTGGAAAAATTAAAATAGCTCACTGACTGCAGTCTACAGTCACAATCAGTATTCACACAGCCCAACCGTACTAAGTGGTTCTGCAATCAGTAAAGACTGAGCAAGGAAATAAACATCAGCAGTTCAGGACAGGTCACTGATTTACAAATTCAAGTTACCTCAGGTGAAGGTCCGTAATTTGAGTTAATTTAAAATATCCCCATTACCCACAGTAAATAAAAAAATCTTGGTACTCTACCCTAGATTATGGGACAGTAGTGGGATCAGTAAAAAGCCACCATCACATTCAAATGACACAAAAGGTAACTTCAGTCTTGGCACTCAAAACTTCCTTCTCACTGTCTCAACCACACTAGTTGATAGGTGCTAAAATGAAACCTTCTCGCATAGGTTGGACATGTGCATGCTTAAAATATTAGATGTCAAGCCAGGGCTTATTACTGCACTGAATCTCCCATAAAAACATGTGTTTTATTACCCTACAACTTAATAATTCTTCCATTTCTCCACTGTTTCAGATTCAAGCAAACTTGTAAATCCAGATGTAGTTGCTATTTCCTGCTTCCCACATAGCTGGGTAGGGAGTGGTCTATTCTACAGCATTCTCAGCAGTAGCCTTTTTACAGAAACTCAGATTAAATTAGTCCTAACTTGATATTTTATGAAGCTAAGTGATCAAATCTGAGTGATGGAAGTCAGCTATACAATCTCAACCATATGGTTGATTAATTATCTTTCCCTCCTAAACCACTGCTTTCATCAAGGCTGACTTCGGGTTCCTTTGACTTTCCTATCATTTCCTGTCTTCACCAGCTGTTCAAAACCACCTCTCTCCTGTCTGAAACTCTGCGGCTTCCTTTTACTTTTTCTCAGAAGTTTCATGTTACTGTATGTTATACTGAAGTACAGGGTGCTTTTGGCCACAAGTCTGATCTCATCTTCCCTTTCCCTTATTGGCTCACATTCCTCATTCAAAGCCTCTACCTTAAATTTTTCTATGGAGTCAAAGTCTCATATTATGAAAATAAAAGAAAAAAGGCACTTTGGTAATAAATCAGCCATCAGTTGTTTTCTGCAGTTGACCTCATTTTTTATCAAGAAAAGGTTTTTCCTTTCAAACAGATAAGCACTCTTACTGAAGGCAACAAATTAATTAGAAAACAAAAATAATCATAAAAAAACTCAAAATGGACTAAGTATTATTCTGTAAATATAAGAAATTAAACTGAAAGGATTAACATATACTGAAAGATTTAAGCATTTTAGTTTTCATCATTTAGGATGAAATCTTTTAGGCAGCTATACGCATTTACCTAAAAATCTTTTTGATGAGAAAAAGCTATATGATAACAATCATGCAAAATGCACTAAAAAGTCTACTTCATATACTAAGTGAGAAGGTGTCTGAAAGCTCTACTTTTCCTTGCCCGCCCAAGTCAAAGTCCTCTTTAACTTTGATGTTTAACTTTGGATACATTGAATCAGCCTTTACTCTATGAAATTACACCCCACTGAAAAAGACACAGGAAAACGCATCAAGTAATGAGATAACAGGACTTTTTAAAGGAGTCCAGAGGTACCAAGACCATCGAGGTTTACCACATTGAGAAAGTGATACTATTTTTTCTTCCTGATGAAGCTGTTAGCTTAATTAATTCTATACATGCTACTCCCAACTGAACGCTCTTCACAGCAGCAGATGTTATACATGCAATGTGCTATTTTATGAAATAAACCCAAACCAAACAGCTTCCTATGTCAAGATTTAAGAACTACTTTCCCTGCCTTCAAGCACATTGACTACAGTGTCTGAAGTCCACTTCTGTTAAATTAAGTGCTTAATACATGCCATGAATTTCATCCTACAGCGCAAAAGATTTGGAGGAAGGTTGAAGGTTAATGAAGTTTGAAAGGAGATGGAAAAGTGATTTATTCCTTAAGGAGAAAGCAATGACTAAGATTATTGCCTGCACAGCACTTTGAAGTTGTAAAGTGCTATTTAAGCATTACTGTTAGAAGATTTGGAAGTGGAATATTTTATATTTCAAAACCTCAAAAGGAAATCCTGTACCTCAAGTTTTTATACCTAATGTGTTTAAATTTCCCCAGCATGGTCAGAACACTGAAGGAAATGAAGCACACTTACCGTCTCTAAAGCAGAAGCTACCATTTCCTCTTCGTTATGAGACTGAAGTTCAATCACCATCACTCCACTGTCAAATATCCGAAGCCTAAAATCAAAAGAAAGAGTCAAACTAACTAAAACCCCTGCACACATCACCTATGGCCACATTTCTAATGCATCCACACTTATAACCACATTACAAAAGGAAAATAAAAGAAAAAAGCTGTGTAAAATGAACTTAATATTAAAAGCAACTTCAAAATCTGAAGAGACAAAAAAAGCAGGGCCTATGTCTGGTCTTAGTTAAACACTTTTCCCAGTCTGAAAAAACTCTAATGGAAGTGAAAAGAATATTGTCTTCCCAGCAAAGTGAGCCATAGTTAAAAATTAATATTTTAATATAGAGTTTAATATAGAGTTAATATAAGCAAAGGATGCATTTGTTTAAAAAACAAAAAAAAAAATCTACTGCAGGTAAAGTATTAAGTCAGCCAAGCACTTGCAAGTGCCATGTTTTATAAATACATCTGTAAAGCTCTTACCTTAGTGGTAATTTCAGCGACTCCAGCATCTTGCAAGCATTTACTAAATCTTCTGGTGACAGCAACTATTAAAATAGTAAAACATATTTATTCATAGCTTGTATTTCAAGGATAGAGCATAACACTGAAACAAACAGTTTTAATAACTACAGCTATAAAATACACCAGGCTACACAATATTGTTAATTTTCTTCCTTTCTATTGTCCAGTCTATTTTCTTGGCTTCTATGCTCCTTTTTGTTCCTTTACCATGTGTTCTACAATAATCTTTCTTGCCTTGTTTATAAAAAGAATTGATGTATTTTGTGAAAACAAAACAAAATACATTCACCATTCTTTAGTATTTTCTGACCTTTCAGTTTTCTTTCAAGATAAGGATGGATTTTCCCTTTTATATGGCATTATAAAAAGCAGCATGCATTATGACAACTTATAGAGGATACATAAACATTACATGGAAGAAGGTGAAAGGAAAAAGGTAAAAACCCCTAATTTTAATAAAACGTCGATCACTTCATGCTGTCAGACAGACAAGCTGAGCAATTGGTAGGGAACAGTTTACCTTTTTTCTTTAATTACTTTATCACTGAAGTACATTTTAAACAATATTTAATAAAACCCATTTCTCACCTCTAATCCTCGTGCGCGATTTACCAGACAGTACACTTCTGTTAGTGACATGATCCCTCCTCGCTCCTGCGTTAAGCACAAGACTGGTAAGAGAAACAGTATTAATCTAGTAAACACAGTATCTCAACTTGCATTTGGCTGATTAAACAGGTAAAACAGAGGAAATAAATGATAGACCTTAATGGAAAAAAGACAATGCCACGTATTTCTAGCATGACAGATAAGTTGTTACCACCTTTCTCTAATCCTAGTTAAATGCAAAACACTGATATTATATCCAAAGACTGCAAGTTACTTTTATTTTAAAGCAGAGAATAAATCTCAGAAACAAGGAATTGCAATACATCAAATCTATCAATCAATTTACTGTTTTTACTTTTCAGATACATTCAGTTTTCCATTCTGTAGGTAGCATATAGCTGTCACAAAAATACTGTAATAACAATGCTTTTTAGTAGACACATAGCCTTATTAATTCCAGCATGAAATCTAACTTTTTGGTGAGAATCCTTAATTCTGAAATAGCTTCAGATAAATTAAAATGAGGTATTACTAACAGAGAGTAACCTATGTAATAACTGTGCTATATTTGCAAAATAAGCCATTTTTAAGCTGTTTAAAGACTGACTACTTGTATTTTCAAACTCAATGTTGTTTTGCTCTTTCTTTAAAAAAGTAATATTTTGCAGTGAGGGATGAACACAGAGCTGTTCAAATAGAATAAAGACTGCTTATACAATTTTCTAAATATCAGTGATATTTCACAAATTAGAAGTTGAGATGCCATTACTCCAAAGAAAACTTCTAACTTAGATTTAAAATCTCTTATTTAGAAAGAGGATATATATTCCTTCCATAAACACTGAGTATGAGGCAGCTGTGCTGCTAAATCTGAGAATTAAAAAAGCCGCACAGTACTACAGCCAAAAGACAATTACATAAAAATTCAGCAACACAGAGAAACTGCTGGTGCAAACATTAGGTACTTTACCTCTAATGGTGTCTGCAGGATTCCAGCCAGTTGCTTTGCCAGTTGCATGTGGTAATGCGTACCAGATCCATACGTTTCCCTAGTAACTGGATTTGCTATACCCATACTCAGTAGATACGACTTGAACCTAATAGTCTAAACAAATGAATAAATAAATTACTACATCAGCTAGTGAATGAATCTGTTTTTTAAAAGTCTTTGATTTTCTTACTATAAAACAGTTTTGGTGAATAAATCCATTTGGTTTACTACCAATAAAGTCAATTACTAGCAACAAGATGGAAAGAGTTACTACTATTTATTTTTGACCATCAGATGTCAAAAATACAAAAAATTACACGAGGGCAATAAAACCTTTGCTTTTATCAAAGGGTCAAAAGAAAAGCTAACACCAAACAAGTAAGTTGCTTTTACTTTATGTAAAATTACAACATGAAGAAAAACAACCATGAAGTGTTCTTTATTAACATTAAATGTATTAAACCAATAGCCTTCGGCTTAGCATAGGAATATTTTGGTTGACTCTGAAAACAAAATTAATTTACCTCATCCTCAGTGATGTCACCCTGTTTTTCTTTAATCTTGTTAGCTATTGACTTGGATAACTCCACCATTTCCTTAGCCTATCAAGTAAGACACAGAGATAAGTCAACTTTCAGCTGAACAGAGAAAAGAATGCTTAAAACTTGAGAAAACAAGTCTACTTGAGTAAGTGACACGTGCCATACCTTCTCCATCAGTTTGCTAAGATCCTCAAAAGCCTGAAATGAAAAGCAGACACTGCAGATCAGTATAATTACAGCATTGAGCTTCAGGGATACAGTGATCTGCCTTTGTCCACCCTACTATCCCTTTAGATTAGTATCTTACAGTGTGGTATATTCTATATAATTGGTTGATATGTCTATTTTATATCAGGTCTTAAAATTATACAATCCATAAACAACAAAGAATGAAGAAAAGAATCAATCACACACTGTTTTAGTATGTGAACACTAATTCAATATGATTTACGAAGTCCATATGATAGGAAGTAACAATGAAATACTGAGACCCAGAAAAGATTAAACTGTCCAAGTTTATTATGCTCTCCTAAAAGCTAGGGGAAGGTTTCTTGGTGGTGATGGTAGGCTTCCTTTCAACAGTTAACCCTTATTCAGGGAGATCTATTGTTTCTGCCCAGCAGCAGGCCAGCTTTAAAGCTACAGAAGTACTCCCCCAACAAGGCAATTTTACTTTAATCAATAGATGTTACTAAATTGTTTGAAATGACTGTTTCTTACTGAGCAAGGAAGAAGGTATGTGCTTTCACAGTTAGGGTTAACTTAAGAGACAAAACCTCTGAAAATTTGTGGCAACAGTGATGCTACCACAGTAAACACAAAACAGTTAAAAAATGAATTAAGATCCATGAGAAAAATAATCAGATTTAAATAAATGAAAATAAAAACTAGATAAAAAACATCCTCTGAAAACTCTAATTGTTGAACCCCAAAATCAAAAAAACAGCTGCTAAAGAAAAAATTATTTGTACAAAACAATTTTTTTCTAGTCTAATAGATATTTTATTTTGTTTTCACAAAAAAATATGTAATGATCTGGACATCAATCATAGGACCACAATTCTATCAAGCCTATTAAGCTTAGTAAACTGCTACATTCTGCTAAATACAAACTGCTAAATACTGCTATTCTGCAACAACCCACAAAGGACATTTTTAGGCTTAAATAAACAAACTTTAAGAAAATCTGAAGGTATATTGAAATTCAAAAGTTTTAGTGATGACAACCAAGTAGCATTAAAAAATTCAATTAAAAAAGAAAAAAAAAGAGTTGGCAACAGTATTAGTGCAATTATATTAAAAAGCAACTCTCACTTCTCCCATCCTCAGCAACACCCATTCAACCTTTCTCACCTGTTTCTCTCAAATACATGACGGCAGTCCCAGGTGGTCAACTTTTTCAGACAACCTTTTCTGAACAACCAGTGCGAGAAAAATTTCTGAACTTTTTCAACTAAAGCTTGCCTGACAGCAGCACCCAGCCCTTCCAGCCACAAGTAGAGAAGGTTTTTCAGTTACAGTATATCCAATCACCAGAGATATATCTTGCCTACAGCTTCTAGTCATTGCTTCTATGTGATTCCTAGCTTATTCTGACTCATCTCCCAGTAGAAAGACACACTTTAGCAGAATTTAAGCAGGAAGACCCAACTGCTCCCATCTACATTCTACCTTACTTAGAAGCTTATTGGTCTGAGATGCAACGTGCAAAGAAGAGAAGGAGATGCCTCCAAGAAGTGACAGGGTTGGCTTTTCATCTGAATCCCTCCCAATGATGCCAGTGTTTTTCCAGTGTTTCAGCCTCTTAACACTCGGTACCTAAATTAGGTATCCAAAATTACATGGGACAAAGCTAGGTCCAAGGGGCAAAAAGAAAATATATCACCCTATAACAATAATCTACCACTATGAGAACAAAAGCTTCTCTTTGAAGTATTTCTTCTTACTTCCTAATCTATCAAATTCAGTAATTTGTGATAGATTTCCCAATCTCTAGTGTAAGTCAAAGTCCTTCTACTGTACTCGTATATGACATCAACAGAAAGTTTTCTAACAAGGCTTTTCCCAGCTTATTTCTAATCTCTATAACCTGCATGAAAACATCATTCATCAAAAGAACCCTTGATTTAGCTAAATAAACAGCAAGCTGTGTCTAACTCCTCCTCTGCCTGACTCACCGAGGGCAGGCCTGGAAACAAAGGGGAATGTGCACACACCTAACAGGAACTTCCTCAGATAAACAAAAGGCTAAAGAACTGGATTCTTATCAGCAGTGAACAGCAGATGCAGGAAGCCTTTTCCTGGAAACCAGGGCACCATTTTTTAAATTAAGTCATTTATAACATTTAAAGCTGGAGGAAGGCAGGATTTTACAAGTCATGATTTTCCTCCGTTCATACAACACGTATAAATGGATTTCTTTTACTCTCTGACAAAGCTACTAAAGGAAAAAATAACCAGACAATACCTTTTGAACTATATACACACGCATGTAACCACAATACCTTTTGAACCACACACAGAACTTCATTCATTACCTTCTTCATAAACAGAAAGGAAAGAGTTTAATGCTACCAGTATCTGAAATAGCATGAGGCCTGCAAAGGTACTATCATTTTCTTACGTACCAGTGAATGTCTTTTTAATTGAGGCACGCTGAATTTCATTCATTCTTTGCTACAAGAACGAATTCTATTGCATGTAGTTTATGAGTACCTCTGTGTTAACCTCTACTACCAAGACAGAATCAGACTATTTTTGTCGATATTGCTCCCAGGTATATATGAGGAAATTAATTGCCTCTGTTGTCCATCAGTATTGTTATCTGGAATTCAACTATTGTGCTGTTTCTAGGGAAAAGGATGGTCTCCACCTAGCTCACGTACTCTGCAAAAATACTTGTAACATCTTGCCTGCACTGCAGAACATTTTATTGTAATTGTAAGCCTAAATCTAACATTTAAAAATGGAGTATTTATAAGATGAAAACCTAACTTTACCACAGTTATATGCAGACACTTGGATCAGCATATTCTTCTTCAGATATATTAAATTTTCAATTGAAACCAAAATTAGCTGTAAAGAAAACATATAGGAAAAAAACTGCAAACTTGTAATATTCTCTTTCTGCAGATGCCTTTGTGTTCTGCTTCCCCTGATATAAAGTCACTGAACTCAGATTTCTAATTCTGCCAAAATTAATTTTATAAATACACACCGTTAGTTTCAAAGAACAGTCTTCTTGAAAGGAGCAGTCTTAATGAAGTACCTTTATATATATTGAAAAGCCAGTTAAACAAAGTAAATAACTGTAAATTACACACAATCAATTCAGATTTCTCAATAAAAACAATAAATACTCTCAGCTGCCCCTAGAAGAAAGAATGAATGAATGTAAATGGCTCAGACAGGTGGTTGACCTTGAAACTTCAGTAGTATTTACCTCGGAAATGTTTTTGTCAGTCTCTTTTCTTTTTTCCTCTAATTTCCTTTCGATCCCCACAATTCCTACAGCCCTTATTCTTCCTGCCTGCAAAAGAAAATAATGAAAGGAATCAAAATAGGAAATGCTAAGTTTTCTCATCCGCCTCAATGTGAAAAACCTTACATTAGAAGACAGGAAACATTCCTGCAAAGAGCGGGTATCATGCATACAATATTTCATATATTTCTGGAAAGTTTTTAAACCAGCATAAGAAAATAAACAGGAAGTGTAAAGCATGCATGAATTTGCTGTAGTACATGGATTATAAGATTATTATATTGAAGCTATTAATACGAAGATGCTTAATAGTCTGATCCAGACTGAGCATTCCAGCTCATCTCAATTAAAGCTTCCTGAGCCCATGTGACCATCTACACTAGAGCTGTGGAAATGCATGAGTGCGCTTAAACACGATTACCTCAATAAATCCAGCCCGAAGAAACACAGCCACAGAAACACAATGCTAAATGCAGCCTAATTTACCTTGGTGAGATGTATCAGAATGGAGGTGATGGTTAACCTCTCATTTGATGCCAAATGTGTTTTAGAAAGGCTGGTACCAAAGTGGCATAGGTGCCAGCCCTCAAATCTCTGATTGCAAAGCTTAACACCAGTGTTAATGATTTGCTATGACTCAAGAGTAAGAACAGGAGGTAAGGCATTTTCATTAAGTGATTCTTGATGAAGGGTACAGGCTTCCCCATTAGTCCAAATGCAACTATATTTACAGGTACTATATTTACAATGGAGTACATGTGATTGGACTTTGAACAATCCTTAAATCATCCTATTTCATTCATATAATACTGTATGTTCAATATATTAAAATATTTTACATATATTAGATGACACTAAGCTGTGTGTAGCAGTCGACAAGCTGGAAGGAAGGGATGCCATCCAGAGGGACCTGGACAGTCTTGAGAGGTGGGCCTGTACGAAAATCATGAAGGTCAGCCAAACCAAGTGCAAGGTCCTGCATGTGGGTCTGCGCAATCCCAAGCACAAATACAGGTTGGGCAGAGAATGGATTGAGAACAGCCCTGAGGAGAAGGACTTAGGGGTGTTGGTGGATAAGAAGCAAAACATTAAACGGCAATGTGTGCTTGCAGCCCAGAAATCCAACTGCATCCTGGGCTGCATCATAAGAAGTGTGGCCAGCAGGTCCAGGGAGGTGATTCTGCCCCTCTGCTCTCATGAAACCCTCCTGGAGTACTGCATACAGCTCTGGGGCCCCACCAGTAGAAGGACATGAACCTGTTGGAGCTGGTCCAGAGGAGGGCCACAAAAACGATCAGAGGGCTGGAGCACCTCTTCTATGAGGACAGGCTGAGAGAGTTGGGGCTGTTCAGCCTGGAGAAGAGAAGGCACCAGCCTTCCAGTACCTAAAGGGGGCCTACAGGAGAGATGGGGAGGGACTCTTAATCAGGGAGTATAGCAACAGGATGAGGGGTAATGGTTTTAAACTGAAATAGGGTAGAAGAGGTTACAGTGCTCTGTATCAGATGAAAACTGCAAAGGAGAAATATATATATATATGCTAGTGAAGAAACAGGCAAAGTAAAGCTGAAGTCCCACATGTCAACCATGTTGGTTAGAGAGGCATGTCAGAAGCAGGATATGGGGGCAGCAAGGAGTGGAAATGAGATCACATACGGATTCTGCTCAGACACTCTACACGTACCCGTGGATCCTTGTTAACTTGAATAGTCTGACCAGTAGGCATGGTCTCCCATCTCCTTTGTGTCATTTCTTCTGATAATCGTCTGTAGAACTGCAAGCAGTAAAGAGTGACAGATATTCAAAATATTCCAAAACATGCTAAAGTTAAAAATGTTGAGGTTTGCCCAAATGCATGTTTTTAAAGGAAGGAACATTGATCAGTCCAATTACTACTGATCTGTTAATTCAACAATATAAAGCCAACCACACAGATCAATTACACTTATTTGTTTATTGCTAATACTAGAAGGTGGCATTAGTTAATTAGTTAACGCTTAAGTATACTGGACTGACCCAAATCCAGAAAGAAAATCTATTTAATTCTTATGGTTGTTCAGAGTTCATAGGAAAGCCTTCTGAAGTCATAAATAAAACATGTGGAGTGCAATTGATAGGCTAGGTAACCAGTAAGCACAGTAAGTTTGATTTTCAGACACAAACATTAACATTAAAATAAAAAAGGTTACGATTAAGCAAAACAGCTATACAATTGTAACCAGGCATAAATCTACAGTTATCCTGAGCTGAAAACTGCTCACAAAGAAATGAGTCTCATTAAGCACATGCATTTATGAGGTATTTATAACTAATTCAAGTTGAAAATCTGATTTTCTGCAGTGAACAGGTATGGCTTTTTTCATTGTTCAAAGTTAGAGTTCTCAGTCTCTTCAAGTGAGGATCTTACTGTGAAATTTCTTTACAGAGTGCAACTTCTTTGTTTTTTAGGATAAAAATATATTAGGTGTTTGTGGTTTTTTTTTTTAGAATGCTCAAAGCCTTTGAGATCTGGTATACATAAAAACAATAAATATTTATAAAGCATAAAATGAAACAAAGCCCTGAGGCAACAAAAAGTGTTCACCAATAAAATTAGAGAGATGATTAGGAAGAAGTTGCTTTATTCGTGTTCAGTAGAGGGTTAGCTACAAAGAAACAACTTTTACTCTGTTAAACATTCAACTGATTTCGAAGACTTCATTTTGGAAAATCCTGTCTTCAATTTAAAGATTAAAAAAGAAAGTATAAGATTATAGTAAATCTACTAAAATAAGAACAAAGCCTAATAATGCCTCTTGACATTTCTGGAACTCTATTTGCATTATTTAACTAAGTATAGAACCCTGAAGGCTCATAGTGTTTGTCTTCAAAAAGGATGTATTGAAAAAGCTCCACCTCAAAAGTAAACATGGAAAGATCATGGAAAATTATCACTAACGCAGCAAGAGGATAAAAGTGTGTCAAAAAATCTGATGTGCTGGTCTCGCATGGTGCAAAACTTACCTCAATTTGCCCGTGTTCTTTGAAAGAAAGTTTGATATAGGAATATTTGCTGCTTTGGAATGGACCAGGCTCTTTGTTTGATGACGCAGGATGAAGATGAACTACTATTTTGGCACTGAGAAAAAGTTAAAGAAAAAAGAGGCAGCTTTCTGTAATATCTAAAAAAAATATTTCTCACCCAAAGTTAACCATTTAATCAAAACCTCTATTAACTTTATCTCACATAAGAACTAAAGTACATCAAATAACGCTTTAAGTTTGTGCATCAATATTTAAGTATTTTGACTCAAAATTATAGATCTTGCAGAAAAACTACTATAAACCTCTAAAACAGCTACATCTCACAAATTTAAAATGTACAGACCATCAATTCAATTCTTCATAAACATAATAAATTTTAACATTTCAAGCAGTAATTTCTGAAAAAATGTTTTAGTTAAGATAAAAACTGATCATCAAGTAGTCATTTGATTTGGCTTTTGACTTGCTGCCAAAGCAGCGAAACCTGCCTACTGCCAAAATACACTATCTTTGTCACAAAAGGTCTCAATATTATGTTTAATCTATCCCACTTGTATATGTAGCTTGCGAACACTGTATGTGAATTTATCCAAAACCAACATTCAAAGGTAACATGCACGGAAATAACAGTCTAAAATGACACCTACCACCAAAACAAACCTTGAGATAGCATTATTTTAGGAACATAACAGACTGATATCACAGCATGACTGCAAGTCTGCTGTTCCCATTTCATTTTACTGATACTTTTTTAATGGGTCTTTATTTACTTGAATTCTCCAGCATTAGTGAATTTCCTGATTTCTTCTGGATACCCCCAGCATATTACCTTACCCATCTGACCACAGACTGCAAGCAGATGTCAACTACATACATATTTCTCCAGTTAATATTTTTTTCTCTTTATCTTGTGAAACTTCTTTGTACACATACTATACTGAATTAGTTATTCAAGTGAGTGGAAACGCTTGAGTTCCTTTTAACCATGATTAGCATTTCCATGCTCAAAATCAATCATACGGTCATGAAAAGTTATATAATACGGGATCTGGCAGAGTTTTTATCCCCAACTAGTTCTGTGGCACAAGACTAAAATTAGCTTTCAAATGTAGACACAGCAAAATCATTGTTGTCATCTATGACTAAGCCAATAAAAATGGCAAGCTACAACACATACTTGTTCGGTGATTACAAGACAGTTATTTTACAAATCGCATCAAACACTGCTTTGTTGTGACTCTCTCACATATTTTATCTCAAGTGATTCAGAAGGCAGGTCCTTGTGGCAGTCAGTCTGGAAATTGGATTATAAATGGAACCCACCATGAGATTAATATATCATCTTTGGTACCTCATATAAGGTGCATATGCAAACTATCTATCTGAAAAAGACATTTACCATCACCTTACCTTTTTCCTATCCCAGCTGCTTGCTCTTCTATAAAGACGATCTGAGACAGAGGGATAGCAATGCAGCACTCCTGGAACAATCAACACAAACACAAGTGAAATTAAAGCCATATCCTCACTAGGCATTCTCTAAAAACCAAGTGTTAGCTTTCCCCATTTCACAAACAGTATGGATTTCTACAGGTGCTGCCTGAGGCACTTGGTGTGAAATACAATGGTTTAACAATAGAAGCAACCTATTAAAGAGAAATACAAATAGAAAACTTAATACAAACTTGAAACTGCATTCTAGGTAATCAAAAAACAAATTTAAATGTCTATGTGTCAACACATCAAGGTAGATTCATAGAAGGACTTGGAATTTAACAAATCTTCAGTATCTAAGCTCAGAATTTAAACACAAAGATTTCCGCACTACTGCAGCTTAACCCTGTAGGTGCACAACGCTCACGTGTTCCTAAAATTTTTGCACTGATGTTACTTTGGGAGCTAAAACAATATCCAAAAGCACTAGTCTTTTAAATGCTGAACATCTGAATAACTAGACTACCTTTGAGATAAATCCAAAGGATATATCCAAACTATCCAAGTTGAGACCATCCAAACACCAAACAGGAATTTCTCCATGTATCCCACACCCACACAGACTTAAACCAGTAGTTGATACATCTCAACATGCATCTATTGGACTGTGCTTTAGACAAAACAAAGCAGAGCAAGAAAAAAAAACTGTATTCATCTGTGGGAGACTAAGCTACCCAGGCCAAACTCTTTCTATATGCATTTGAGGCAGAAGTTGACAGAAATTGCATCTAATTTAGGTGCCTGGTCTTGTTTTGGTGAATGTCCTTTGGTGAATGTCCTCTTCTGTACAATAGCTTGGTGATCGACACAGTCACCCAGAACACAAGAAACAGGGGTCACAGCTCCTCTTTGAACCTTCCTCGTCCACCTGCCATGAGGTTGTGCCTAACACCAGGTTACAGTGAAGACTGTTACTGGGCCCTCTCAATCCCTGCTACCAAAATTGTTCCTCTTTGCATGAAATGATTAAACACTCAATAAATTGGAGACCAGGGAAGTATACATGCAGGAACTCTGACTAATGAGTAAATTTCTCATTAGGAAAAAAATTGGTTGTACTTCCTGTTCTAAAAATTCTTAATACAACTTATTTAGAGCCTTCTATGGCCCCAGATTTTACAGCTGGTGTATAGAATGTACATTGTCAAAATGAATCATTAATTTAGTGGACAGATAGAAAGTTATGAAGCTGTTGTAAGCCCAAGGACTTTGAATCAGCCCCTTCTGGTGAGAGAAGCAAAAGGAAGTAATACAAATAGAGACATGCATTAAAAAATCCTGTGGGTATATGAAATCAAAGTTTATTTGGGTATTTCTTCTAATGTCCCATGTTCACATTTTAGGATTTTAAATGTTGTACAAATCTAGCTATGTAAAACTCTAAAAGAATTACGTTTTTTTTTCCTTTGGAAATAGCTGTATTTTCTACACTGTTCAATTGAGAGGGTATGGAACAACAGCAGGTATAAAACATAACTGTCCGTTTTTGTAAAAAGGTTTGCTATGTTAACCTAACAAGTGCCTCTTTTATTACTAAAGTTTGCTGACAATGTAAAAGGGAACTGTCTGCAAGTTTATTCTAGGTAAGCTAGCTAAGGTTTCTAAGGCTAAGCTCAGCCAACAACCCACCATAAAAATAAAAAGGCATTGCGCTCCCCATGCTTCCATCCCAAGAACTCAAGAAAGAACCAGCTTCATTTATCACACTAACAAAGTTATTTGTATACCATAGACTTAAAAAACTAAACCTGGCTCTGTTGAAGCAGACCTGGTCTGTATTAGATCAGAATTGGGAAATTTTTGCTTATCTCCTGGCCATGTTTCTGCCCCTTCTCTTTATCAAGCCTGAAGCTTGTCAGGATCTTTGCTGAGTTAAATGAATTTGTTAAAAGAAAACTATTTTCTTATTGTCCAAGCTTCTTCTCTGCTGATTTAGCAAATCTGATGATCTTGGAAGAGTACAAGGAACCATGTGGCCTCAGGGCAGGGGGACAAATAGAGGACAGGAGATAAATGTCATCCTTTTGTTGGGAAGGAGAGAATAGGGAAAGTTGTTAGACTTGCTGAAGCCATAACATGCAATGTTACTCCAAGCAAGTAGAAAGTCCAAGAAAGAAGATTAGAAGCAGTGCACATTGTAGTACATGCCCACCTGTCAAGAAGAAATGCTGATGAAGAAATAAGAAGTGATTTACACAGGCAGTTTAGCACAGATAAATTATCTCACACCAACTCTGCCAAAAAAAAAAAGTTAATTTATACAGAATAGCTCATGGTCTGGACTATCAACCCCTGTCTTGTTTAACAGTAACCCCACCCTGGGGACCAGCTCTCAAAACATTGTGAAAAATTTGTACTAAAAATAGTTCTGCTATTCCTGCAAACAATCCCTAAGGAAAGAATACATTGCTTTGCCAAATAAAGAACATCCTTGGTGACCTTACCTTTAGAAGGCTCTTAGTAGATCCCTACTTTGGAGCAAGGATATGATATTTGGTAGCAAATGGCCCTTGGGTGCAAGAGGTGCTTCAGCTATTCTTATGCAAAAGTAGCCCAGTGGAATATAAAATGCCTTTGAAAAGTCATCAACTGAACATGCTCTGTCTAAACTTTGGCTTCCAGGGCTAAATATCTAAAAGATTGTGTCTAAAACAATCATAATGCAACCTGGTTCTTAAGAGGATGTCTCCTCCAATTGCAGCTGCAAAATGGCACATTGTCACAGACTACATTTAGAGCTTTGTATGTGTTCTTACCCATTTTTAGCCTGCAGTCTGTGGCTTGATGATACAAAGGATTCAGCAGCAGTGTTACAGTGTAGTTCTGCCACTGCCACTTAAAATTCTGAGTTAATTCTCCATAGCAGTACAGAAAAATGTTCTCGTTTATTGAAGGGATGGTTCAGCACAAAAACAGGCAGGTGTGAAGGTAAAACACATACAAAAATATCAATCATGGTCTGTGACTATATGGTGGGAACAGAAGACAGGGAAACTTGGACTTGAAAACAATAAGGTCTTGCCAGACAAGGAGCATGGGAGAGGAATTCACATTATGATTTGCCTGACACATTCAACTTCATTGTCAAAATGTTTTAGTGCATGGTATCAGACTTTCCTCCTCTATTTTGTGCTGTAGAAAAGGAAAATTTGTATGATTCATTCCCATACCTTCTCACCTCTGCATGATTATTTTATTAAAGCAGAATTGGGTGAAAGAACATTCCTGTACATAATTTATTTTCCACTGCAAGCAAAAAAAATGGACTATACTTGTAAAACAAAACACACACAAAGCCAAGAAAGATCTCCTCTCCATGTGCAGTCTTTTCATTGCAAGCTACCTGTTGTTTACTATGGAATTTACAATTGAATGACGTAACAGAGACAAAAGTGGGACTTACATGATTCTTCTGATCCCTCCAGATTAGCCTGTGTGTGCTAAGCAGTAATACGCCACTATCGAATTTCACCTAAACAGGAAAAATAAAACAGATCAACAATCAATTTAACCAGTAAGTTGCATAAATACTTATCTTGGAAGCATTACACATTGCTACAACATAGCAATCAGATTCAACAAGCCACTATTTTGATAACACTCTTTTTTCAGAAAACATAATAATTGAAGAACAATGGAGAAAATTAGTTTAAAAAGATTAGACGGGTAAACACAAACTTCCTTTTTCAACTGTATAAACTTTCCCCCAGGAAATCCTGAAGGATCCTCCCTTCATATGCTCTGCAAGATACACACACATTCCTAAATATCACATTTTAAACAGACCTGTTGGCTTTGGAACATTATTTGCTGACAAAGAAAGCAAAAGTTATGCAAAAAAGCAAAGCAAATCTAATAGGAAGATGGTACACAGAGTCTGAAATCTTCTGGCCTATCACACAGGAATACTGCTTCTATGCATTTTATTGTTGAAAAGTCCTTTATCACACAGCCATCAGTATTTGGGAAAATCTGCATTAGCGAATTGCTTCTTACTTGTAAAACTGAAGACATGTTTTTACAGCTTTTTATCATGGTATGCACCTTCTCTGGAGAGGAAAAATGAGGACAGATCATGAGTTACTCCAGCCGTGATGCAAAACAGTAATTTAACAGGCTGCAATGAGAGCAGCGGGCAAGAGAGCCTCCTTCATGTCAGCCAGAGCTAAAGAGCATGTTACGGATATCGGGATGACTCAAGTGTGAATTGTATGGCACACCCTGAATGTGGGCATCCAAGCCAAAGAGGAGAGCTTGCTGAGCAGAGCAACATGGGGGATAGCCTAACCCCTGTCAGAGGAAGACAGTGACAGCCCAAGCACCAGACATCAAGTTTCACGGCCGTGAGATCAGCTACAGGAGCCCTATGGGGATGTCAACCCTCCCTCCGAAGGGCACGCACCATCCAAGGCCTTCCTCGGTCCCTCAAAGCCTGGATCTGCTCCCTAACGATCCCCCCTCACAAAGGCAAACCCTGTCTGGCCCTGGAACCAAACCGCCACACCCCCGATCGACACTCCGCCGGCAGCCCAGGCCCCTTCACACCCCTCCTCTCGCCCCCCCTTGCCCGGTAACAGCTACAGTCACGTCCCCTGCCGCCCCCAAGGGGCTGAGGCCCACTGCCGTGCCCTTTCCCCTATGCGCCGGCCTCTCCGGGGCCGCCAGGCCCCGCGCGGGGCCGCTCCCCTCACCTTCTCCTCCCCGTCGCAGAGCCGCACACCGCGCTGCTGGACCACCAGAGTCTCCCCCAGCTCCAGCAACCCGCTAGTCCAGACGAACCGGTCCATGGCGCGGCCCTTTCCCCTCCTGCTTTGCTGCCGGGCAGACCAGGCCGCAGCCGCCGCTCCCCGCCCTCAGTCGCGGGGCGAGTCAGCCCCATGCCCGGTCGCCCCGCGCCCTCTAGCGGCGACCCGAGAAGTGGCCGCCATCTTGCCGCCTCCTGACGCCCGCCTGAGCAACCAGTCCCGCCCTCCCGCTCGCCATTGGCCAGTTCAAGTCCCGCGGCGGGTGATTCAAACGGCCCTCGACACCCTCTTTATACGGTGGGCGACTATGGCAGCGCGTTCTCCTCCGCAGCTCCCAGCCAGCCGCAGGTCCGAGACCACCTACCGAGGTAAGGCGGGCACCGGGAGACGCAGCCCCGAGGGGCTGAAGCGCCCGCCGCCGCTGGCGGCGCGGAGTCGAGGTGCTCGCTGGCGGGGCTGTCCGGCTGGGGGAGGCCGCGGGTGGGTAGCGGAGGAGCCGGCCGCTTTCCTTGGGAAGCGGGAGACGAGGGTGCCGCCTGAAGTGGGGTCTTGGCGGCAGCGCCCGCCATCGTGGCCTTGGAGCTTCCCACAGGTGCGAGCGGGTCGATGAGGCTTCATAGCCCCCTGGGCAAGGCTGAGGCCGGTTCTCCCCACAACCCCCCCCCCCCTACGCCCCCGGCAGGGCCGATGCTTACCCTACCCCAGGCAGGGCTTCTGGAGCAAAAGCCTTTCCTCACGGTGAAAGGCACACCCTTAACTCAAACGCATCCTATGAAACAAGCGAATGCTGTCATCTAGACCTGCACCCTTTCTGTTTATTATTTTCTGTCCGGTTTGGCTTCTGCAAGTTAAGCGGACCGAATCACTTTGAGGCTTTGTTGTTTGGAGTTGGTGAGAGCAGAGCTCCTGAAGCAGAAGGTGCACAGGAAACTGGGATGCTCGCTGCTGGGCAGCATCTCTTGGCAGGCAGACCTCTGGTGTACCCCTCTTTAGAAGCAGGTGATGTACACTGTCCCCTGGGCTTTGTTCAGAGTGGACTTGGAAAGCTATGCTAAAAAAGCACTATATCTGAAGTGAAACGCAGCATTGCCCCAAGCCTAAGTCTCCATCTACTCTGCTGGCTGTGTGGTTCGGGCTTTGGTGTGTCAGTGTGTGAGAGAGAATTTGCCTTTTTTAGCTCTCCTATAGGACTAGGAGGAGGTTCTGAGGCTCCATTTTGTGGGATGATAACTTTTTACTGTGAAACCAAGTGTCTACTTCCTTTCAGAATTAACGTTAAGGTTCTTGAAGGCAATAATATTCTAGCAATTTCTACTATCTGAACTTCAGTAATACAGAAGTACCTCAGCATTGAGGGAACATGTTGATGGACCTTGCAGAGATTTCTGAATCATAACAATGGGCAAGACAAAATATGAAAGATAAGGAACAGCTGCAAACATATTCAAACGGGGACTCATGTGCCTAGGAGGGGCAAAAGTTGGGTTTTATGTGTGAGTTCATTGAAGACTTCCACTGCTGAATAAGCCCGTCTATGATGGCAGATAGTGCAATGCCACGAGTGCCACAATGCCTGAATGCCATAAAGGAATTGTTGTTCTGAGTCAAAGATAATGACTTAACTCCTTGTTCTCATAACCCACTGCACATGAAACAGTTGTAAGACTTGGAGTCTTAACTGTCTAGACTGACTGTGTGGATGCTTGAACTTGCTTTGGGTGGCAGGACCATCTTAACCCAGCTGCTGCCAGCAAGCAAAGATCATTAGCTTCCTATGGGAACAAGGGAAGGTCTCTGAAAAATACAAAGTCCTATGAAGGACATAACTCTCTGATATGCAATCAAGCAGCAAAAACGTGGGAAGTAGTATCCTTTTCTGGGATTGACTTTCTGTATTAAGGCAGTGACAGCTGGGTTAAGACCTCAGGATCATTTTGTGCTGTTATTAGCACTCCCATTGGTCCAACATTAGTACGGATGCCCAGCTGACAATGAAAGAGAAGCAAATCATTTCCCAGATAGACACCGTGCACATGAACCCAACTGACTTTCACATGTGCTATACTTGTCTCGCTACTGTCACAAATGAAAAGTTGATGCTTGCTGAAACAACATTAAGTATGTGAAATGCTAGACAGGCATCCAGAAGGAGCCCGATTTCTTTAGATCAGAGTCATCTTTCTTTTAGCTTAATGCAGCAAAACAGCTGTGAAATTACATTCAACTGCTTCTTCAATATATCTGTTCTCAGGAAATGAGAAACTGTGTAAGACAAAATGTGAATTTTAAACTAAAGAATATCTTAATCCACAGTGTCTGTTTTATAATGTCTTGATGCTTTTCTAATTGTGCTTTATTTTTGTCAGAGACAAATTTTGTCTGGCATTACTATTTCAACTGAAAATGTAGTAAGTCTGATTATTTTTTTTTTCAAACCCATTAGAACAAAGGCGACAAAAACTTGAAGAATATCTATCAAGAAAAAAGACCTTTTCTGGTGTGACCATTCAAGAAAACAAAGGATCAATCAGGTAGTATTTCTGCAATGGCTTACATTCCTTTAGAAGAAAGGTCCATGACTGGTGGGAAAGATATAAATAGCAGTTCTTGCAGAGAACACCAACTGAAAGGTGAGAACATGCAACGAGGCTGATGACCACATGGACCTCCTAAAATCCTTTTATTGTGAGCAAGTACTAAAAGTTTTTGTTAAGCAAATATACAACAGATGCAATTCATGAAGTTATTATCTATTCCTCTAGAGATCGTGACAGGACAGGATAGCTTCATGGCAGAGCTCTCATTTCACAGAATCTTAGTGGTTGGAAGGGACTTTTGAGATCGAGTCCAACCACATTAAAAAAAAAAAAAACCACAAAAACAAAATAAAAGAAACCCCCCAAAAACCCAAACAAACACAAAAACACATCCACAAAACAAAAAACCCCCCACAAAACCCAGAAAAAAACACACACAAAAAAAGCACCCACCAACTAAATCCCCCACACAACATCCCACCACAAACCAATAATCTTGGGCACTAGAGCATGCCCTGATGTCACTTAGCTGTTTGCCTCTGTAACATTCCTTCTGTAAATAATTTTTTCCTTCTTTCTACTCAGGCTATGTTGCATGTGTTCACAATCCACTTGATCTAGCTTCATTGCATTTTTATGGGTACTAATTCACTATTTTCGCCTAAAAGTAAATACACTGTAATAAAACCCAGCCTGTGTAACGGCCTGCAAGTAGGCATGACATTCTGTAAGCAAAACGTGAGCACCTATCACCAATTAGTAGTTCTTTTTATTGATTACTTCTTGCTGTTGTCAGAAGTCTGGACAATTTAGTGTAAGACCTTCCAATAAGCAAGGGAAGTTTCTCTAGAGGAGACAGTGATGTGAAGGAGTACAGAGGCTCTAGCTCTAACATTAGTTCATGGTGTAGCTTTGCAGCTTATTTTAATGTTTTTATACATGGTAAATTTCAGTCTGAAATTTGGTCCCATCTAAATGGGAAGTCTTGCTTATATACTTGTGGTGGCATAGTCCCATGTTTAACAGCACAGAACTACTTGGTAGTACAAATCTAACTGAACAACAATCTTTAAATAAAAAATATGCGTAAATGACAAGGGTAAGTATAATCTGTCAAAGACTTGGCTCTGTGTAGACAGAAAAGGCAAGTGCTTTCATGTTGTAGGAGGCTATATTGTGTTAGAAAACCAGGGCCAATTGCAGCAATACTCTTAATTTAGCATCTGATCTACTTCACTGAAAACGAAAACTGTTTTCAGTTTTTCTCCAACTATTAAATTCCAGGGATTTTCATAGTCTTCAGTTAACTCATTGTTTAGAGCCATCATGTGTGTGGGTATGAGTAATGCTTTTATTTTGCAGACACTTCCCTATTGTGAAGCTATTGCTGTTCCACGCTGACTACCTGAAAGGAGGTTGTAGCCAGTTGGATGTCAGTCTCCTTTTCCAAGTAACAAGTGATAGAATGAGAGGAAATGGTCTCAAGTTGCGCCAGGGGAGGTTTAGATTGGATGTTAGGAAAAACTACTTCTTCACTGAAAGGGTTGTCAAGCACTGGAACAGGCTGCCCAGGGAAGTGGCTGAGTTGCCATCCCTGGAGGTATTTAAAAGATGGGCAGATGTAGTGCTTCGGGACGTTTTTTTAGTGGTGGACTTGGTAGTGTTAGATTGATGGTTGATGATCTTAAAGGACTTTTCCAACCTCAGTGGTTCTATGATTCTGTGACTTCTGATCAGTTCTCTTAAGATGTACTCTCTATCATAGGTGACGCAGAGGTGATAGCATGATGCAGACTGCTTTCTTCAGCATTTCAAAATCACTAATTATTATTTTCACTAATATACCTTCACTTCCAACTCAGCTAGCTTCCAGAAGATCATCTGATGCAAAGATATTGGTTGCTAACTGAAATGTTAATTTTCAGTCACAGGCAATAGTGCCACATGTTTCATACAACGAATCATGAAGCATTTGAGGAAGAATTTTGATTTGTAACTTTAAACTGAGATGTTTTTCTTCTGAGCTGTCAATATATTTTCATAGTTGCTAGGAGACAGTACTGGTCTTGATGGTTTACTCACTGGGTAATCTGATGCCAGCTCTGGTGCCTGACTACAGGTTTTGGAACCTGTCAGTGTGGTAGGAACTACGTATCCTTGTTAAGACTCGCCTCAAACATTCTGGCCTCTGATTGCAGTACCTGAGCTTCAAATCCTCATGCTGCTCCTTCTTCCCCCTCAACTGCAGCATTTAGAAACTTTACCTTCTGTAGCAGATGCATCAGGCCAGACAGGTTGGTGCTCATCCTTAAACATCAGAATGGCACTTGCAGTAAATAGGGCCTGTTCGTCTTTTCTTCCCTAACAACAGCCAGCTCGTTGTGGTGCAAGAAGGGATGTTTTGCGGCCTGGGCCCTGATCAGTGAGAGTTCAGCCATTTATTTATTGCGGAGGAAGAATATAGGGCAAACAGAAACGCTTCAGTAAGAGTTCAGCCTGCAGACTACCACCTGGACCATGTAAAGTTACACTAAAAATACATTCCTTTGTTATGATGCAAGGATGATTTAAGATGTCATTTTTATTTTTATTTTTTATAAATAGTAGCAGAACTAGGAGAGCAACTGTCACTAAACTGCAAGACAAAATACAGCTCTCACCATCTCCAGAGCCAGAAATGGTAAGTTTCTGACTGATACTCAAATACTGATGGTTCTCTGTTCCTGTGACTGCAACGTTCCACTCAGTTAAATTGTATTAAATTATACAACTTCCAGAGCATAAGAAGTTTGCCAGTGCAGTGATATAGTATGGTAAAACTTTATTTCACTTATTCAGTGGCTGATTATTATAGGCTTCTTGGAGATCTGTCACATTACTCTGTGTCATGAATTGTATTGATAGTCAGTTTGTACCTGACTGGTTAAAGAGGATACCATTATTGCTGAAATAATGACTAAACTTTAACAGCTTTTCTTGAGACTCAGAATTTTTCTGATATATTTTCAGTCTTTGGGGGAAGTTATTTAAAATCTGAGTAAAGCCTTCTGTCAGAGTAGAGAATTCTTCGAATGCATTCTGTTACTTGGAAAAAACCCAAACCACTAACAAAACTGTTGAACGTCTGGTTTTTCAGTTGTGATGTTGGTAAATCTAATGTAATCAGAAATAGATGTCAATACCTAATCAGAGTTCAATGGAATGATTTCCCTAAATAATTGTGTCATTTTTCCAGAATTAAGATGCACATAATTGTGCTCCTTAGAAATAGCAAAATACAGGTTCCACAGATTTTTTTTTTTTAAGGAAAAGGTGATAGGGGAAAAAAAACAACTAAAAAAACCCCAGAAAACCTGTGTTCATGTTAGATGGTTTTGAGTTCGTGTTCTGGAAGGTTTGAGAGAACTGGGATTATTTGAGAAGGAAAGCAAAAACCTTAAAACTTCAAAACCGAGTGTTAAAGGGAAAAATTCCAAAAGTGAGAACAAAGGTGGTGTGTGTGTGTTTTGTTTTGTTTTTTTTAAGAAATGTCCTGAAGGGAGATATTTTGGTCTGCATGTCTTATTTTAAATTTGATTTAAACTACCTGAAATAACAGCTGTTGTACTCAAGCTCTGTTTAGTAGCTGGGTCAAATCTAACTTGTAAGCCTGAATGAGAAATGGGATACAGTGCCATTTTCTTACTGTTCAAGGGCATCTTCCTTAAAGGGGAAGAATATCTGCTTCTGCAGACTCCCATGTGTCATTCACATATTATTTTTTTCCTGCCTTTGGATCTTTCACTCTTCCAGAACTAGTTTCTGTAGAGCATCATCTTTGGAGGAAAAGACTAGGTCCCATTTCTCATGGCCTCTGGGCTAGGGTTATACAGAGAACATATGGCTAAGAGTTTCAGGCAGTAGTAAGGCCATAAAAAAAAAACCTCACATGTAGGACGCTGTAATTAAGAATAGACAACTCATTAGTAAGAAAAATTCTCCTTCTTCTGGTAACACATCCTAATGCCCTAATTAAAGGCTTTACTCACTAATTTGTGTTAGTAGGCTACCCGCATTAAGTGGAGGAACGGTACTTCCATTAAGTGATATGGTATGCAAACTGAGATACTGCTTCTGACTATATAGAGCCTAAAGGAAGTTCCTACTTTATGGCTCTCCTTAGAAGGTGACTTTCGGAAGTTAAAAGCCAGTGGTTGCTTTAGGAAAGTGTATATATGCTACTTCTGTAGATGCTTTTAAAGTGGCATTTACTGTCAATCGCTTTAGTCCTGTAAATGAGTGAAAGTCTCTCTTTGGTGCTGCATGCTAAATGTTTCCAATATACTTCTAACATCTCCATGGACATGCTTTTGATTTCAGGAAAATAAAGAGAATGCTAATAAACTGTCATGGGACCAATCCAGTGGAACCTCAGAAAAGAATGTTATTTTAAACTCTTCCACAATCACACTGACAAAATCCGTATCAGGCACAAAATATAATCCTGAAGATCATCCTTGCGAGGATGAAGTTACTGAAGTAAAATCTCAGCACATGTCACTTACCAAGTCCTTTTTGCAAATAAAAAGCATAAAAGAGAAGCGATTTATTGCAGAAAAAGAAAATTCAAGTAACTGCCTACCAAAGAAACCAGTGCTTGGTACATATCGTGGCAAAGTTATCCAATCCAAGATAAGCTCATTCCGAAAAGCACCAAGAAATGAGGGGGGAAAGAGTTCTTTGCCAGACAAGAAACTTCTTCCTTCTGCCGTCAAACCAGCAGCAAGGTCTGTGTCTACAAGCACAGTTCTGAAGACCATCAAAGGCACAAACAACCCTAATTCTGTAAAACCAAATGGTGTCCCCCCATTGTGGAGCAAACCATCTGATAAAGCTGCTATTAACTCACAGTCCAGTATGAAGAAATCGCAACTGGCATCTGCTGTGCTGCCAGAGAAAGTAACAGGCCAAAAAATGAGCGGAAGGGGATTGCAGGCACCCAAGGCTGCTTCTAACAATTCTGATCGCAGAGCGCTAGGAGGGAAGAAATGTGCAGATTTTTGTGAAGAAGCGAGATCCAAAGCTCCAGCAAAACCAATTCCTGTTGTTCCTGGCACAAAGTTGGGATGGGAGTCTACAACTAAGAGCAGCAGAAAATCTATTCTGCCAAAAGAGTCAGCCTTAGAGAGACGGTAACTGAATTAATCACTGTTATAACTTGATCTTGGGAGGTATTTAGACCTTTTTTCCAATAATATTTTTATCTATTTCTTGCTGTAGATGCACTGAAAAATAAGTGAACTGAGTACCTGAGGGCAGCAGATTAAAACTGTAGCCTTAATGCTAAAAAATCAGGATTCAGACTAACTGCAGCAGCTCTTCAGGCTTACAGCTTGTCCTGTGTGGTTGTAAATTTAAAATGTGTGTTGCTTAAGCTCCCTTTCTTTTTAGGCAAAGTGTTGTGACAGCCTTAAGCATGACAGATAATCCTGTAAGCAAACTGCATGTGCATACTGCTGCTTTAAAAAAAGTGATGCAGGATGTATACAGAATGAACATGTTTATGGACTGAAGGAGAGTACTTGTCAATGACACTTCTCAGCTTGGTGAATGCAGCTTTGTATGATGGGATAAAGATTCATAATTTAAAAGTTATTTAGTATTCTTTGTCGAGAAGTCATGCTTACTAAAAACTGGATTTATTTTTTTTCCCTCCCTTGAAAAAAGGGTCAGTAGATCAAGTGTCTTGTTGCGGCCGGGAAGGGAGAGATTAAAGAGTTCTGACCTGACAGATAACGAAAGCAGGCAGTGATATGCATGGCTCTGAAATACCAATGCAGGTCTAAATGGCAGCTGTATTCCTTTTAGAGTCAAAGGGAGAGGACTTGAGGACTATCCAGAAAGCATGTCTTTGTATGACTTACCTTAGTTACTGTCAGTGTAAAAAAAAAAAAAAAAAAAATCTGTCCCTTTGGCTTATATTCTTCAATGTTCAATGCAGAGCTCGCCTGGATGAATGGAGGGCGTCTAGAGGAAAAGTGATGAGGAGACCTCCTATATCTGTGCTTCTAGGACCCCAGTCTAAAAGCAAAGAACGAGAATTCTCTTCCGCTGATTCCTTAGAAGACGTATTAAACAGCGAAAAGGTCAAAAGCACTCTTGCAAAATGTCTGCAATTAACCGAACAGGTACGCAGTCCTTGGCCTACCAAGTTCTAATCATACAGGTCCCTACAACGTGCAAATCCTATGGGGGTGCTGGACCTGTGAATCAGATACAGGGGACTAATTGCTCCCCAAGTTAAGCAATATCATAGCTTTTTGCTGACACATAAAGCAGCTTAAGTTAAGTTCTCACTTAAGCTTCACTAACTTATTGAAGCACCCAATAAGATTAGGCAATGATCATAACATAATAAAGTAGAAAAGCTATAATGTAATGAGAGTAGCTATGAAGTAATTAATCTAAACCAAGTTTGCATTTGCAGAAACATCATAGAAACTTGCCTGGGCTTCTGAAAAAGTTTCTTTTAAGTAGTTCTGAAGATGTTTATGCATTCTACTATCCCTTCTACTTACAACACTGTATAAATAATTCTCTATTTGTAAGAATAGGTGAATGACAATTCTGCTCAAGTTCGTAGCTCAGTCTTGGAAATAGTTGCCATGGTCAACTTTCAGGCTTACTCTCCAAAGAAAGAAAAAAATACTTGCTTTCTAGTTCAAAACCAACTAAAATACAGCATCTCAATGTTCACTGCATTTAAATTTCTGCTCTTGTGTCGACTCTAGGGATGTCAAAGCGATGAAGCACATGCCATGTTGGAAGACCTGACACTGAGAATTCCTGGGGCTAAAAAGCTTGCAAAATACTGGATCTGCCGTATGCGTCTTAAACAGAAAGGGCCTCTTGAAAAGCTTATTGCTGTCTATGAGGAGGCCATTTTGGCAGGAGCAATGGTGAGCAACTGGTCTTCAAGTTTGAGATTAACAAAGATAAAGGCATGAAAGTACGGTACATAAAATGCAACTACTTCTGATTTTAATAAATCCTTTTATAGTAGGAGAGCCAAGTGACCTACTTGAACATTAAAAATTTGATTTGGTTTGCTTTGTAACCACTGCAGATGCTTTGTACTTTCAAAAAGGAAATGTTAGGACCGTTAAAATACCATACGATGTTTTGCCTAGAAGAAATTAAGGACTGAGACTTCTTGTATCACTAGAAAGCCAAAAGAGAACTTAAGTCCATCAAAAATAATAAATAAATTCCTGTGCTTTAATAGCAGCAAGATTTCAGGGCATGAAATCCAACCTTAATGCACCAAATACAGGATCCCCTTATCTTCTGACTTGTCTGAACAGTATTAAATAAAGAGTTTCTAATCATCATGTGGTCTTTACCACTTCCCCTGTAACTGTTATTCCAAATGAGCTGAAATGATGATCAATTTGGAATTGTTTTTGTAAAACAATACAACTTTTTTTTCCAGCCTAAAGATGAACTACGACACACACTGATAAATGCTATGAAAAATACTGAAAGCTTTCTGAAGTCTGAGGATGGTAAGTCCAAGTATTCTAGTTAAATGGCTGGCTTGACAGGCAACACTAACTTTTTAAACAACTTGTGTCTATATTAAATCCTATTTCATGGAAACTTCTCTGTGATCATTTTGTACTTGATTGTCTTTGAAAGCAACCTTGACTAAAGCAATCTTTTTCAGTTCTGGGCATGTTAAAATAAGTATTGGAGATGCTTTCATATTCAAGCTTTTTACGTAAACTCTATCAAAACAATGTTGTCCAGCTATTTTAGCCTAATAGCCAAAGAGTAAATAAATACACTCTTGTGAGATTTAAAAAAACATTGCATCTGACATAAACTCCTTTACTAGCAGATGCATAGTGGTGTTATGGCAGAGTCTTAATTAAAGGCAGGAAATATTCCAAGTTTGGAAGCAAAGTAATCCTATACATTCCTCTTCAATATCACATAACCTGACAAGTATTTGATCCCAGAAATTGACGGAAATACTTGTTCAAAGCTGCTGTACTTGGGAAAGAAGAGAATGACCTCTCAGGATGTACTTAGCCTGAGTTTTCAGGTTGCAGGTTCTTGCAGGTGACTAAAATTATTAGCTACTTAAATTGCTGTGGCTCAGACTCAATACATATGTAACTTTCATTCTTGTGTAAACCCTTAAGATTTCAGAGCTTTCTCTAAAACATTACATTCTCTGTTGTAACTAATCACAGCTGTACTTTCTTCAATGTTTCAGTTTTAGGGGAAATGGTGACAGAAATTCATTTAAGTGAGGTAGTGGAAGTCAACAAGGAGCCAAATTCAACTGTAGAGCAGGTTCAGGTGACCTTCAAGGATCTTGGCTCTGATGACCAAAAAGCAGAAAGTGATGACAAGAAGGTAGAGATTAGCAGCAAAGTGATTGAAAAAGAAGAAATGGATTTAGACTTGAAACAAAGAGAAGAGATCCTGCCAAAAAAGACTAAAAAGCGCAAGACTAAAGAACATACAAAGAAGAGAGGAAAAAGTGAAACAGAAGAGCAAAATGAGGATGGGGTAAAAGATACAGCCCAAGCAGCTAACTCTCCTGAGAAGGAGAATGACACATCTTATTTGAGATGCAATCCACCTACCACACCATATATGGAAAGGTAAGATTACTTCCAGTAACTGTGGAAAGTTTGTAGTGTTTGGGGCAACAATATTGTTTGTGTCCTGCTGAAACAGGGAGGCGCTGCGTTTGTGAACACCTAGTTAAAAAGCTCTCAAGAACTTAGTTTTTTAGGATTGTTTCCTCTTCCTTCAGAAAGAAGACTTTTAAAATAAATTCCTCTATTTACACAAACTTTTGCTTTTTGAGTGCCTCACTCCAGAGTACTCAAACCTCTTTGTGGCAGAGAAATAAATTCCAGGTTTAGGATCCTCTCCCACAGCCCACATGGCAGTAGCACTTCTGCACCGAGCTAGGTAAAAAGAAGGTAGGTGTCTCCAGTCCTCCCCTTTTCAAATGTACATGTATGTCATATAACAACTGTACAAGATGTAACTGTGCTGTAAGGATTATCTTAATTGTACCTACAAGCAAAAAAAATGGGTAGTAACCTCAAGAAAAAACAAGTAACATTCAAATTCTTTCTTGCCACAAGGCTTCTTCTAAAAGAGCAGACTTCAGAAGTTATGCTCAGCTTTGGCAATTGATGAAGCTGGACTCATGGCAGCTGTCTGCAATCCCTCATAGCAAGAAGTTTCCCCCCAGTGGAATGGGGGGGAAATCTTCCTTTGGAAAATCTTATCAGAAAATTCTCCAGATTAAAGTATTTTTTCCAAGAAGTGTTGCACATCTGGTTTTAACTGTATGAATGGGAAAGGGCTTGTTTCCCATTTCCTTTGGTTATGGGAATGAGAGAGTGGAACAGGAATGATGACTTGTTATGATGTTACAAAGGTAACTTGTATGACAGTGTGCCTATGTTTAGTGATTTCTTTTTTTTTTCCTAAGTGTGAAGATGCAGCATGAGGCAAATGACTCCAGTGCTAAACACATGAAAACTGTGACCCCTTTGCGATATTCTCAACGCATTCGGGAGAAGATGTGCAAGCTGTCGGATACTGTTAAAGATCAGGATCCATGTGAACAGGGTCCACTTGAACAGCTGGGAGAATTGGAATCAAACGCCACTGCATTTATCCACACACAGAGCAATGGGCTCAAAGAAACAAGTGCTGAAGTAGAGGAGTAAAAAGTAGTGGGAATGTTACATGGGGGTTAAAGGTTGGATCCTTTTCAAGGAGAGTTGGGAGGTGTTTGTTTATATCAGCAGACAAGCTATCAAGAACTCCTGTGGATGGCTTAAGATGAAATTTGACTGCCTAAATCATTAAACTTTTGAATTTATAAGTTTCTGCCTTGTTAAAGTGGTGGTAACTCTGGTCTATTTTAGTACTTATAAACATCAGTGTCTTCATTTTAAATGATTCATTAAATATTGAATTAAAGACTAGGTTTAACACTTCATATAACAGCTTGATTGTAGTATATTGCTAATATCTATTCTTTTCCTGCATCAGTTTCTATATATTCTTTTGAATTGCACAATCTAACTTTTAGTTTAAGGAAAAAAAAAAGGTGTTCCAATGGGGCAACGTCTACTACCAGAAACATCTGGTTTTTAAAACTGAAACTAGCTAGTAAGCTGTATGCTGATTTTTATTTTAAACTGTTGTATCTGTATTTCAACAAAAGTGAGTTTAATTCCTTTAGTTGCTGGGATCTGCCTTAGAATGAGATCTGAAACACTAATTACTATGCGACTGTTCTGATGTTGGTTTGCTGTAGTCTGTAATATGATAGACTTATTAAACTAATCAACTGAGTTGTATTTGTTCGTTCTTTACGGGCTTTAGGGTGGGAACGAATTGTAGAACATGGCTATAGGCCTGGAACTGGAATTCTGGAAGTGAATTGTTGGTGTAGAACACTGAAATTTTCATATTCAGCAGAAGCTGAGTGTTTCCAGATCTTCATTATGCAGAGTTTACATGAACTGTAACTTAAAATGTTAGTTAGTGTTCAGATTTCACTGTTAAACAGAAGTAGGTCCTTAGGGCTAGCCAGAACCTTCTGTTTGCAGAAAGGGCACGCTCTCTGCATCGAAGAAGATGCATCTAACAACTATCCAAACTTTAACTGCGCTATTGCATTATGCTTTCTTCAAAAGCCCCTCTGATCGCTGATGAGCAAGTCTAAGCATCCATGGATGGTTACTCTCCAAGGACTAACCCAGGCTCAAACATGTCTCAGAACATGGTTCTCTGGTGTGGGGCTTTTAACTCTGCTGCATCTCATGGAACATCTGTTGTGCTGATTCTCTGCACAGGGGCTGCATAGAGTCAGGTTCAGGGTAATTTTACTATGTTTTCTTTTCACCTGGAAGTCTGCTTTTTCTAGCCTGGAAACCAAAATGGGAGTCCTTCTGCAAACGGAGCTGCCCAAAATTTGCATGCTTTGCAAGCTCCTTTAGCTGGTTTTCTTTGGCTGGAGGCCCTTCTCTTACATCGTGTAGTCAACACTTACATGTCCTTACCTACTGGTTACATTTCCATAGATAAAACACAAGGCTAAAGTACAACTTATTTACTTTACTTGCTAGTGCCCTGGCACAAATTAGTCCCTCCCTACAGTTGGGTAAGCGATTGTGAAACCTTTCACAGAGATTTATACAACGTCGAGTCTGAAGAGAGTCGGGAGGTATTAACAGGTCTCCTACTGAGGCGTTATTGTTAATAAATACCAGTGTTCTGAGGAAAAAACGCCTCACAGGCCACCGCGCCGCCATGGCCGCCAGCGGCGCTGCCTCAGAAACCTGGCGGGAACGGGGGAGGCTGAGAGTCCCCGGCCCGGTAGTGGAGGAAAGCGCTGGGCATTCCCCGAGAGGGCCTTTCCTCAGGCCTCGGGCGGTTTGCGCGGCTCCTCTGAGGTGAGTAACGCCTTTCCTCAGGCCTTGAGGGCCTTGCGGGGCTTGAGGAGCCTAGGGTGGGCTTCGGCTTCCCCTCCTCATGGAAGGGGAGAGACATAGCTACCAGGTTTAACTGCTATTAATGTGAAGCACACACCGAGTGTGGCCCGTTCCCCTGAAAAACGCCCCTCTTAGGAGCCTTCAGAGTTTTTTCAAGCAAATTAACCGGCGTGTTTATTTTTCAGCCTCTGAGTAAATTGGCGTTTTATCTTTTAAGAAATGATTAAGGCCTGAGATGACTCCTAAAAACAATGCGTCGGCCCGTTAAAACACCGTGTGCACAGCTGTATATATAAAGCGATGTTGGAGTCGTGGATACCTAACTTAAAAGTACCAACATGTTGAGCAAACAACATCATAATCCATAAATCCAGGGAGAGGGCACGTGGGAATGGTTCAAAGATGTGCCATGGGAGGTTTAGGCTGGACATTAGGAAGCATTTCTTTACTGAGAGGGTGGTCAGACACTGGAACAGGCTTCCTAGAGAGGTGGTCGATGTGCCAAGCCTGTCAGTGTTTAAGAGGCATTTGGACAATGTCCTTAACAATGTGCTTTAATGCTTGGTCAGCCCTGAACTGGTCAGGCAGTTGAACTAGATGGTGGTTGTAGGTCCCTACCAACCATCCCAACCCATCCCATCCTATGCTATCCCATTTATGCTGTCACTGGAAGCTTGAAGTTCGTAATACTGTGCCTGTGAGTTTTGTTGAAACTGCCGGCAGAAGTGCAGGTAACAAAAAGAAGATGCTAAATCGCAGGTCCATGATTTACATTTTCAAAGAGCTTTAGCATTCAACGTTGAAAAAAAAAAAAGCAGAGATACACTGTATGAACTTTCTGAAGGCCTCTTTTACAGCAAAAAAAAAAAATGTTAAGAGCGGTTTGAATTCTATTTATGGTAACGCTGAGTAGTTGTAGGTACCCACAGTTATCACCCATTCTCATTATTTTGTGTTTTGTGGGTTTTTTTCTCTTGCAGATTATATTAACAGTAAATTTCAAAAAGTCAATCAAGGTCATGACAAAGTTCAGAAGATAATCCTGTGAAAAAGAGTGTATGAAGAGAAGTATTGGAGCTAGGCTTATAAAAAATGGAAGAGTACAAAGTGCTGAAAGTGCTAGGAGAGGGATCCTTTGGCAGAGCTCTCCTAGTTCATCATAGAATCAGTGACCAGAAGTATGCAATGAAGGAAATAAGACTTCCCATGGTAAGCGTGACATGTACATCACCTCACCCACCACTAAAAAAAAATTAAAAGTCATAATTCTGGATATATTTTTGAAATGCTGAATATTTTTGCTGAGAGTTTTGTGTATGAGTTGCATGGTACTGCTGCTATATTACTATGTCTGAGTCAATGTTGTTGATAATAAATAAAGTAGCAGTTTCAGATAGTGCATAGTTACATTTTGGGAACACACTTAGAATGAAACTCCTGTTCCCCTGATGCCCTTGGCTGGATTCCTGTTAATTTCACTAGAACACAGATCTCATCTGGCACACCTAATGAAGAAATCAGCCTCATATTATTGCTGGTAATCAGTTATTCAAGTTACCTTCTCTGCACTTAGCTAAGCAAAAAAATCACAAAATCCCTGGCTTTGTTGAGGCTGTAGCTCATTTAATAGCTGAGCATTTGGCTTTATACTGAGTTCATATATTGCAGGCTATCACGTGTTCCAAAGTCAGTGTATGCTGCTTTGTTACATAGTTCTATGCTTTTGAAATAGAAAAAGTCATTAACTGAAGCAGGAAAATATTCTATCAAGCAAAAATTAAAAAACAAAACAAACCCCCTAAAAACAGAAGAAGTCTTCAGCTAGTAATAAACCATAGATTAAAAAAATGTAGGGTTTTCAAGTTCTTAAAATAACTGAAGAACAGCTTTTAAAAATATTTTCCTTTTGGAAAATTTTTGGAGGTGCATCATGTGTATATATGAAAATTCATTACTGTGATATTTATATGAGTGTACTTACATTTTCAGTCTTCATCTGATATAGAGAACTCTAGGAAGGAAGCAATTCTTTTGGCTAAAATGAAACATCCAAATATCGTTGCCTATAAAGAATCATTTGAAGGTAAATCTAAAAACTCAAGATACCTTTATTTGTTTAAAGTTGCTTATTCCTGAGCGATAAGATTACTTTTTTGTTGTTGTTTTAAATTCCTGTTATAAATTAAATATGTGTTTATTATAATACATAACACATAGCATGTAGTCGGAGCTTTACGGTACAAATAATATACTTAACCCTGCTAATGAAAATACTAACTATTCTTAAATTACCTAAAATTTAGCCAATGGACATCTGTATATAGTGATGGAATATTGTGATGATGGAGATCTAATGCAAAAGATTAAGCACCAAGGAGGAAATTTGTTCCCTGAAGATACGGTAAGAAAAGACAGCATTTTGAACCAAGGACCTAGGAATCCTTTTTCATGTAAACTGAAGCACCTTTTATTGCATGAAACAAATTATAGATATACAAACACCTTGAAGTACCTTAGATGAAACAAAGACACTTATAGATAGAATAGAAGCATTATTTCTGTGTTAATTTCCAGCAGAACAAGATGAGAATTGGACTGAAAGGAATAAAAAAAGAGATTGCTGTCAGTATCCGAGAATTGTGCAAGCAGTATGAAAAACAGTCAGGTTTGCATGCCTAAATTTATGCAATTAAGTAAGAATTTGACAAAAACTTCAGCCAGAATTTGAAGTGCGGAAAGAGGTACTGCAAATGAAAAGTAAATAAAACACTCTGGTAAGATAAATGAAACTAGCCGGGAGACTAAATGCTTGCATTTTATGTAGCAATTAAATATTTAAACCATTCAGCAGGCATTAACTCCTTTTATCACAGAGACTATAAAGTTACTTGGGAGAAGGTCCAGAGTGACATTGTAGTGACTGAAAACTACTTCCTAGAAGCATCTTTTAGTTAAGATGAAAAAACCAGAATCCTCACCTAATCTAATATTTAGATTTGCCAAGCATCTCTAAGAACTTAATTTGTTACTGCAAAAAAAAAAAAAGAATACATTTCCTTTTAGAAACAGCGTTTTGTTTCACTGTGGGTTTGGAGTGGATTTTTCGTTTGGTGGTTGGGTTTTTTTTTGTTGTTTTTTGGGCTTTTTTTGTTTTTAATTTGTTAATTGACTATGAAATTGTAATTGACTTCTTACAGAATCACAGAATAGAATCACAGAATCATCTGGGCCTTCAAAGGTCATCTAGTCCGACTCCCCCACAGTCAGCAGGGACACCCCCAACTAGACCAGGTTGCCCAGGGCCTCGTTGAGCCTCAACCTTGAATGTCTGCAGGGAAGAGGCCTCAACCACCTCCCTGGGCAACCTGTTCCAGTGTTCCACCACCCTTATAGTAAAGAACTTTTTCCTAGTATCCAATCTAAATCTGCTCTTCTCCAATGTAAAGCCATTACCCCTTGTTCTGTGATTGCCAGCCTTTGTAAACAGACTCCAGCCTTCCTGTAGGGCCCCCTCAGGTACTGGAAGGCTGCTCTTAGGTCTCCCCGGAGCCTCCTCTTCTCCAGGCTGAACAAGGTCCCTCAGCCTGTCCTCGTAGCAGAGGTGCTCCAACCCCCTGATCATTTTTGTGGCCCTCCTCTGGACCTGCTCCATCATGTCCATGTCCTTCTTATATTGAGGGCTCCAGACCTGTACACAGTACTCCAGGTATTTATAAAAGTGACCATCAGACGAAGTGCCATGTAGCAACTCCTTAGCTTCATTGTCATTATGTATTATTAGAGTTTTCTAGGCACGGCTAGTACACATTCCTTCTGCCATGTTAAAATATACTTTATATTAAATCTTTATCTTGCACGTTGACTGGAGGCTGTTACCCTAGAGTTGCTTCTAGCTTGCAGATATTCTGAACATGCTTTTTTAAAAATCTTTCGTAGTGTTTTTTTTATCTATTAGTAAAGCATTAAATACAGCATTATTTGTTATAACTCTTACTCTTTTCAGATCCTTCACTGGTTTGTGCAGATGTGCCTGGGTGTGAAGCACATTCATGACAAACGTGTGTTGCACAGGGATATCAAATCTAAGGTGAACAGAGCAAGTTTTGTTGCCTTTAATAAACTCTCTTCTGCATGCAACAGAGATTAAGGCATTTCTAAACTCTTATTCTTCCTCAGCTGCTGATGCTGGGACTTTAGTCCCATATAACCTTTCCCTTTCCCTTTAAACACAACATAGTTCTTAACTTCTTTTTTTTTTTTGGTAGAAGTATTAGGAGGAGCAACTAAAGGAAATAGATAAAATATCCGAAGTGATGATCGCTGTGTTTTCTAAACATACAAACTGCAGAAATGTTTCCTAGAATAATGTTTAAGTATGTTAATCAGTGCTCTTGAAATGCAGAATGTCTTCCTCACTCAACATGGAAAAGTCAAACTGGGAGATTTTGGATCTGCGCGCCTTCTTGCACAGTATGTGGATATCTCCACTGGTCTCAGTGGTGAAAAGTTTTATTTTACCATTGATAAATTGTATGGAGTTCTTGAATCATTACTTTCCATCTGGTGTTTCTTCTTTGTCATTTCAATAGCCCAGTGTCATACGCTTGCACATATGTGGGGACTCCTTATTACGTACCTCCAGAAATATGGGAAAGCATGCCATACAACAACAAAAGGTATTCCTGTTTTCAGTGGTCACAAATAATGCCTGACTGATGTATGTCTTTTTATTACTGTCTCAATTTGGCTTTGTGGCTTATCCATATTTGGTTTGGAGAAGGTATCGAGCTGAAGAATATTGAGAAAGAGGCAATTAAAAGATGCAAAGGCATCAATTCCTCTTTACTTGGGTAACTGAGATTATAGTATATTTAGTCTTAAAAGTTTGAAAACTGGTGTGGAGACCTTTCTGTGAATTTGGGAGAGTAATTACATACATACAACACGTATGTACGTATGTATACACATACAGATGTATGTGTTTGTGTCTTTTTACTGGTCTTATGTTTTTGGCTGGTTTTTTAAAGCTCTTCTAGCCAGTCCTGATGGCAATATAGGGATGCTGGTTACAGAACAAGTGACTTAGATTTATAGATCCCACTTATTCTGGTCCTTATGCAAGAACTTTTGAGAGCATCTTGATAGTATGGCATTTTCAGTATCCTCCCAGGCTCCAAAATGCAAAGACATTTTATATCCCCTCCCCTAGATCTGTTCTGTGACCCCAGTTGTACCTGAACTGAGTGATTCAGTTTTTAGAGGAGGGAAGAAACCTTCTAGCACTTAAGTTTTTTTCTGCTCTTCTTGAAAGAAAGGCATCATTTGCTTCTTGTGGAGGTGGCAGTGCTCACTTTTTGTGGAAGGTGATTGTTTTTTTCAGTAGAAGAATTCCTATTGGCAAATACAGAATTCCAGCTCTCAGAATTAGGATTGTGTGTCTGTCATCTGATGTTAAGGGCCATGAACACAAAGGCTTTAAAATGCAGAAGGATAAATACTGTTGCAGCAAACTGCTTAAAAGACATTCTAGGAATAAAAAGCCAATTACATGACAGTTATCCTTTCTTACATCAGGGTAGGATTAAATATGCAAGATCATTTCCACTGGAGAGGTTAAACACAGAATTGTATTGTCTTTTATGGTTACTTATATTTGCTTTTAGTTTATTCAATTCAGTTATGTACACATAATGAATTTCACTTTTCCAGGCATGATATTAAATTGTAATTTTTGGCTTAAAATTTCTTGTCTTTATACCTACAGTGATATATGGTCTCTGGGATGTATCTTGTATGAGCTGTGCACTCTTAGACATCCGGTAAGTACAGCTTTATTGCTATCAGAAAAGTTTTGGAATTCCTTAAAACTTAATTAGTAGTTAGCTGTAGTTCAATAGATTCATAGTCAGTTATAATTTAACTGATGTGTTTGCTGCTCTTTCTGAAAGAGGGATATATTGCTTTACCCTTCTCACCTCTCCTCCACTACATGGCTTCTGGTTTTCTTTCTTGGTTAATTTTCCTCAGTATCAAGTGAGGTGATCTGGGGCTTATAAAGGAGTCCACCAGCCACCAGACTGGTTCCAGATATCTGCAGGGATGTTGCGATGAGCATTGTGTTTTACAGGGTCAAGGCAATCACAGAAGGAGGAGGCAAGGACACTCAAAATCTTTGCTAATGAGAATATATTGTGTGCGAGGAGAACGTAGTAAGCAATAAACAGTTTTGTCCCTTGCATCAGTGGTTACCTATTTGCTTATTCTTCTAATCAAATAAGTCACCGTCCAAGCACTGTCCTCCTATTGGGACAGTGAGAACCTTGATGGATGGTTCTGTCATTTCTGGGACACTGTCTTTTACAGTGCTGGTGGTGTGCTTTTCAGGTGTTAAATTCCTCTGGCTTCTATATACAGACACATATGTTTGTTATATACGTACGTGTTTCATACATACGTTTGTTATGTACGTACATGTTACAGACACATACAGACAGACACATTTGTTTTGCAAGAAAATGAAATCATCCTAATTTCAGGTCATTTTGTCTTAGTTTTATAAGCAGCAGTTTCCTTTCATTGAGCTAAACATATATCTTGGAATCAGCAAAAGTTTCTATACAGCTGCAACTGGTAGCAGTACAAGAATTTAGAAATTTATACTGTATGTCACCAAGTGATAAAAGAGTATGTATAGAGGCATGCGTTAGCCTAAGTAGGTCTGTGGCAAGGCTTTGGCAGTGTCACAGCTATTCAGGCTGTGCTTGGAGCTGGGATACCAAGGAGTGGATGTTCTTCCCTTTTTAGAAGCAGTGAAATAATATTATTTATCGGTTTTTATATAATGGGCACATACCATCTTGCATAATCTGCCAGAGGTGATGTAAAAGCCATGCCGGGGATGCTTGGCAGTCTGCAGAGGTACAATATGTACATTGTCAGTCTTCAGACTTGTGCTAGAATTAAACTTTTCAGTTTTAAAATGAGTAAAACTTTTGGCTGTTGCATGTAGTTTAAATGTGACAGTGCTTTCTTTCCCAGAATTAGAACCCTGCAACTGTCAAACTGGGAGCCAAATCAGTATGGTAATAGTGAGCCTACAAAGATATATACCATAAATTTTTATATAATTAATGTTAAAGGTGCTCTTAAATTATGTTAGCTTCTTTTTACCTTGTGCCTAAACTCCGTGCTCTAACATTCATTTGTTTTTAATGTAGTTTCAAGCCAAGAGCTGGAAACATCTCATCCTTAAGATATGCAAAGGATCCTACAATCCACTACCATCTCATTATTCCTATGAACTTCATTACTTAATAAAACAGATGTTTAAAAGAAATCCCAAGAATCGTCCATCAGCCAGTACTATTCTTGCAAGAAGTTGTTTAACCAAACTTATCAAAAATTGTTTGCCTTCTGAGGTATGGTATATTCTTTGTCTCTAGATTTAAACAATAGCATCTACATTTTAGATATTAAATTAGTTTCTTTTGTAGCTTATTTGTGTAAAACAACAGGAAATGTAGTGTTGTGTAAGTCCTACTCTGAAAGCCATAAATACAGTTGTAGACCTCTCAGAAAACCGAATTTTTAGAAGGGTTTGTTTTGAAAATATTGACACAATGCTGCCAAAATTAGGTATTTGTTAGGTGTTAGCTGTAACAGTGCTTTTGTATAGTAAGTCTGGTTTTAACAAATAGCATATACAATAATTTGAGAAAGTGAAAATGGTACAGTACTTGCATCTCCTTATACATATTCCAGATGACAAATGAGTTTGGGCAGGTATTTATGGAAACCAAGAAACATGAAGGCAATGCAGCAAGATCAAAGGGTAAGTCGGCAACATTCTTCTTGAGTAGGAATTATAAGATGTTAAATACAGCTATAAAACCCTAGTATTGTGTGTTCAAATCTACTTTTAATTATTTAAAAATCTAATATTCTTGTATGGAAAAATGCCTGAAGAGTGTAAATCCTGTTCCAGCATGAGAAGTACAGTACAGAGCTACAATATGTACCTTGTCAGTCTTCAGACTTGTGCTAGAATTAAACTTTTCAGTTTTAAAATGAGTAAAACTTTTAGCTGTTGCATGTAGTTTAAATGTAACAGTGCTTTCTTTCCCAGAATATGGTGAAGCAGGCTATTTTCATTATTTAGCTACACCAAAACTTGTACACAAGTGGAACTGAATAGTAGAGGGACTCCCTGTTGAGAATGAGCTACGTTGACAGAAGTGGGAAGAAGCTTTCACAGAATTTTCATTGGTTCAGTGGTATTGCTGTAATACCTCTGAAACACCACTTTGCCACAAATGTTTGCTTAAGGTATTAACTCTTGAACCTGTCCCTTAATGTATCAGGTAGTGTCACAGCTGGTGGAAGCTCAAATAATAGGAAAGAAAATAAGGTAAGTATTCAAATATAAGGCTCATATTTGTATTTTATTAATCTAAAATGTTCTGTATTACAGAAAAGTTCATATAGAAAATTATTAGTATGCTAAACCATAGGTTAGCCTGCTGGGTCAGCTGTCATCTCTATTCGAACTGCAGAGTTTTCCTGTGCATTTCCCACCTCTGTAACTTTTTGATGCTTCTCACGTTTAGTTCCAAACTAAACTAGTTCCTTATAGCCTTGTAAAAAAAACAAAAACAAAACAAAACAAAAAGCAAAAAACCCTCTCCTGTTTTTCTGAGTTTTGGGTTACTGCAAAAATTAATGCAAAATTACTGCAAAAATTTAGGGACACTTTTTGAACACGCTGCTGTGGAAACAGTCTAGTGTGGACATAATTCTCACTAGGTTTTAGAGCCCATGTGAGATTTCAGATGAGGAGAATTAAGTCACAGGTGGCCAAGAAGTCATCTATGGGTACATTATGAACAGCCTGGCTCAGCCACATTGAGTATATTTTTCAAAACATGTTGCCAGTAGGGCTTTTTTTTTCCATCTAACAGACAGGTCAATCTGAGAAGTTTAATATTTGAGTGCATCTTGTTTTCCCTGGGAATATGACTCATCTATCTTTACATTGCTACTGCTCTTAAATATAAAAGAATAAAACCACAAATTGCATATGTGCTTAGAAACTGAGATTGTCTGTCAAAAAAGAGCAGGCAGGGTGAAATGCAATAATAGAATGCAACTGCAAGTAGCTTCGTGGTGTCAGTGGTTTAGTGTTCAGGTCTTTAATAGCAGCCAGCCATTTAGTAGCAAAACTAAAATAATTAATGCCATATTAATATTTCTGCTTTGATTTTCTCAGCAACAAAGATAATGATTAATACAGTCTTTACTCTTTTAAAGCAAAGTAAAGATGAAAGCAAGCATAGCCCCTTAGAAAGGAAAAATAATACTAAGGATTTGAGTGAAAGCACAAAGGAACGAAGGAAATCTGATGAAGAGGGTAAGTTCTATAGTTTTAAGGCTAATGCATTTTCTTCTATGTAGTGATATCTAAATGTCAATGATCCAGCTATTTAAACAGGTAGAGCATACGAGTCTGCACCTATAGAAAACCATGCCACTGCCTGTTATTTCTGCAATTATATTGATTCTTACTACTCATCTGAGATTTAAAAAATTATAATAAAAGAAAAATCTTGGCCAAAATATTAAGAAATGATTTTTCAAAAACGTTTGGTATAGAGTAAATGTATGGGGAACTCTTACCGATTTCAGACTTGCACCCACAGAATCAAATGTCACTGTTAGTAAACTGTTGTACGCTTACAAGTAGTTCACATGGACAGATAATCAAGTTAGATGCTGGTTATTATTTTTTTCTTTTTGTTGCAATTACAGTAGAAACTTCTGCTGTCCTCCCAGGAATTACTGATTTGTCACATCCCCATAGGAGACAGTGGGAAAAAAGGATACCTGGTTCTGTAGTGGGTGTCCTGGAAAATGCATCCTTGCTTTCTTCCAGTTTTACATCTGAAGAAGCTAAAAGTAAGGTTTAACTAAATGTGGTTTTAATTCAAGTAATATCAGTGATTCTTTACAGATTTTAAAAGCAAAAACTTTATAAGGCATATTTAAAATTATGTATGATGTAAAATAATTTTAAAATATTTTATTAATAGCACTCAGAAAGCCCACCGTGCTGAAGAGAACTACTTTGCAGTCTTGTGTGACAGGAGGATTGCAAAGAGTGATGAAAGCCACAGATAACATTATCAATCCTGAAATTACAATCATTGCTAATAAATTATCCTACCAACCCTCCTCTTAATAAGCTGTTTGTGGGGGGGTAACACTGAGGAATTCATTTGATGCAGAACACAGCTGCCTGTCTTTAAAGTACAGCATGCTATTGAGAGCGTTTAACATCCATACCTCTACTTCTGTTGTCATTTAACATACAGATTATACCAACGACAAGAACTATTAATGATGTACCTCAGATGCGAGGCAGAGATTCTTCTTCCACATCAACAGCTTTTAATTATAACAGTTAACATGGGGTTTCTTGTGAAAAAAGTTTCAATTTTAAAATGCCCCACACTGTGGGGTATATACTGTTAAAATTATTTAATGTGATTTTGGATGTGAGTTCCAAGTAAATGTGAAATAGATGCAATTGAAAAGATAAGAGCAGTCACAAAAGCTCTGGTAGGAATATGCAGGGCAAAGGAAGAGAACAGAAAGATGCATGCATTTAGGTGTTCTGCTATTAAAAGGCACAAAAATAGCCCATTTTGTGAGATTTATGGAGATACCAAATAAGCTTGCAGAGACTCTGACTCCTCACAGCCCTCAGCCAGTTTCCACTGGCTCTACTGTGGCCTTCGGTAATTTTCTCTCCTCTTCATGCTAATAGTGTGAACCTCAGCATGCTGATAGGTCAGCAGTGCTACAGCTGGAAACATCTAGACTCTTTTCCTCCTGTATTTTGCTCCTGAATGTGATCTTTGTAATCCATGCTGCTAATGCAATTTTGTCTAAGTAGTATTTATTAATGATTTCATACCTAGGTGGCTGTGTTATAAACTACAGTGAAAATAAGCCACGTAAGCAGTGGAACAAGGAGGCTCCTCAGGCCCTGATGAACATTCTCAGTAATGCAGATGTCAGCTTAGCATTTAAAACATACACAATTTATAAACCAGGTAATTCCCCAGGTTTATTAATAAAGACTTTTTTTTTTTCCCCATACATACATAGCCCCTATGTATAGAGCTTGTGCACTTGAGTTCACATCACAACAGATTGTTTTGGGTTTTTTTCTAAGTTTGCTGAATGAAATGTGGGATTACAAAAATCCCAGCTGAGAATCCATGAGTGATTGCACATCTCCACTACATCTCTTTATGAAGAACTTTCATGGGCAGCTCAGTAGCTGAATAAGGTTGGGACAAAAACCAGCAGCTGCAGAGCCATGCAGTCTCTGTCCTGCTCAGCGGCCTGGTGCATGCCCTAGCGAGGCACAATTAGTAGGCTGTAGCCCCATCAGGTAAATCCACCTTCACTAAGTCAGTAGTGCCCTAATTTGAAGACAAGATGGCAAGATGGCATGGCAAAATATAACTGTAGCCTGCAGATGTGCATAGCCGTAAATTGTGAATACTCGTTCTGCACTTCAGTTGTATTATTAGTTTATCTCCCCGCTTAAAATACATAACAGCTTGTACCGGAATCTGCTAAGAACTGGGGACAAATTAGAAAGACTATATTGTATTTATATTCTCAATAATTTCATTTTTTAAATGAAAGGATTTTTGGTGACATTTTCATTTTTATACTTTCAAAGTTTCTGGAAATCCATTAAGAGGTCCACTTTCTGATGAAACTGAAGCAGCTGATGAAGTGGATGGTGAACATGAAGCTATTGTCATAGATTCTGAGAGACTTGAGCCTAGATCTGATGAAGATGACACGTATGTCTAGATTACATCCTGGTATTTTTTTTGTTGTTTTGGGTTCATCTAAGTGATTTTTCCAAAAAGACATTCCCCTGAAAAAAACATAGTATTTTTCTCAGCATCTAAATCCATCCCTCTTGTACATAATGATCTTAAAATTTCATGCATTTGCTGTCTTACAGGTTTTCTTTGCTATTTTTAGTTATGGATGGTGTTGAGATTAAACATGTTGCTTGTTATTAGCAGACATGCCAATAATTTGCTGATGACTTTGCAAAAATGAAAGCATGAGACGAAATTAGAACCACAGTAAAGTGCAAAACCTTCTTGCATTAAATATTTTTATACTCTGACCTTGAACTCAGATAACCAGGGGCAAATCTACTTCCCGAGTGGTATGTTTGCTCTATTTGTGGATTATTCTTCCTACTCGTTCATGCATAGTGCAATAAAATCACTTTGATACCTAATTATTGAGAAATATTTGTAGAAATTTCATAACTTCTGTGTTCTGTTTATGTTAGTGACCCACTTCTGGTTTTGAAAGAGCAGAATGTACATCAACACATTTCTGCATAGTGATACTGTATTTTACAGTATTGTACATGTTTTTGGGGAGGGTTCTTGGATTCTCAGAATCTCAGTTAATGCCACTGGTTATTTTTGTGGCACTTGGAAATGAACTATTAAGGCACGTGTTACTGCAATTCAGCTGCAGGCTGTTAATATCACCACATTTGGAGTCTTTTAGTACATGCATTTGTTTTTGCTTTTGATAAAACTTATTTGGGTAAATTCAAAAGAGAACATCTATTGGTTCCTTAATCATACTGGTAAAGGAAATAAAGTCTCTCATGTTAATATTTTTAACATAATTTCTCCTAGGGTCATTTTAGGGAGAAAAATAGCAAATAAAGATTTATGAAGTTGTATTTTTCTTTGCTAAATAACATTTTGAAATCTATTTTTAGGGACTTTGAGGAAGATGACCCAGACTGGGTGTCGGAACTGGAAGTGATATTGAACCACAGTGACTGAAAACTTGAATTTGCCTACAGTAAATGAAGTTAGACTTGCCAGTATTTATAATCTAAATCGTTGTTAATAGTTGTAGTTATTAATAAAATTATTTCAGTCAAAAACATTCTGAGTGGGCATGTTTTCTGTGTTACAAAACTGAGGGTAGAAAATGCATAACAAACTTTTTTAGCTACAACACTTGCAAATAACTTAACCGAGTCTAGATGCTAAACGTATTTGGAGTTGGCAGTAGCTTTGCAGGAATGTTCGGTCAAAACCATTGGCGCTCATACCATTGTTCAAATTGTCCTATTGCAAAGAGATGGTGTAACCCTGTGAGAATGGGTGAAGTTTTTCTTCCAGACTACATACTGGAATACTCCAGTGTGGCGGGCTGACCCTGGCTGGACACCAGCTGCTCACCAAAGCCGCTCCGCCACTCCCCTCTCACCCAGGTCCTCCGGGGGAAGCTGTGCTGGCCTGTGTCCATATAATAAATAGCATTAAAGAATAACACACAGGAAAAGCTTTAGGACGCCTGGCGATTTGGTTTGGGTCCGCTTCACACCGCAGCTCCCGTGTCGCACACACGCTGGTACGCGAGGCTCTGCCAAGGATTCAAACACTTGAGGCAGCCGAGGTTTTCTGTCGGCCCACCCGACTTCTGTTGGTGCCCACCCAAAGCGAAGCACCCCCGCGGCGGGAGGGACCTGCGCTTTGTGCGGGGGAAATAAGCCTCCCTCACCTCCCGACGGGCCCTCGCCGTCCCTGCCCACTGCCCCGGGCCCGCCCGCGGGCGCTGCCGCCTCTCCGCCACATCTCCGCCACACCTCCGCCGACGGGGGCGCGGAGGCCGTCGAGGGCTTCTCCTCTTGGCCCGGGGGGCTCCGGAGGCGGCAGGGAGCACGCAGGTACTGCGTCCTCCGGCGGCGGGTCTGGCCCGGCAGGGCCTGGCCGAGCCGAGCCGGGCCGAGCTGGGCCTCAGGGGAGGGAGGCCCTGGCAAAGGCTGCCCGCCTGGCGCGCCCCGTCGCCATGGCGACGGCGCCACAGGGGAGGCGGGAAGGGCGGCGGTGTCCTTGCGCGGCCGGCACAGCGGCAGGAGGGTGTAGACCACCACCCCTGACTTCGTGTAGGTCCCGCTGCGAGGGAGGCGGTGGCCGCTGCTACCGACACCCCCCCCCGCCCCCGGTGGAGGCCCGCCACCCTGCCGCCCTCCCCAGCGCCCGCTTCCATTGAGCTGCCCGCAGAGGCGAGGCCCTGGGCGGTGAGCAGCCTGGGTGAATGGCGGGCCAAGGGCAGCGGCCCCCTGGGTGAAAGGCCTACCAGTCCCGAGTGGCCGCTTCTCACCGGTGACTGTAAACAGCAGCTGGCTTTCACCTCAACATCTGCATTATAAATGCCCGAAGATCAGCCCACCTGTGCTAGAAAGTGGTCTTCAGAAACCACCAGTCACAGAGCCTGCATGGGTTCCTGAGGTGCCCTGTTGCAGAGCTTGCTTGGCCTTCCTGACAGGGAAACTCTAGTGTCTCAGCAAATTTCCCTTGCTAAAACTCAGGCCAACTAATAAAAACAGTTTCATAGTAGTGCTTGCTCATATTTAAGTGTGTAAGTTTGCTTATGGATGCGTTGCAGATACCCAGTGACATTGCCGTTTCTGCTGGAGGTTTCCAGTTGGCTGCTGATGCCTGACTGCACTTGGCTGTGGTCTCCTGCAAAACCTAGTGGCTTCTAATTTTGCTGCCAACATTAGATCACATCATTAGTTTAAAATAAGTCAACATGAAATAGATTTTAATTTTATTTTTTTCCATTACAAGAACAATTCTGCAGTATCATTAACTTCTGGAAATAATGAGTCAGACTTTCCGAAAACGTATCCTAATATGACATAGTACTTTCTACTGCCTTCTCATGTTTTAACTTTAGGGTGTACTAGGACTAAGCTTCAAGCTTTTGATTATGGGACACTCATAAAACTTGCTGCTTACTGAATGTTCAGATCCACAATAATTTGCAAACTTCCAGGAGGTGACATTTTGAGGAAGAATCAGCAGCAGTAATAAAAACATAATAAAAATGATGGTCTTAAAAGGTAGTGTTGTATTGGGTTTGTTGTTACAGCACTGACTTACTTTGTGCAATATTAACTTGGGGACTTTTTTTTTTTAGATACTGCTTTAAGACAAAGACATCATGGATAAATATGAAATAATTAAAAAAATTGGAGAAGGATCTTTTGGCACAATATTCTTGGCAAAGGGAAAGGTGGATAATGAGCAGTGTGTTGTCAAAGAGATCAATTTAACTAAGGTAAAACAATAAAACCTAGATAATAACGGTAGTTATTTACTTGATGGTGCTAATTGCATTTAGCTAGGATATGAACTTGGGTTATGTTTCATCTCCTTTGTAGTTCTATGTCGATTATATAGAATTAAACTTTCCGGAGACTGTACTCTTTGCTAATTCAGTTATTTTAGAAGCATGGATGAGCTACATATTTTGATATTAATAGCGTTTACCTTTTACTGCATTTTTGGTCTTTTCAAATCTTTTCTCTGCCTACAATGCATGACACTACCTAATTCAAATTTTATAATAGATGATTCAACTGCAATGAAACTATTGCCACTGAAATAACAAATCACAATTTTGTGGTACATTAAACTTTTTGATTTCCACATCCGTATTTTCAGATGTGAGTAATACAGAACGGAGTGTTTCCAATTCTCATTTATGTTTATGGCAGCTTGATTCATCTCATCTAATTTTAAATGTCCCTTTTGTAGCTGTCAGCATGTGAGCTGCTTGACTAGACTCCCTTTTCAGGAGAACAAGAGAAATAAGTATTTTTAGGATGCTGTTGATCTATGTGTTTTAGAATTCTGTTTTAGAATGAGCTGAATCGGGCCATAAAAGTGATCTCTTTCTACTGACTGCAGAGGCAGGTTAGGATGACTAGCCCAGATATCAGAGGAATACCACTTCTATATTTGTGATTTCAAAACAGGGGTTTCAACAGTCAATTTCAATGAGTGCTTACATGCTTTTGACAGGTCTTTTGCTATTCTGGGCCACACTCGTGAATTTCTAATATATTAGAGACTTATAAAAGCGGAATGAATATGTATCAGTTCTAGAAAGAGCTGTATAACTTCCAGATTCAAACCCAGAAAAATTGATATGCTAGTAATGTCAGCTAAATAAAAAATAGTTTCTCTCTATGCTGATGACCAATAAAAACCATACATTTCTAATCCTAGATTTTGATGTATGCAAAATAGAAAAACGAAAGATAAGAAAATATTGTTGTGGCTCTCATTCCTCCAAAAATCAGGAGTTGGATACAGAAAATTACTCTGTTTCATTCACTTTCTGATTTATGAATCTTTGAGGATTACATTTCAAATCTATTTCTTAAGAATGAGGGTAAAAAACTTTTTATAAATACAAGAGGACATTTCAATGGATAGATACTCTGAGACATTAATTTTTCAGAAGTAATATTGATGAAAGTGTGATCACAGTGAACTGTGTATAAATTTTCCATTTAATGTAGTATGGCAAAGAGTTTACCTGAAATGTTGCAGGAACTCATAACACCAGTAAATCAGAATGACTTTTTTTCTTTATGCTTTTGTGATCGCCCATATTAAGAATGCAGAATCATCTAGACCCTTGTTCTTCAAATACTTAAAGGAAGTTTAGATTTTAACTCTATTCATCAGCTACTTTAGCAATAGCATTTGTGTAAAAAGTTTAAAGGTATACGTTTGCCTGTTTGTAAAATGTCATAATTTGGTTTGACTTCAGTAACGTTCCAATATATTTCCACGCATACACTGCAAATAGATATTTTACATTGTATGTACATCATATTCTATATTTCTGCATTACCTTGGTACACAATCTTTTTATATTTGTGGGAATGGCTTGATAACAATGTAACTATTTTTGAAAGGAGTTTAATATAAACATTGCTAGCATATAGTTTCCTAATTCTTTATAGATGCCTGTAAAAGAAAAAGAAGCCTCTCAGAAAGAAGTTGTTCTTCTGGCCAAGATGAAGCACGCAAATATCGTAACCTTCTATGAGTCTTTGCAAGGTTTACTTTTAACATTTTTGTTTTATTTGTGATTATAGAGTGGAAGGCAGCACTGGCTTGTTAATATTGCCCAAGCTTGAGCATGTCCCTAACGCCTTACTTAGCAGTGGGGACAGGTCCCAACTCCTAAAAATGAACATGAGGTATTAAATTCACTCATCACTTGCCCTCTTCATGTGTGTGTGGGGGGGACCTAAGGTGTTGTGGCATGAGTGCTAGATCCTGGAGTGTCTGCATTTCTTAAGTTGAACTTTTGTCTTGATCTTCAGTAGGAATCCAGAGTTTAATGAGTCTTTTCTAGGAGTTTAAATAGAATAGTATGGCAAGAAATAGATCCTTTTGGCCTTTTGTCTTGAGCCATACTTTGAGGTATCACTCAAGGATACAGAATTATTCAGGACTGATGTTTTGGTTGCCAAAGTTGGGTAGATCTGGAGGGATGGTCCTTCTAATCAGTTGATTTTTATTTCACATTTGAGTGGCTGAATGTGAAAATATTCCCTGTGGGGTCTTGGAGTGGGAGGAAGAGGAGAATCCGGCGTCTTATTGATGGGAGATGTGGAGGGGCTCAGACCTGGCTGATCATCACCGAGGAGTGCGGTTCCTCTCCCAAGGAGCTACCCTGGAAGCTGCTCCCTTCTCTTGGAAGGTTGTTTTATGGAGGTGGAATAGTATTATTATTATATTTTAGTTTTTAATGGCTGCATGGTTGTGTTTGCAGTTCATTGAAGGTTTTCCTGCAGTGCTGTCGTCATTGACGTGGACGTCCTGTTTGCGGCGTGTGTTGGGTGTCGATGCTGCTAATTTTGCAAATTCGCTTGATGTTTGTTTTGTGGGGTTTTTTTTTCCATCGTGGTGCCGAGCTCTGGTGCGATTTTGAGTGTTGGGTGTGATTTAAAAGGCAGCGAGGTCCTTGGCTTATCTTTGCTGGCCCAGCCTGAATAAAGAAAGCAAGGATTTTCTAGGATTCCCATGGACAAACATAATCTGTCACTTGACAGTGTTTGATTTCTTTCTTTATTTATTTTTTATTTATTTTATTCAGGAGGTGGTAAAACATCTCTGTTCTGCTGCCCCATTTTACTGCTTGTCGAGATGATGTTTGAGTTGACGGGAGGCAGGCTGGCAGGTACGGTGGAAGCCAACCACGGTTACAATTCCCTTCATTAGCCATCAAAGCATTGCTGCGGCAGGGTAGCTTGTGGGCTTCCAGATGCCAGGATGTTGGGGATGCTCTGTGGGCTTTGATGTGTTGATGGGTGGGTGAGGATGATGATGATGATGGGGGTATCCAAATGTGTTGGCATGTAACACGCTGGAATCAAAGGGGATGTGCAGGAGCATTGGTAATGGGAGGCAGTGGCTCCATGCTGGGTTTTCACAGGGGGTTATGTAGCGTCTCAAAGGAATCTTGGATATTTGGGTGTCAGTGAGTAAATCTCCGGCTCTTTCTCCACTGGGGAAGTCGGTGGAGGGGTTGGTTGTGTGTCCACAGTGCCTGGGCAGGAGTTTCTCATTATACGCCTTTCCTTGATCCACTCTCTAATTAGGGGATGTTTGATGAGAACCTCTTCACTTGGGGGCACTGTGATGGTACCCATCCTGCTGCAGAGCAGGCTTTTCTTCAGCCACATTCCATCCTTCTCTTAGAAAAAACAGTCGGTGCCACTCAGAGATGCTATGAGACCTCCGAGCTCATCCTGACCCTGGTGCCATTCTAATACTGGCTTTCTAAACAAATTCCCACGCCAGCTTGAGTTCACCACTGTGCTCAGAGCAAGCGTCTCCAGAGAGGCTTCCAATTTTTAATTTATTGAGTCACACAGCTCTTGGACTCTGGGGCTTTAGGAGGGGACCGAGGATTTTGTATCTCCCTGATCTCAATGCAGAGCCTGGAAGACGCAGGCAGAAGGAGCATTTCTGGTGGGGGGCATTGCTTCGTGGCTGGGCTGGTGGGCACTTTGTGTGTGTTTTTGGAGAGCATTCCCTTCCATCTGATGGTAAGGGTGAGTGCCGTGGGATGTCAGTGGGTTTTCAGACAGGTTCATGCCGTGAGATAATGTCCTCCATGGCCACCTAAGGAAATGTGAAGCCCAGACCTGGGGAGGAGTCTTGGCTCTGCCTGAACCACAGTCCTTACAGGGATCTGCTCAGCCTGAGTTTTAACTACAGCAAAACACAGCGGGAAAGGAGCCCTTGGATGGAGCCATGGTTTGGTAGCAGTAGGAGAAGATTTGGGCTAGTTAGCTGTTTCTGTGAAAAAACACAATTCCTTTGAACCCACGAGTCACCAGTTGTAGGCTGATTATTTCTCCCCCTTCCTCGCCCCACGTAATGCGTGTGTGAGAGAGATAACTAAAAGCTTTTAGTTAAATAAGTAACTAAGCCGCTCACGCAGCTTTATAGTAGACTTGCAGAGTCAAACACTTGGAGGTAGAAGATGGCATGTGCCGGGCCCGCGGCATCTCCTCTGTCTTCCCCTGCAAGCGCAGCCCCAGCCTGGTCTCAGTGCGTGATTCCATATGGGCTTTTCCCCCCAGGGGGCTTTGATATCGCTATATATAAGAGGAAGCCACTCGTTATCACCATATATAAGTGAAAGCTGCTCATTAAGTGGGAACATCCCCATCCCATTGTGTGCAGGGACCTGGGCTGTATTTATGTCCTGCTATTCAAACTCTGCTCTGTAGACAGGATGAATGATTCCCGCCTGGGTTCATCTGCATTGTTGGCGTGGAAATGAATTGAGAAGGATGAGCTGGTCTTTGCAATTTGTTTAAGAGACGGGGCTGGACACCTCGGGACAGGTAATGGCATAAGGGTTGAAGGGCAGTTTGATTTTATCCCTTAGAAGCAGAGCAGAGTGGAATGTTTTATATTCAAGCCCTGGTTTCTGTCTCCATGAGCTGCATGTTGTGGTGGCCCAAACCAGGCACTCTGAAAATGAGGAACATGTAGCGAGTGACCATTCCTAGAGAGTTTGAGGAGCCAGTTGTCATTGGTAAGGGCTGGTTCATGGAAGGGTAAAAACAATCTTCGGGGTCCAGCTTCAGCTGCTGTAGCCGGGAAATGTTTCTTCTCCTGCAGCCCTTGCTACCTTCCAGTTACCAAACCAAATCAAAGGGTCCTACAATCAAATAATCCACAATTTTTCCTCTTAACGTGAGGAGTCAAGGAAAGCAGGATGACCTGGGGCTTTATGGAAAGATGCAGATTTTCTTCGGTAAGCAGAAACATTGGAAAAAGGCCTTCACATTCCCTGTGAGAGGAAGAGACCTGGAGGTCTTCATTCTAAATTAATCTTCTGGTGGTCCTCCTTTTGAAGCCTTTGCAACAGAGGAAGAAAGAAGAATCCATAAATCAGCCCCAACCCCCTGCCAATGAAAGCATTAGTCACAGAGGAGGGGAGAGGAGAGCAATTCCAAGGTGCATCCCTGACAAAGCAGACCCAAGGCAGGCATAAGCGTTGGAAGAGCCTTGAGCCTGTGCTTGAGGAGAGGAGAAAGGCCACCAACATCCCCCCTCCTGCAGAGCTGGGATTTCTCTTAGGGCAGAAGCAGCAGATTGGTGTGTTTGTGAAGGAGAAGCTGAGGGAGAGCCAGGAACGTTCTGGGCTGTGTACTTACTCTTCACTGCTGGTTTCCTGAGGATGGGGAACCAGGATAATTTGGCCTGCAGAGCCATGTCAGACCAGAGTGGGGTGGCCCTGGGTCTGCTGTCAGGCTACTTCTCCCTCGCGTCAGGAGAGTGGCTTGGGGTGGATGTGGGGCTTTGGCTGGGTGTGTGTGGGAGTGGGTTTATGCTGCAAAAGAGACGGGACAGACACCTCAGGAAAGGATTTAGTGTGGATTGGTGCCATTCTTGAGGTACAAGCACCATTTTTAAGAGCAGCATGGCTGAGAGCATGTGGAACCAGCAGGGACCAGGATCTCCAGGCTTCCCAGGGGAGACAGAAGCTATTCCGGTTCCAGGTTTCCCTGGGCAAGGACCTGGAGGGGCTAGAGTGTCTGTTGGTGGCAGGATGCAGAGCTTCAGGGGGATGGTGGCAGGACTGCCCAGGAGAAGAAACCCTGAAGAGCAAGCGCTGCTTGAGAAACATTCACTTACTGTTCTCTGCCTTCCTGCCCCTCTCTGCAGCGGGCTTTGGGGTACTTCATGCCCTCGTTAGAAATGGTAATGAGCCCCCAAGGGACCAGCAGTGTCCGAGCCTGTTCATCGCAAGGAATGACCTTTTCCTCCTCTGCTTTTATGCTGGAGCAAGTCTTTTTTTTATATATATTATTTTGTATCTGTATATGAGATGGTTTGAGTAGTTGGTGAGATGGTTTGAGTAGCTGGGATCTCCCATCCACTTGGGACAGCAGAAAATTTGGGGCAGAATATGTAGAGACTTTCTCTTTTGGGTTACAGTCGGTTCCAGTCCTCAGCGCAGGAAGGACACAGTTAGGTCACAGGAAGGATACAGCTTGGTCACAACAACCCCAGGCAGCGCTACAGGCTTGGGGAAGAGTGGCTGGAAAGCTGCCCAGCAGAAAAGGACCTGGGGGTGTTGATGGACAGCCAGCTGAACACGAGCCAGCAGTGTGCCCAGGTGGCCAAGAAGGCCAACAGCATCCTGGCCTGTGTCAGGAATAGCGTGGCCAGCAGGAGTAGAGCAGTGATAGTGCCTCTGTATTGGGCACTGGTGAGGCCTCACCTTGAGTACTGTGTTCAGTTCTGGGCTCCTCACTACAGGAAGGACATTGAGGTGCTGGAGCGTGTCCAGAGGAGAGCCACCAAGCTGGTGAGGGGTCTAGAGAACAAGTCCTATGAGGAGAGGCTGAAGGAACTGGGCATGTTTAGTTTGGAGAAGAGGAGGCTGAGAGGGGACCGCATTGCCCTCTAGAACTACCTGAAGGGAGACTGTAGAGAGGTGGGTGTTGGCCTCTTCTCCCAAGGGAATAATGACAGGACCAGAGGAAATGGTTCTGAAGTTGTGGCAGGGGAGGTTTAGATTAGATATTAGGAAGAATTCCTTTACTGAGAGAGTAGTCAGGCACTGGAATAGTCTGCCCAGGGAGGTGGTGGAGTCACCATCTCTGGAGGTATTTAAGAAAGGTGTAGACATGGCTCTTCAGGACATGCTCTAGTGCCCGAGATTGTTGGGTTTTGTCTGTCTGTGGGTGGGTGTGGGGTGTGTGTGCGTTGGTTTGTGGTGTGGTGGGGATTTTGGGGTTTTTTTTGGGTTTTTTTGAGGTTGGACTCGATCTCAAAGGTCCCTTCCAACCATGAATATTCTGTGATTCTGTGAGAAGGAGGTTTGTTCTCCACAAAAGTTAATTCTCTATATTTATTTTTCCTGCTGACATCTGTCATAAGCAACGCCTTACGCAATGAATTCTATGGTTACAGCTTGTGTTCTAATTGTTTTCTGTGATCAGGACTGTAAATGTTGTAAAGGACACATAAATCTGGTAGTCTTCTGGACCTCAGAGGGGTAAGAATGGGTGTTTCCACATTAAGTAGCCTGTGTTTTTTATTTCTTCTTTGTGGACACTGGCTACTTTAAACCTTTTCCCTAAGCCTAACTGTATACTTAGTTATTATTGGAGAACAAACCCAACTATGAATATGAAGCATTCTGCTAAGCATTGCCTGTAAGAACATCTGTCATTCTATCAGTGTGGTGTCTTGAGGATTTTCTTGTGTATTTAATATTTTGTGAATATCCATTTAAATATATTTTCATGTCTTAGTTTTGTATCAGGTTTCACTGGAAGGATCTGTTTTTTCTGCTACTCTTTCAAATGAAGGAATGGATAGAGGACTAACTGCTCCCTTTTGACAGAAGGACCATATGAAATAAAAAGAATTTATTGCTGTATTAATGAGTAATAAAGGAAAAATATATTTCTATTTTCAGAAAAGAACAAGCTGTATATTGTGATGGAATACTGTGATGGTGGAGATTTAATGAAGCGGATAAATATGCAGCATGGAGTGCTGTTTGACGAGGACCAGGTGAAATAAGTAAACTTTAGAGGAAAGGACTCACATGGTTTGAATTATCCAGTACTAGCTACTGTTTCTTTTTTTGCCTGTTAAAATGATTGAATGTTTTGAAGAAACTGTGGTAATCTTAATAGGAGTTTATTAAGATCTTAAATTAATTCAATAGCAGTATTTTGATGCCATTTTTGTCCCCTCTCCCTCCCATTTCTCCTTTCCTTGTGGATGCACTTCTTTGCATTAGTAGTTTACCTACTAAGCCGTAAAGACTTTCTTTTAACAGGTGTTTTAGAATTATGGGAAAATATATTACATGTGAATTCTTCATTTGTTCATGCTGTTTGCATCATGGCATATCCTACTTTATACTGAAGTCAGTAGTAAATCTCCAGTTCGTTTCATTTGGGTCAAGACTTCTCTGATGCTATTTAAATGGTTAAACTAGCACACAGAACCAAGCCCAGTCATCTGACTGCTTCTGGCCTGTGTTATATTTTATTTTGTAAATAGGTGAGTATGATATGTATTGCAATTCACAGAAACATAATTTCTCAGTATTCCTTACTTATTCCTTTATTTTTTTACTAATTTTCAGCTTTCTGAAGGAATTTTTCTCTTATGTATTGGACTTAGTGTACTGACCTCTGAGGTTATTTAATCATGCATAGTGTTCTTCTTTTTCAGGTACAGTGAAAATTTACCTAGAAACTAGGTAGATAGTGTCCAACTTGTTAGTGAAAATATACTCTAAAGCATAGAAGTGTGTGGGGGGGAAAAGTAGTACTGTGACTTTTCTTTTTGCTTTAGTAGTAAAAGAGGAACTCCTAGTGTAAAAGTCACTTGGAAGTGAATTACTGGTTCAGTAGTAATGAATTTTAAGATCCTTTTGGGAGGCATACTAGAGGTAGAGGGGAAAATGAGAGAAAATAAAAGAGAGGACAAAACCACAGATCATCAAGACACAGGAGAGAACCAACACACACAAGCCCCTTGACAATGAAGCAGAATAATACATATCCAAGGAAAGGCAAAGGAAGTATGGATAGAAGAATGGATTATAGAAACTAAAGATACATCTGCCAATCAAGAAAGGAAAGCACATTGCCTGATTTAACATAAAGTTGTTAAAATATCTTTATATTTTCAATTGTATGCCTAAGAAAGTCTCATTTGTGGCATCAGCCCTATTCGGGAAACCATCTGCTTAATGTGAAACATTACTAAATAGTACATTACTTGAATCAAAGTCTTTCTAAGAAGGGAAGTATATAAGCACATTCTACTTTTGTTTCTGAATTAAGTACAAAGGCCCTTATTCAATAAAACACGTGTATATCTGAAGTAAAATATATGTTTAAGAGTTGTATTGGGTCAAGTATATATACCTGTGCTTCCTTATTACGCAGGCTTTTTCATAGGTCCCTTCTTTCAACACATTCCAGTCCTTAGTTGTTATTTGAACTCACTCATTTCTAATTAAAGGTGTAGTATTCTTACGGTCCTTTGACATGATTCTTCAGTCCTTTTTCAAGTACCCATCATGTCACAGTCAGTGAAAACTTGGTGGGAATAAGGAAAGTGGAGCAGGTACCTATTTCCATTTAGTTTTGTGATAGTAATTAAAAAAGGAAGTGTCTATGGCATTAATTTTAAAAATACTATTTTTTACCATTTTACCTTGTATATGCTCTACATATTTTAGATTTTGATGTTGTCTTTATTTTACATATTTCAATAAAATGCCCCATCGGATGTTAGAATTACAAAAAATTATAGATGTCTGTTCCATTTAACTTTCACTGCAGATTCTGAGTTGGTTTGTGCAGATCTCCTTGGGATTGAAGCATATTCATGACAAGAAAATTTTACACAGAGATGTAAAAGCACAGGTAGTAAAACTAGTACTGGAGAGGGGGTGATTTTGTCTTGTGAAAAATATGCTTAAGAAGCTCTGTCATATTTCATTGTTGCATACCAGTTTTGGTTTTATTTGCAGAACATTTTTCTTAGCAATAATGGAAAAGTAGCAAAGCTTGGGGACTTTGGCATAGCAAGACAGCTGAACAGGTAGGCACTTTTTTTAATTAGTCTGTGACCTGCACCAAATGGAACTGTTAGGAATGTTCAGAATGCAGCCTGAGTGTGCAAATTGTTTGTGGATTATCCTTGTTCACGAGGACTGGGATACAAAGAGTCTGACACTGTGTTTTTTCTCTGTTACCCTAAAGTATGCCGTCCTGCATGAAACTGCAGATGTATCTAGCCTAATAACTGGACTTCTGTTAGATATAGGACATACGGTGGGGAAGCCCCAGTCTTTCCCTGTTCTCTGTGGAATTGACATAAAGAGGTTCTGGAGGCACAGCTCCTGCTCTTGCAGCTGTTAATAATCACTTCTGGTGCCTCATAAAAAAAAGAAAGAGAAGAGCATTAAAAACTTACGAAAGAATGTATGAAAAGAGTTTGGACAGAGGTTTTTTTGTATGTCCTCCAAGACTGTGTCTGTATTTTTTTTTAAAGTGCCAGAACTCACTCTCTTGGAGTGAGAGTAAATGGCATGGCACTCCATGGCTTGCATCCATATGGCTAACCTCTATTCTCCTAAAGAGGGTGGCCTTATTTTTACTGACTTTGGAGACAAGGTTGGCCTATTCTGCATAGTGGCCTGATGTTGTCTAGGAGAGTGCTTCTTGATGTTGGCCAAAACGTGTCAGGGTGCATGCTAGCAACAGGACAATGCTTGAATTTGACCTCTTTTTGAGCAGCTTGATCATCTTTGACCTTGGCAGGACATCATGGCAAAAAAGATCCACAATTTAGTTAAGTATTGTGTGGAAAGATAACTCTCTGGTAGTTCTGGGGATATTTGCTTTAAGGATTGCTCCTGCACAGCAGAAAAGTACATAGAAGATGGACAATAAAGCTCAGAATTTGAATGTCCAAGTATAGACATATTAAAAAGTATTTAATAGGCTTATACAAAAAAATAATTGGAGCTTGATAGTACTTTTCCTCCTGTAACAAGAAAAGGAAGTTTCTTAGCCTCTCTTTTCCTCCTCCCCTGGGGTATACAAAGGCATTTTCATCTCCATTCTCCAAAACACAAGATAGTGTCAGAGAACCACAGAATCACAGAATGATATGGGGTTGGAAGAGACCTCTGGAGATCATCTAGTCCAACACCCCTGCCAAAGCAGGTCCACCTAGAGCAGGTTGCACAGGAACATGTCCAAGTGGCTTTTGAATGTCTCCAGAGATGGAGACTCCAGTGCCCTGCCACCCTTAAAGAAGTTCCTCACCATATTTAGATGGCACTTCTTATGTTCAAGTTTGTGCCCGTTACCTCTTGTCCTGAATGTGTGATGTCCAATTACTTTTACTTGCAGTTAGGCATCTGGGGCACCTCTGGCACTCAGACTTCATATACTCTATAAAGAGTGTAACTTAAAACTTTATTGACATCTAGTATAGATTGAGAAGGACCCTAGAATCATAGGATCACACCCTGTGAGTACCTGGGTGTGTACCTTTCCAGTGTCTTCCCAGAGACTCTTGCTAACATCTACAGAGTAGATATCTAAAAACAGGTGAAATGAATCCAACTGGTGCTATTATTTGGCTACACCTTCAGAAGTCAGCACCAAAGATGGAACTATTCCTCCTTATTCCTCCTATAGTTTCTGGGCAGCACTTCCTCCTTCCACTGTTTCTGGCTTGCATGACTGACTACCACCTCCCATATTCTTTCTTAATTGAGTATGTCAGAGACTTCTAATATTCTGCAGTGGTTTTGACAGCTTTCAGAATTCTGTGTTGATGATAAATATTCCCTGAAAATGTTGATTACAGTGCTGGGGAAAAGTGAGAAAAAGAGAATTCTTGTGCTTTTTTGTTGAAGTGCAAACACTCCACAATTAAAATAGTTGGTGATTTATATACAGAACTGGGAAATACTTTAGTTTTTCTTGGGGTGTTCTATTATTCAAATATTTGGAGAGCAGAAATAATGTCCCCCACAGGCTTTTACCTTGAGCAGGGAAGCCTCTAGTTCAATTGCTTGTAATTTTTTTCCATGTGTAAGCCTTTGTGTTCCTTGTGTTTCATTAGCACGATGGAGTTTGCCCATACCTGTGTAGGGACCCCCTATTACCTGTCACCTGAGATCTGTGAAAATCGACCATACAACAATAAAACGTAAGTCTCTGTCTTTCCTTCATATGCTTGTGCATGAGGGCACAGAGGCATGAGAGAATTTATTTTAGTAATATCATGGTTTAAATCAGTAATTCTGCAGTGTGCTAGTAATTTCTCCTGTGCCCCCCATTTGTGAAGTTTTGTATTACTGTGTACAATAATTAGGTGCTTCAATCATATACAACAACTATGTTATACAACACTGTCAGTTGTATTTTGATGCACGGTGTCCTGAGTATAGCAATCATGAATTTGTTGTGATTTGTCTGCAGGCTTAGCTTAATTATATTTTTGTTTTTATAAAATTACATGTACTTTAAACTTAAAGCTTAGTCTCATTCTCTTTCAATACACCTTGCAGTAGTGGCATGAAATGTAAAAAGGATTTTTTTTCCCTTTGCTTTATCAAGTTCTCCATCAAATACTAAATTTCTCTCTGTTTTTCCAACATGCAATAACCAATACAAGTACCGTTATTTTCAGTTCCAAGTTTATGAATTTTTGATACACTTATTTGTGATTTATAAAATTACACTACAATGAAAGCTGATGAGTTGGCAGTTCTGGAACTTTGCAGTAGCAACCTGCAGGAAAGATAAATAGGTCTGAGAATTGTAAAGGCTCACTCAGGCTTAACAAAAAATACCAGATGAGAAGCACTGAAAAGTCAGGAGCTGAGTGGGCTTGACCCCCTTTTCTGTGTGGGGGATATGATCAACACCAAATGTCCTGGAGTCTGGACCAGCATCTCATCTCTACAGTGCTTTTTCATGCAAGATTACTCCCTTATTGTCTCTTTAAGTATCAAGTCAGCCAGAGGTAGCTTTGCCCTTCATCCTGCTAGGAATATTAAGCAGGCATTCCTTATGTCATGTACCTTTTCCAATGGTAATGATAGTACCTAGTTAGGTATCATAGAAACGTTGGTACCACAACTAAAAAGAAATTTCTAGTCGTTCTTTTCAATGCATCTGAAGAAAATTTAAAAGTTGCACCCATGTTAATCAGTGACAGAATAATGTTAATAAATTTGAGATCTGAGAAGAGGTACTGATTATGTGTATGAAAATATTATAGTCTTTTCCCTGAAACTTTAATTACTTTTTATTCACAGAGATATTTGGTCTCTTGGCTGTGTGCTTTATGAGCTATGTGCACTAAAGCATCCTGTAAGTACCGTGGGATCAGATCATTATCATGGTATTAAAAAAGATAGTGGACAGCCTGGAAAAACTGTAATAATAATAGTATTCATAGTCAGCTACTAGAATTATTTTGAGCTTATTTATTGATATTAAAAAAATGACTGCTAGTGTTTAATTTTTTGTATTGTATCTGTTCTGTGCATACTTAAATACAGTGTATTATTATATTCTATTTCTACAACTTATAAATATATATATGTATGTCTGTGTATACACACATCAAACATGTATTTACTCTTTAATAAGTAGTAAACTTTTTCAAAAGACATATGACCAATTAAAGTAATTAAAGCCAAACTTCAAGGTTAGGCTTTGGGCATATAATTTTGAAAATACCAGTCTACATTTACTGAAGAGTTTGAAACTGACATTTCCCCAGAAAGCAGTTTGAGTCCTCAGAAACATTTTCCTAAAGCTTTCGTTTTGTTTGGAAGCACCTTCATGTCAGAAAATAACTGAGATGGTAGCATCTTCAGGAAGCTGTGTTGTCCTCAGCCTGATCTGAGCCTCAGATAATCCTCAGCCTGTGAGTATTGTGTGGAGAAGGGAATGCAGCAGAGACTAGTCCTGACAACAGGAAAAGGATGAGATTCCTGGCCCCAGCAGAAGAAGAGCTTTTGCTGAGTTTGGATGTGGGGGAAGGCAGAGCAGCACTGATAGGGAGAGCAGTTGTGCTAAGCTGAGAATAAGGGGATACTGTTGAGGAAAATTTCAGATTTCATAAAATGAGAAAACATTAATATTACTTCTTATCACTATTAGGTGGTTTATTCTGTATTGCTGCACATTTTTTAATTTGAAGGCAGGAACTAGATGCTGATGTAGATAGGAAATGCATGTGAAGCTAAGGCAAAATTTGATTATACCACCTTCAAAATAGCTATGTAAATAAAATGGTAAGGAAGAACTTGCTTTCAAAATTATTTTTGCCTGCCTAAGGCCCTAAAAACTGTATTGATGCTGACCTGTTAAGATATCTGCTGAACTGAGAGGATGATTTATCTGAGTGTCATCAGTTGTTAAAAATCAGGACTATGCTTTGGTTCCTGAGAGAACACAGAGTCTAAGTTGTGTGGAGTGAGGTTTTGAAGTTGAACAGTGGGAAGGCAGTTTGTGTGCGGGTCTGTGTTCAATAGCTTTTGGCAAAATAAATCATGTTTTTCTCTGGAAAAATTGCTTCTCTTTTACTGTATGACAGAAGAGTATGAATAAAACTCTTCCAGGTACAAAAGGACCTCCTAAGTCGTGCAACTGAAACAAGGAGAACATAGCCAGAAAATACAATCAGAGAGTGTTTATATTAATTTTCCACAGCAAACTATGGTTAGCAAGAAAGGATTTATGAAGAGATTGCATAGCACAGGGCTTCTGTCAGCAAGTACATTTTTTCAAGTTGCAGTGTCTAGTCCCTCATTTCCAACCAACAGTACTTACTGTTCTCTTCTTACTGTTTTCATTTATTAAGTTTGAAGGCAATAGTTTGCACCAGCTGGTGCTGAAGATCTGCAGAGGACGTTTTCACCCAGTGTCTCCCAACTATTCATATGATCTGAGGATATTAATTTCCCAGTTGTTTAAAATATCTCCAAGAGATCGACCATCTATCAGTTCTATTCTAAGGAAGCCCTTCTTGCAGAAGATTGTTCTCAGGTATTTGCCCTCTGAGGTGAGTGTCTGTGATGCTGCTTGTTGAGAGAAGAATATGTATCAAAGTAGTATAAACAGTTCTATGAGATACCTTTTTTCTTATGGATAACACAGGAAGAACTCAGTCACACTATGATACATAGGAAAAGGTCTTCAGGTTCACAATCTGGAGCCACGCTGATACAAGGTAATGATAATAATATCACTTAACATTAGTTCTACACTAACGATAATTATGATATATGTGATGATAATAACTTTCTCCAGCAATATGTATTGCACACTTGGATACAAGAGTTTTGCACAAGGTTAAAAATAAAAACGGGAGAAAACTGCAACAGCAAAAACATTCCCCCCAGACAGTGTGTTGCTGTCCTGTTCAGAAAAAAATAATTTTAGACCATCTCATCAGCAACATTCAGCTAGAAAAACTGCCATAAGAAAATGTCAAAACATTAATCTTAGTTCTTTTAAGAACAGGATTTACAAAACTGACTGGCTTTGGTGTAGATGCAGCTTAGGTCTGTCACATGAAAAACATCCTTACTTAATTTTGCCAAGCTATGTGCAAAAATCTTGCAAAACATGCTCCATGGTTGTTTATAAAATAATAAAGATGTATTTTACAAAATATTACAGATTAGATTAAATTGTGAGGGGCAATGAACTGTGTTTGGATTTAGTGCTCATTGTTAGATCAGATTATGAGTGCACATTCTTAGACAACATGAATGGGACTAAATGGTATCTTTCTAGGAACTGCTGAACATCTGGCATGCTTCTGGCAGCATAGCCTTTTCCTAATTTTATATTCTTCAGTATTGGATAATTATTCCTTAAATTTATGTTTGGAAGTATTAAAGTAGTTTAAACAGATTTGTGAAAATAAACCTATGTAGTTACTTAAACTACACTATGGACATTTTTTTTCCTCCCCAAAAAAGTTCTTCTGTAATATAGTGTCCTGATTTCAGGTGGGATAGAGTTAATTTTCTTTCTAGTAGCTGCTGTGTTTTGGATCTAGTATGAGAATAATGTTGATCACACATATTGTTTCAGTTGTTGCTAAGTGATATTTACGTTAGTCAGGGACTTTTTCAGCTTTCCATAGAATCTGAGAGGGAGCACACACAGGACAAGCTGGCCAAAGGAATATTCCATATCACAGATGTCATGCTCCATATATAAATAGGCGTTGGCTGGGGGGCAGGGATCCATGATTGCTGCTCAGGATGGACTGGGCAATCAGTCATTGGGTGGTGAGGAATTGTATTGCATCACTGATTTTTTATATTCTTCTACCATTAATATTACTATTTTCTGTTCTGTTACTCTTCTATTAAATTGTCTTTATCTCAACCCACGAGTTATTTTCCCTTTTTCTTTCTCTTCTCCCTATCCTACTGGGGGGTGAGAGATAGGAGGGGGAGTGAGGGGAGGGAAGGGAAGGAGGAATGAGTGAATGGCTAGTTGCCAGCTGGGGTGTTAAACCACGGGTAGGAACCCATGTTATTTTGGAAATTACTTTCAATGAGATTTATCAGCTTTCAGGGCTAATGCAAAGGGACCTGGACACCTAGGCAGTTTAAAAAATATCTGTGGTAATACTCTCATAATTTTAATATATTTTATCTCCTGGACATGATAATCTCACAGTCATTACTGAGGAAAGATTTAAAACTCACTTCGAAACTACTTAATCCTAGCAAGGACACTACTTTTACTGCAGCTAAGGTATTTGCAAAATACTGACTGACGGAATTGGAATAGTGTGTACTGATAAGGTAAATTTTTCACTTTTCAGCCCTTCTTTCCAAACTTCACAAGTACCACAACATTGTCTAGTGGTTTGTAGAATGCCAAGGGCTAGATTTAGAAAGGGAATGCCTAAGCAGGTAGACAGCTAGCCTCCCTCCAATGAAATCTGAGCCTAAGGATCAGACCTCCTCTTTTCTGTTCCTGGTACTAGTGTGAAATCAGCATTCTAGTTTATAGACGTCTCGCTTTTATTCAGTGCATTTTGCAAAATTGATCAATAAGATCCACTTTACACAAGTGTGACAAATTGTGTTTTCAAAAGCCATCATTCTAAGAATGAAAGGCAAAATGCCTAGGAACTGTGAAGTATGTTGATGATGATGATGAAAGAACGTAAGAAGCATTTATTAGCCCAACCTGTCAGTGTTAGGTGTATGCACCCTACAATGGTTTTCAACTACATGATCATTAATCACATAGAGAGCACAGAATGTAACCTTTTAACCTTTTATTGTTAAGAAGCATATAAACTTCAAAAAAGGAGACTCCAGGACCAAATTTATCCAGAACCTGGAATGGTGGTGCCTGTCAAGAAACAGGAATTATTTCAAAGAAATGAATGGAAACCACCTTCAAGAGGGCAGCATCCTATTTTTCAGGTACTGTGCATCCACATTCTGGTAATATTGCCTCTTCAGGAGGCAAATTCCTGCTTTTTAAAAGGATACAGTAAGATGTGTTATTACATTTAGCTTGATGACTACACTAAGTCAGTAGAGACAGTTAAGCTCTCCTGAAGCCTCAGCAGAGGTGTTTTAGAAAGCCTAAGAAGCAACCACTGAATTTAGGTTTTGCTTCAGTATGGTTCTTTGTAACAAAAAGAGTCAGGTGTGCTTTGCATTTGCATTTACAAAAAGGCAAATAAACTCTGTGTTTGCATTTTTGCTATAGAAGCAAATACACTGATCCTCTTACCTCAGACCTTCTGATACTTTATTCATGGGCAGAACCACTGGCACTCAGTGGATATCAGCTGTATGCTGTGTCCAGCCTCTTTGCATCACTTCATACATTTATCTTCAAGAGCATGTAATATTGCCTTGGGTGCTGGTGAGCAAAACACATTTAGGATCTGGGAGCTCCCAGCAGTAATTGCACATTGCAATTACAGTAGATTAGCTGATGGTAGGGGATGTGGAGTTCCCAGAACTACATCCATCAACTTTCCTGGGCAACCTGTTCCAGTGCCTCACCACCCTCACTCTAAAGAATTTCTTTCTCATATCTAATCTAAATTTCCCTTCCTCCAATTTAAAACCGTTGCCCCTTGTCCTGTCACTACACTTCCTGACAAAGAGTCCCTCTCCAGCCCTCCCATAGGCTCCCTTCAGATATTGAAATGGTGTTATAAGGTCTCCCTGGAGCCTTCTCTTCTCCAGGCTGAACAACCCCGGCTCTCTCAGCCTGTCCTCACAGGGAGGGTGCTCCATCCCTCTGAACATCTTCATGGCCCTCTGCTGGACCAGTTCCAACAGATCCATGTCCTTCCTGTGTTGAGGACTCCAAAGCTGGACACAGTACTCCAGATGGGGTCTCACGAGTACAGAGTAGAGGGGCAGAATCACCTCCCATGACCTGCTGGCCACACTTCTCTTGATGCAGCCCAGGATGCGGTTGACTTTCTGGGCTGCCAGTGCACATTGCCGGCTCATGTTGATCTTTTCATCCACCAACACCCCCAAGTCCTTCTCCTCAGGGCTGCTTTCCAGCCATTCTCCGTCCAACCTGTATTTGTGCCTGGGATTCCCACGTCCCAGGTGCAGGACGCTTCACTTGACTTGGTTAAACTTCATGCGATTTGTACAAGCCCACCTCTCAAGCCTGTCCAGGTCCCTCTGGATGGCATCCCTTCCCTCCAGCGTGTTGACCACACCACCAAGTTTGGTGTCATCGGCAAACTTGCTGAGGGTGCACTCTATCCCACTGTCCATGTCTCCAACAAAGATGTTGAACAGCACTGGTCCCAGTACGGACCCCTGAGGAACACCACTCGTCACTGGCTGCCAATTGGACATTGAGCCATTGACCACAACCCTTTGAGTGTGGTCATCCAGCCAGCTCCTTATCCACTGAGTGGTCCATCCATCGAATCCATGACTTTCCAATTTTGAGACCAGGATGTCGTGCAGGACAGTGTCGAATGCCTTGCACAAGTCCAGGTAGACGACATCTGTTGCTCTGCCCTTGTCCACCAAGTGTGTGGCAGTATCATAAAAGGCCACAAAGTTTGTCAGGCACAATTTGTCCTTGGTGAAGCCATGCTGGCTGTCTCCAATCACCTCATTTTCCATTTGCCTGGAGGAGGTGACCCTTGAAAACCAACCAGCCCTCTTGGGCCCCTCTCCCCTCCAGTTCTTTTTCCCACGCTACCCTCCCAATCAGATCTCTCGGGAGAGAGATTTTCAATCCACTTCACTGTCTGCTCATCCAGCCCATACTTTATCAGCTTCTCTATGAGTATCTTAGGGCAGACAATGTCAAAAGCCTCCTTTGAAGGCAGTTGCCTCGTATGCAATACCCACTGTTCTCTTCCTGTCTACCAAGCCAGTCATTTCAATGTAGGAGGTTATTGGGTTGGTCAAGCATGACTATGGTGAATCCATGCTAACTACTACTGATGATTTTCTTGTCCCTCATGTGCCAGGAAGTGGTTTCCAGGATTAGTTTTTCCATCACCTTGCTATGCATTAAGGTGGGGCTAACCAGCCTGTAGTTCCCCGGGACCTCCTTACTGCCATTTTTGAAGATACGAATGACATTTGCTTTCCACCAGTCCTCCCAATCACCACTATGATCAATCAGAGATAATAGAATGGCTTTGCAATGGCATCTGCCAGCTCCCTGAGCAGTTGTGAGTGCATCCCATCAGTCCAGTCTGCTTATGTCTTCTCTAACCTGATCCTTCTCCACCAAGGGTATGTCTTCCTTACTCCAGACTTCCCCCCGCAGTTGCAGAGGCCTGAGATTCCTGAAGGCTGGTCTTGCTACTAAAGACTGAGACAAAGAAGGCATTCAGTTCCTCAGCCTTTTCCATGGCCTCTGTCACCAGAGCTCCTGCTTCACTGGCCACATTTTTCAATTCTCTTACATTTATTTAGATGGCCTGATTTGTTCTCCCTATTGCCTGGAATTCCCACACTTCTGGATACCATACTGTAAAACTTATTTCAGTGAGGGACAAGATAAACATTTTTTGAGGTTACGTCTTCCTTGGGAATACTATTGGCAATGGAAAATATTCTTTTTATATAGCTACTGTAATCTGGACTATACCATAGGTAGATGAGCCTATTTTCAGTGTTTCTAAGAAGGAAAACGAGGGAATAGTTAATGTGTTTATCATCTATGGAAGGGATACTTAGATGCTTTTTAATTCATGTAAGAAAATAGGCCAAATTCAGCATTTTTCTCATACACCATATAGTCTACCACCATGGAAAATTTCGTGAATGTCTTAGCACGCTTATATCATGCAGTAGCAGGTAGATGATCACTTTCCCTCCATGGTTCTTATGAGAAATGGAAAAGACAGTCTTGTCACAAAGTAGAAATACAGGGATGTTTCATCACACTTTGAGAAATGAAAGGCAAGATCCCACAGGCACATAATCAAAGAGATGGTGAAATGAAGTAGCAGAGTGCTCCCCTGAAAGCAGCAGTCTGTGTATACTGCCCAAAAGTACATCCCAGGTTCCCCTTGCTCTCACATGTCAAAATGAGACCCTCCTGGAATTAATTCAGTGCTTTAGGCTTTAGAACAATGGAGTCACTCTCGGGCAATGACACTACAAAGTACAAAGCCCCATGCTGATTGACTGGCACAACTATACAGGCTGCTGCTTAATGACAGGGACTGATGGAACAGGGGAAAAGGAAAACACAGTGGTAATATTACATAAGCCCTGACAAGTTAGGAAGATTCTGGGTTATATCTAAAACAATCTGGAAAACTTTAACTATACTGTAGACAGCCTATATTACCATGCAGTTGAGACTGGGGAGGACAGGAGGGTAATTCAGACTTGTATTGATACAAATGAGAACAGATAAATTAACATCCTTTGTTATATTTTCAGCCACAGACCTCCAGATTTAAGATGGCAGAAGTGCAAGAAAGTATCAGAGTGCATGGCCATTATGGTCATTACTATGACAAGCTCGACAACTTGCAGAGGAAAGCTAATGCACATTATGACCTTTCTCATATCAGCCAAAGATTTGAGGAATACTATAAACTAAAAGGACAAGTTGCACCTCCACCTCCACCATCTGACTGGTAAACTTTTTTCACTCTACTTATTAGTGATGAACTGTCATGTATGTTTTGAATTTTGAGCCTTCCTTATTAGGTAACGCTGGACATATACATTCAGTATAATTCTTTCTCTGCTTGATCTTTGATAATTTTTTTACATACGTTTATTCCTGTCTATCCAGAAGTTCCTTCTGAATCTATTGTCCTGATGTTTGACATTTCATTGTTAAAATGTCTCCCAAATCTCAGCATTTTTTTGGGTGAGAAGTTAAACACAGGCTTTCTGGTTATATCCAGGATAAACACTGTCTTTCTTCCCACCACAATCAGAACAATATAGAGACCAAAAGCAGTTCTCCACTTGAGGGTAAATCTGCATGAAACTGTGGGGTTTTTTCCTGCAGAGCTTTGGGTTTAGATATAAAAACCCTTTCTCCAGCAGCTTCTTTACTTCAAAGCCTTTCTTTTACAAAGTAGAGATACAACCTTTTTATTACTTTAGAGATTGCCTGTCCATTCCATGATGGGCAGGTTTAGGTGTGGATGAGCTTTGAAAACCTTGAGAAAGGAAGGTAAGGAATTTTTAATACTGCCTTCTTTCGGATCCTTCCGTTAAGGTTGACTGAATCATTAATTTTCATTCAATGATGGCAGTGTTTAAAATGTTTAAGTTTTGGTTAAGGATCATCATCTTATTTTCTGAGCTGCATTGCTAGTACCTTATTTAAGGTCAATTCAGTTTGGCTCCCTGGGGCATGAGTGGATTCTGGAGGTAGAGAGTGAAATAAATAGAAATCAGGGATCTTACAAGTGACTGCTGGCTATTTTATACCAAAAAAAAGAGGTAAATGTTTAGAAACCACAAAACAAAGTTAGGCTGATAGAGTTAGGCACAGAGGAAAAAGGCTGAATATACAACCTCTATTCTGACAATTTTCACTCCTTTTGAGGATCAGGAAAACCAACTTTATTTTCATCAACACTTTCACATATAATTTATCCAATACAAGGTAGAGAAAGGATTTGCTGCACTATTTAGAAGGCTAATGTTACTGAAGTAATATGAGGGGGAATGCCTAAAGTGGATATATTTTCTTTTTGTTATTTTACTGTTGTTCCATATTTATACATGTATTTTATCCATATTTATATATTCATGTAGTACAAAGAGAACTTTGTCATATGTGATAGAACCTGTAGAGAATTATTTGTGCACAAAATAGCAGAGTCTGTGAAATATGATGTAGCATATGAACATCACTTTCTTTTCTCAGGCCTTCAGAGTATCTTCAAAGGCGTTTTGAAGCCCAACAGTACAAGTTTAAAGTGGAAAAACAGCTGGTAAGTAAATACTGAATCATAAAATAAATTCTGCAAAAGAAACTGAATGAAAATCCTAAAGATGAACTGGTGTCTTTATAATACCATCAGGTAAAAAGTTCTGCTCTAATGAATTTGTTGATCTGCTCCATAACACTCATCTTGAGGTTTTATTTTCTAATACAAAACTGTAGCAATGTAAAATTTTACTATAACTTTTTCTTCCAACTCTTTCTTCTCTTGCCTGACTGCACTCTTCAGTGGTACAGGGAGAGTGAATTGAGTGATCACTGAAGTAAAGGATCCTAAATGAAAATTCCTTTGTTCTGAGATTTATTTGTACATCCATAGGGACTGCGACCATCCTCTGCTGACCCATATTATGAGCAAATACAGCAGCAGAAAGTAAAGGAAGAACATATCAAAAAACATCAGCAGGACATGTCTAGAAAGAATGAAATGAAAGAGCAGGTAAATGAAATATCTTCCTTAAGACAGCTTCTTAGATCTCTCACACTCCTCAGCAGTATTCTTTACGTTCGAATTGATTCTTTTCCACCTGACCACTAGGAAAATAAAAGCTGTTTTCATCTGGTTCCATCTTACATAAACTGGTGAAGACTTGCACAAACTCCGATGTCCATAATAATTTCATAAAATGGCCTTGATTTTGATTTCACTTCTACTAATATTATAGGTGTTACGTCACTGGACAAACTCATGCTGGAGGACAATAGATACTCACATTTAGAAATCAGAGAAAATAGCCATGTATGCATTATTCACGTGTGTATATTCATTGTTCATAAGTTGTACTATGACATATAGAACATGATATAATAGTATCTGATGCGTACTACTTCCCTGGTACATTATAACTTTTGGAGATTATTTTAAACAGAAACAATATACTTTTCTGGTTTTTCTTTTGGATGACAGGGAAATCAAATCAATACTTCTTTCTTACATGAACACATGTAAATACATTTAATCTTTCTATCTTTGATTTATTAGGAAAAAAAAAGCCTGAATAAATATGAATGTATTAACTTTTACATAAGGTCGGGGTTTGGAATAAGAACATACTCATCATGTAGACGTTCTTCAGAGACTGTTGCTGTTTAGTTCCACAAAGTCTGTACTAAATATGCCCAAAAATGAAATTTGACAGATTTGTCCATTTGTGACATGGGCAAATTAGGATAGACTCTCATATAAACAGTAAGACAGAGGTCCTTAGCACCAAAATTATCTTTTGGCCAAATTTGAAGTTTTTGCTCTAAAGCATAGGAATGTTGAAGTGTCTTTAATAAAAGATTATCAGGGTTTGTTTCACTTTGGCGAGCAGTTGCAATACAATAAATGTTACATGATTTTTTTTCCCTCCTAATTTACAGTCCTCTATTTTTGCATTGCAACCTTAGCATCATTACTTAGTCCTTATGTTATTCTTGGAATTAGCTGTTTCAGATATAATTCTACAGCTAGCATGGAGCAATCGGGAAAACATCAAAAAGGTTAAAGTGTGGAAGAATTACGAGTTATAACTCCAAAATGTCATATAATAGGAAGTATCAAGCAATTTTTAAAATTGGCAGTAAAGCACATTGATCCCCTTTTCTCTTACATACACAGTTTGATATGCATGGAACATTTTGTTTAGCTAGAGTTATTTCTCTATGTATTTCTAATACATATGTCTTCTACCTTACTGTTCTTTAATAGGAGTACCTGAAACAATTGCAGAAAATTCGGGAAGAATACCAGAGCGATATAAAAGAATTCAGATTTAGAGCAGGAGTACTTCAGGTAACAAAGCTCAAACATACACACAGTCATATTTTTCTTTTGTAAGCTAGTACACTTAGTTAGAAATTTCTAGAGTACTGTGTTCAGTTCTGGGCTCCCCAGTTCAAGAAGGACAGGCAACTGTTGGAGAGGGTACAGCAGAGGACCACAAAGATGATTAGGGGACTGGAACATCTCTCTTACGAGGAGAAGCTGAGAGACCTGGGTCTTTTTAGTGTGGAGAAGACTGAGAGGGGATTTTATCAATGGTTATAAGTACTTAAAGGGTGGGTGTCAAGAGGATGGGGCCAGTCTTTTTCTGGTGGTGCCCAGTCACAGGACAAGAGGAAATGGGCACAAACTTGAACATAGGAAGTTCCATCTAAACATGAGGAGGAACTTCTTTACTTTGAGGGTGGTAGAGCACTGGGACAGGCTGCCCAGAGAGGTGGTGGAGTCTCCTTCTCTGGAGACATTCCAAACCCGCCTGGACATGCTTCTATGCAACCTGCCCTAGGCGGACCTGTTTTGGCAGGGGGGTTGTACTAGATGATCTCCAGAGATCCCTTCCAACACCATATCATTCTGTGATTCTGTCAAATTAAAATGAAATTTTTATAAACATGTTCCCTAGGAGAATCAAAAAATACAAGATAAGACCTATCTTGTGAGTCAAGGGAAAGCTGAGGACCAGTCTGAAACCAAAGACACAGCTGAAACAGGAGAAGAATCACGTCAGGTATCCATTCCATCTCCTACTCTGAATGGAACTTTTTAGGCACATCCTGCATGGTCTTTGTTTCACTCTCTGTGTGACAAATCTGAAAAATAGTAAAAATTAATTCTCATCAGATGCTTGTACCATATGTGAAAGTCTGCCTGGGTTCCCTTTATAAATAGCCTGGAAAATTTCTTTGGCTGAGTCCTGACTTATTTTGGTAATTCTTTTTTCATCAGTAAATATAAAGGATGTAATTTACTTAATGTCTTTTTGTGGTATGTTTCTTTTCCTTGCTTTCTGAGTGAAGTAAAGAAGTCATTCACAGTGCAAATCTTTATGAGAATTCTGTGCAGAAGACTGAGCAATTCATGACAGCCCAGAGCAGCACTGTGTGGGAAGTTAAAACCCAGTTTTATGTGGAGTCCTTACTGAAACAAAAATTTGGAAGAAGTGGGAGGAAGAGGCAGAACCAAAGCTTTCCAGATATAGTACTCCTCCAGTTTTTCTCATCAAATACTACCAAAGCATACTTACTGGAATGGAGTTTCAGAATTGTTCTACTTTTACTTTGCAATATTGGCACTGTGAACACCCAATGAGGTTTCCAGACCACACGGATTTCTGCAGCAAGAGGTCCACTTTTCTTCAAGTGAAATGAATGAAAGCCTGAATTTATGAAAACTAACTTCAGTGTGAAAAATTCCGGTCTGTTCTGAAAGGAAAACAGCCCTGATCCAGCTACTAGGATTCTTCAGTCAGGATTTGCCTCATGTGGTGCAGGACTTCCTGCGCTGTTCAAGGGACAGACATTGCTACACTATTGCAGCTGGAACTTGGGCCAAACATACCAATAATAGTAGGATTCTCTTCAGCGATTTTCACAGATCCTGGATCTGGCTTTTACTAAAATGAATTCACTCATCACTTGATGGGATAAAGTAGGTCATAGGTGGCGAGAGCCACGATAGGAGAGAAATTATATCCCCAGTGGTTGAATGGGAAATGCATGATAACAAAAGAGAAACCCTAGATTTTGAACCTGTTGCCTTACTTCATGGGCACTCCATCTACTGGAGAAACTGCATAGATATTTTTAAAAAGTGAAATCTGTGTATTGTTGTGGTTCCACCTGAGGTTGAGGACATGTCGTAATTGTAGCAGATCACTGAAGGAGCTGCATACAATTACTTACTTTGCTTTTATCTGACAGGTTGTAAGACAGGACATGGGATTATGAAGAGGAGTAATTAAATATTTTTTAGAAGTTACCAGAAAACAAGTTACTATGAAACATGGCTATACTTTCTACAATCATAGGTTTCTATTATAATCTTGATTTCATCTTTTCAAAAGTTTTCCAGAATGAAATCAGCCCGTCATCTTGCATATGATAATAAAAAATAAAAGATGTATTCTTTATTTCTTGACACAGTACTTTATCCTCCAAACACAGGTTTCTGAAAAATCAGAGGTTTGCACTTTATACGAGGTTTCCTATTTTTCCTTTTTGCCAGATAAGCCAGAATTACTATTTCTTTTAGTATTAGATTCTAAATAAGGCAGCAAATGGGATATTCTTACAGATATAAGGAAATCAGTGACTATATTTGCTACTTAAACAAGTCTTCTTTTACAGAGTATACACGTCCTGGTTCCAAAGAGTGTATTTTAAAGTTGGATTGTTTTTCCTCCTTCCAGGACATGGAAGAAAACTTTAAACAAGTCAGACTCCAGGATAGGCCAGACCAAAAAATCTTAGAAAAGAAACATAACACAAAGGTATCCATCCTGATTGTTGTGTTTTTTTTCTCCATTTTCTTCCACATTTCAAATGACTGTATTAACACGGTAGCTCTGGAAATCAGGTTATATTAAAGTAAATTAAGAGTGCTGATCTACTGTTTGTTAAAAGTTTATATGAGAATAGATACAGAATTTGTATAGAGTTACTAAGAAAATAAATGAGCTTTTATGATCATTTGAGGGAGACTCCCTTTAGATATTCCCAGCTAGCAATCAATCCCTACCTACTCATATTTATATCAAACTGCATTAGTAGTGCATGGGAACTCACCTTTACTCACAGTTTAAATGAAGTCAAGTCAGGCTGCTAATTTTTTAACATTTTGTTACAAAGTATTAGTTTCTATAGTGCCTTTTAAATTGTAGAAGGGGATGGGAATTGAATGAAAATGCACATAAGATATCAGAAAGGTTTCTGCCCATAACACCATTGTGAAGTGGACTAAAGGTCTGTTGTGAAATACTGCACAGAAGCAGTACAGGGTTCAAATTTTAACACTGGTTGAGAACCAGCTGTAAGAACCAACTCTGTGTATTGCAAGGATTTGAATTAAATTATTATCAAAACCACCTTTCCTTAAAATCAAAAGTGGATGCAGCCATTTGAAAGTATTCGTAAACTATGTTTAGAGTAGTCTATTTTTGTCCAATTTCTTCAACTTTGATCCTGTTAAATAGAAGAAAAATATTGTTAAATAGAAGTTATTTTCAAAAGAAGAGTAATTTTCAAGTTTTCAGTTCCATACAAACTGTGTACATTTAATTAAATGTTTTTACTTAATAAAATAAATTAATGAAGTGTATGAATTTTCTTTAGGGAGGAGTAAAGTTTGAAATTAATTTAGATGTATGTGTTCCTGAGGGAGATGGCATTCAAGAAGCAGAGGTACGTGGTAGTTAAGGTCAAAGCATTTTCATTAGTAATCTGAAACCATGACAGTAGCTCTGTGATCTAAGGTTTGTTTCCATTACCATCATCCTCTACTGTTGTTATAATGAAGCTTCCTATTGGGGATTTGTTGACCTATTGCATATCTCTGACCTTCTTCAAGAGGATAATTGCTTAGAAGGAAATTGGATGATGTCTGGGTCAATCTTTCACATGGTAGAAGATGAAAGAGTGCAGATATTTACCTTTTGTAAGTGGGGCTTGAGGAGAAGAACTCATCTCAAAATTGAGTTAAGTCTGCAAATGCCAAATTTGATTTGTAAATTGTTTCAGTACATTTATGTTTCTTTTCACAAAGCAAGAATAATACTGTAATGAACCAGCTGTTATTTAGAAAAAGTAGAAGTGCAACAGACAACATTATGTGATTTCACTTATTAAACTGACATTTGTGGCTGATTGACATGTAGTAGCTGCATGTTAAGATTTTTATTAGTATATTAGAATTTTTATAATATTTGTCCTTCTGTTGTTTCACATCTCTGCAGAGCCCCATGCAGCCCTCTGATACACAAATCACAATGTGACTTTTGCACTCTGCTTCTTCACTTTTTGTTACACAATTTTCCTGTGCATACATGAGACTGGCTGGCAAACACAGTAAAATGAGAAGTGATTGGTTATTGTCCTATTTTTTTTCCTCTTTCCAGAGTAACCTGTTGTTTTTTTCAGGTACTAGATAAACTCCGTCAGACTTTGACTTTTGTGGATGGTGAGAATCTTAAGGAGAAATTGGTGGAAGTTTATGAAGATCATGTGGACAGAGCTTTGGAAGAACTATCTGGATACCAAGCAGGTATTTCTTGGGGAAATGCAATGCTGAGTATTAATCCTGAAAATTACGTAGGATTTAGGTAAATTCAGTTAGTCCAGGCTATAGTAAGTTTATCTGATGAGCTCTCTCTTTATATCACATAATATTATCATCCCACTAAAATTTATATTAAAAAAAAGAAATAGCTTTGCCATCTTTTTTTTTTTCTTCCTGTTAGAGTCCAATGACATAGATGATACAAAAGAAATCAGAAAACATTGGCAAGCTGGAGCCCCTCAGACACTACTGAATTTTTTAGCTGACGCTGATGTCACATCTGTATGTCCTACCATGGCTGAATATGAACTTGGTAAGAAAGTTTTGGTTTTTAGTGAAAGTAGGGAAAAATTCTGGCTAAAATTCAGCCAGACTACTTGCAGGCCTTTGCCAAAACACTTCCATACCAGAATGTTCACATGACCTGGCAGGCTTTTAATTGCAGAAGTTCATAATAACTGCAGTTATTGTATGTGTTAAACCATAGAATTGAGTCATCATTTTCCACAGACATATTGCAATCATGTTGTGCTGCTCACACATATTACAAGGGCTGCATTTTATGAATCACTCTGTGGCCTGGGTAGCAACTGTTAAAAATGCCTGTTTATGCACATAATTAACACCAGTTTTTCAGGCCTTGAGTTGATGTCCCGTAAGTACTGGAGCTGTCTGTTGCCAAAACCGTCCCAGAGTGTGGTAGAGTTTGGTTCCCGGCTCCTCACACAAGTGTTGCTACACAGTCACGAGTGCATCCACACTCAGGTGTGGCTGTGGTGATGCTCCTCTTCAGAAGAGCTTAATCCCTGGGTTTCGTACATACCAGTGCATTTATTCCCAGGCAGCCATCTGTCTCCAGTGACTGGTTGCTGCAGACAAGGAGCTCTTCCGGCATTCCAGCATTCCCAACAGCCCAGATACACAGAGGTAGCCTGAAGAGTTTGCACAGACAGTGAAGACGAAGCAGAATATTATTAATAAGCTGCTGCTTCTTCATTCTGCTTTAGATGAAAGAGCAGAGGGTGCAAAAGAAACAGGAACTTCTTTGAAGCTTTTCCAGCCCCTAGAAGCCGACAAGTTTGAGAGCAAGGACTGCTCAGTGAAGCTGCACCTTTCTATTCCAGGCTTAATAAGCAGTTACTTGAGCATTAAAACTGGAGTTAGAAATTTTTAGTGACAAATAGTCCAAACTATTTTTTCTCTGCAGTATCAATCAATTCAAATATTTAAAAAAAAAACTTAGGAGTATTCCACAAAGGAAAAAAAAAAAAAAGAAAGGGTTCCAGCATTACCCAAAAGGAAGAAATCAATGTCAAGACTAGGAATTCTGAATCTGACAAAAGGCAGTGCCAAGCTACAGTCATGCTTTAGTAACCTGAGAACCTTGCTGTTCCTCAGCTGACCATGCTATTCTGCCTGAAGAGATCCCGGAAAACAGGAAGCAGTGGAAACAAATGCCACCAGGGACACTCCTGAACATCTTAGCGAAAGCAGAGCTGTCTAACGATTCCTTAGTCTGTCTTGAAGAAGAAATAGGTAGGATGTTCGTTACTGTAAATTCTGCAAGGTTTTCTTTAGTGTATTATTTCTTTTACCATCGTCAGAGTGTCTGTGATGAGAGCCAACCTTTTGAAGCAGTTGGGAAACGAGAAATATGTAGGCAGCCTGTCACAGCAGACACTTCTCTGTCCTGTGGCAGTGAAAGGCCTCTTTGAGGGTGTTGATGTTGTCAATAGCAAGGGAAAGGGCAAGCCCTACTTAATAGGTTATTACTTTCATTTGTCATTCTTTCATTTGCTTGAGTAGACAGAGGTCAGCTCCTACTGACAGCAAGTTGGCAGGTACCCGAGACCTGCATCTAGCCTCTGCAACTGCTGATGTTGAAGAACCCTGTAAAAAAGCATTTATAGAAATTCATGTATTTCTGTAGAACAGCTGTAAATTGTAGTATGTGATGCTTAAACTAGAGTGGTGACTTAACTTTACAGCATGGTCCATGCTGGTACATCTGACACTGAGGTTGATTAAAACTCACTTAGACTGCAGCGCACTTTCCTAAAGTAACAGACTGTTTTAAAAATGACATTTACTTTGCATCAAAATTTTTAGCTAAAAAACTGGAGCATGTTTCCACAGAAAGATGCTGTAAATGTAATGAGACATTGTGAAGTTTTTTTCACACTCTACTGAATGTATAATTGGATGGCAGGACTTTTAAGACAGCTAAATTGTACATGCCAAATTTCAACAATTTTAATGGCCCATGAGGCATATCTTTCATTTGCAGCTGTGCAGTCAGCACTCTCCTGCTAATTATGCCTCACATACGTGTTTTCTCATAGCGTAACAAGCTCTTTTAAAACTGCCCCATCCTGAAGGCTAAACCAGCTAAATGTAACAGCTAAATTCCTCTCCTAAGACTAGCTTTATTGCTCACACATTAAAAAGACAACCAAACCCCCAAATGAAATTCAAACCACTTTTCACTAATGTCAGCAGTTCATAAAGGTGAAGCAAGAATAAGTCAAGTCACACAGGTATTCTAATTGCTGATGCTTTTATCAGTTACATTTATTAAAATATGGTGCACTCTCAATACTCAATGCCCTGCTGCTCAAGCCGAGTTTGTGGAGCGCAGAGTTACAGATTTCTGTGGGATCACATGCAGAATTTAGTCTTTATACTAAAGCAACTCTTAGCATTGTGTTCTCCCACCTTCAGGTCGGGGTTACCCTTCAGTCTTTGAAAGCAAGCACTTTTAGGTAACCATAGCAACATCCACTTAGCAATTGTCAGCCTTTCCCAAACAGCTCTCCTCTAAGTTTTCCACTGAAAATGCAGACCCCTGCATTGGGAACTTAAACTTCTTAACATTAGATGACCTTTCTTACTTAACTTTTATAGTCCTGTGGTTGTGGTCTACAAACACACTACGTTCCACTAAGCAGAAGTTACCCACCACTGAGTGAAACAGCACAGTATTTACATTGTTTCAATTTGAACAACAGCAAGAAAAAAAATAAAAATCAAGCATTTACTTATTTTCTGTTACTTTACATACACTTTTACAGTTAGCTAATATACAAAGGAGGTTCAGGTTGGATATTAAGCAAATTTTTTACACTGAAAGGGTTATCGGACATTGGAATGGGCTGCCCAGGGAAGTGGTTGAGGTACCATCCCTGGAGGTTCAAAAGACAGGTTGACAGAGTGCTTAGTGACATGGTTTAGTGATGTTTTTTTTGTCAGAGTTAGGTTGATGGTTGGGCTAGATGATCCTAACAGTCCCTTCCAACCTAGATGATTCTATGAGTCTATGAAATAAAGGAACATTTCTTTTCCTTTCCAGATGGGAAATTAACTATGTTGCCTCCAAAAGAAAACAAGGAAGATCATTCAGAAACATACGCTGCTGTTGCTGTTGATGGAGACAGACTTGAGCCAAGATCAGACGACGAAGACACGTAAGTCAAGCCCATCAGAAGAAACATCCATACAACTGTACAGTTTCCATGAAACGACAGGTTGCATTGCCTAAAGCTTTCCTTCTCTTCTTTTAAATTCATAAATGAAGAAAACTTGTTTTACAGACTTTGCTACTTTTAGTTTCTATAATTTAATGTCACATACCAATGCTGTCATAACAAATGTTATGCAGAAGTATTAACATGGCTTCGCAGCTCCTGTTCTCTTACTTTATATATGAACGCATATAAAACATCTCAGGGAGAAAGAAGAAACAGTTCGCATTTTGTTTGTTGCTTGTGCATTCTTTATGAAGTGTGTAAAAAAAGGATCTCAAAGACCTTGAAAGGAGAAAGGCTTGTAACAAATAAATATTTAATTAATATAATTATCTTGGTTTACTTTACAGAAATTTTGAAGATTCTGAAGATGAACTCAGACATGAGCTGGAGGAATCTCTGGAAAAAGTGGCAGCTTCTCCGGCGGAGAGAACCATGGAGTCTCCCACCCTTTCAACAAATAAACGTCAAGCAGATGAAGAAGATAAAGATCAAGAGATGAATTTACCTTCCAAACTACTTGGCAAATCTGACGATGATTTAGGAAATAATCATGGGTCATTTAGTGTTGACACACATAATGAAAAAAGCAAGCAGGAAGCAAGAGCCACCTAGAGCAAAACTTTGGATTGCTTGAAATTTCAGCCACATCAACTAACAAAATTTAAGGATAGCTGACATTAAATGCCAAGTTAAATCAACTGCTTTTCAACAGTGCTAAACACTCAATTACAATTGGTAGAAGGTGGTTACTCATTTGTTTAAAGGAAAAAAAATCAGGCTACTTTTACAATGTCTAATGGTTGAAAAATCTTCATCCAGACCGAAATGCACTTTCATCTTTATTATTCTGAACTGCCTGGGACTTCTCTAACGACACTTGCTTCAGCAAATTTTTGATTGTGTACTCTCATTAATCATTTTTGTATCACGTAAGAAATTCTCCTAGTGTGTTATGTTTCCCCAGCTTAATCAACTCCTTGTTTTAGGAAGCTCTTCCAGCTTTTCATATTCTTTATGTGCTGCCAATACAGCTTTATAATCCATAGTTCCATTTACACAGTACTGACCTGACGTAGTATCACCAACTGCTCCGCAGTTTTATATAGTTGCAATAAAAGGGTTTATTAGCACCATGAGAATTGTGCATTCCCCAGTTCCTAATAAAACATGGAACAGTCAGATCTTCCAACCATCTTTTTTCACATACAAAATTTCACATAACGCAGGTGAAGCTTAGAGGGAAAACCATGTTCTAAAGTCTGATTCCAGTACCTTATTGTACTTCTTTTAGCTTGCTGAAATATAAAATACTGCTCTGATGGCTCAAAAAAGGACTATATGTTTTTTCCATTTTTGATAAAAAAGCAGATGTGCAATTTTTGAACATTTTGTTCCACGATGTTCTGTTTTATAATAAGCAGTACTTCAGGGCTTTAAGGTCCATGTTTGTATAGCATTTAATTATGCCTCTAATCTAGACCCTTCTATTCTCTAGGAACAGAAAACCTTTCAGTAGAACAGGGTTGGAAAAAATACCATGAGGTTGTCACACTGAAAGGGCATGAGGAAATAGCTAATATAAGGATCATAAACAAGTGCAATTATTACACTTATTAAATAGCAGGCTAGCAAAAACACCGTATGATTAACCTAAAGGAAGCACTGTAGGTAATGAAATCTCCAGAACCACAATTAAACTCCCATGAGTTTAATTAAAAATAGAACTTTGCCACAGAATGGGGGACAGCAAATTGAAAACGTCCTACAGATTCTGGAAAATAAATCCTCTGGGTACAAAAGCTATCAGACAAAAGTGCTGACTTTAAAAAGTGTGACTGTGGGTGATGAGTCATGAAATGGGTGGAGACTGAAAGTACTCAGTAAATATAAGAATTTACAGATGCGGTTCTTTTAGCAAGGAAATATGATGGTTCTGTGAATTCAGAGGGTTTTGCAGTGCCCTGTACTGTCATGCAGTCAACACAGAAAATTTTTAAGAACATTTCTTTCCCAATAAAAAAAAAAAATTACACAAAGAAGATACCCTGACAGAAAGAAAAAAAAATTCTTTATTGAATGGGACCAAGGGATCGTAGATTAGATATATTTACAGGTGACACAGTCAAATATAAAAAGTTAATTTTATTCACATACATTTTTATTCATATACATTTGTTTAAATAATGGCTCCACAGATAACAGGAATGTATCTTCAAAATGCTGGTCAGAAAACCTGTGCACAGAGCAACGAGCATTTTCTCTGATCTCTAACCTTTTTTGGGGAGACAAAGAGAGGATATAAGCCATGGTCTCAGCATAACTGTCCTCGTTTTCGGCCAGGAAGCCTGTAATATGTCCTTCATAGGGTACCACAATGTCTAATTTGGGGCCTCCAGAATTGTGAGCCAGGATAACTGTGCCAGCTGCCATACATTCAACTACTCCTGTAAAAGATATGAAACATGCAGATATGAATATGCACGAGGGACTTTGGCTTTCAATAAGGCATTGGAAAGTTAAAAATACAGTAAAATTCACCCAGAATTATAAGTAACTAGAGGCTGCCTTTCTAGATAAATTTGAAAAATACAGAGTAAGTGGTCTCATAAGAAAAAAAAATTTAAGTTTTTCAGTCCTAAGGACTGAAATGACAGTTTCTCTTTAACACAAAATTGAAATTTGAAATCAGATACAATTGCTTAGGTTGTGGTTCTTGTAACATATTTGATTTACATGAGATAGATTATATCACCAGTATATATGGTGGAAAAAAAGAGCTAGATACTGAAACAAATGTAAAAATAAACGTTGAAGGTAGCTCTGTGACAGGACACTGCAACACTGGTTTTATGGTATGGTGCCAGCTGCAAATAATAATTAAAAATTAGGGCTTAATGGAACTGTATTCATTTTCTCATTCACACTGAAGAATTTTATCAGTTCAAAAGATACTGAGAGAAAAACTGACTATGCATATTTCAATCAGATGATACTCAGAATTTCAGTATTTTGCAAATGAAAAAGTCTTTATGGCTTTTGAAAACTCACCAAGACAAACTAGTAAAAACAGTTATGGCTACATCTGTACTTTTGATGGAGGAAGTTTTAAGGAAATGGGAATCCGACAGAAAGATTTCCTCAGTCAAAAGCAGTGGAATAGGAATAGTATATGATGGATATATAAAGTTCAATTCTTTTTGTGGCTCTAGAACAGACATCAGCAATCACTTCAGTTGCCGATTCTTTTAATTCTGATTCAATTTTTAAGAAGTTTCCCTAGCTGAAAAATTGCCAACTGTAAATAATGCTCCAAAGTTTCAGAACATGTTTTTTACAGGTAAAAAGCCACTGGAGATGAAGGTGAAATTACACTAAAATTCAAAATCACAGTGTGATTGTATGATTTATTTTTTTTTTTAATTTACTTAACTAAGCTGTTTGGGAGGGAAGGGAAATATGAGAAACCATTATTTCCTTTTTGTGGCAGATGCTTCTGGAAGACACTTCAGAGTAAAATTTTTTGTACCAAATTCCTATAAACTACTACTCCTGATATTTACTTAACTTGTACTCTCATGAAGTCTGATGACATTAACTGGAATTTAGTCACATTGTAGCCAAGCACGGCATCCATCTGTTTGGCTGTCCTTGTAGATTTATAGCAGATAAGCAATCTTACATTACCTTTCAAGGTCAGGACTTGCCTAATCCCAATAAAACTGAACCCGACGCCTTAGTCCTGTGCGACAGCACACTGTAAACCAGGCCTCAGCTCCTCTTTGGCATTCTGCTCCGTGCTATGGCAACTGATTTAAGGACTTGATTTAATTGCTTTAGCACAGGTGCCTAGCACGGTGAGATTGACCAAGGGTACCTGGTGGCAACTACATGGGGCTTACAAGTAGAGAGACAGGATCTGTGGGAGACTCACCTCTGAATCAGCAGCGAGAGCCCCATGGCATAAACTAGATATTTCAAATGGCAGTTGGGGCAGGTGAAACACCATCAAAATCTCTAGACATGGAAGCCTACACATGAACTGTGTCTAAGCTCCCCTGCAGCCAGGGAAGACAACAGGGCACAATCTAAGGTGCTCAAATAGATATACCTGCTGCCTCTCGGTGCTCCCCTGGGTACAAAAGGCACCTGTGTAAGGTGGCAAACCTAACACAGGACCTCAGAGTGACCCATGAGCTTACAGTGATAGCTGGACTGCAGGCAGGACATCTTGGGCAGCAAAGCTGGAACTAGCTGGCTCTTTAGGTGACTAGAAGATGCCCATAATAAACAATCTACAGCGCTGCAGCTTGCACTATAGTAGCACCTAGTGGTTAGTCATCTGAATTGGTCTTGTAGGCTCTACGTCAGCTAGATAACCTCTGAGGAGAATAGCAGTAGGACATCTGCCTGTCTGTGCTTAGACACCTACACTAAGGAGCCTTAATCATGAACTGTAGCCCTCCCCAGCTGGGCCAAACGGCTGAATACTGAGGAAAGATACTGACCGATCCCGAAGTGCTCATTCCACATCGTATGCAGGCCAATGGTGGCCTCGGCCAGGTGTCTCTTCAGCTCCTCAAAGGGAATGTTTATTCTGAACTTCACGTGGTTACTAACTCCCAGCTCTTCACAAAGACGTTTAAGGTTATTTACACGCTCTTCATCTTGCTGGTTACGACAGCCTCCAATTAAGATAAGCTTCAATGATGGCTGCTGCCCCAGTCTCTTCTCTTTCAGCAGTTTAGCAAAGGCTCTGATTTGCAAAGGGTGATCTTTTTCAGGCCTGAACTGGCTGACGGAAACAATGGAATGCTCAGCGGTGCTGTTCTCCTCTTCCAGTGGAATATCCAGGAAGGTCTGAACGTCACAGGGTGGATACACAACACTAGTGCAAGCCCCAGCTCTCCAGAGGGAAAGAATGTGATTTAGCGTCCAAGAAGAATTAACCATAACCACATCACTGCAGGAACCAACCAACCCGTACATGAAAGCAAAGAAGTAGTAGTAGATGAGTTTGAATTTGCTGAAAAGAGGACTGTTTGTAATGAAGGCTGCATTGTTAAACCTGGTATCCTGATTCCTAACGACAGAAAGCATATCGGTGCTGATAGTGGGATAATGGACGTAGCAGCCAACACGACACCCTCCTAAATATTTGAAGAGGGGAAGTGTGAAGGCATAACCCATTGAGTCAATATAAATGTCAGGAACACACTTTAGAAGGGCTTCCCAGCCGAGAAACACTGATCCTAAACTTTGTCCCAGCAAAGTGAAATGAGGGTAAAGAGAAGCTTCCACAAGGTAGCGTTTTTCTAGAAATACAAACTTCACGGGATGAGTTAATTTAATGTTGAATCTTCTGAAAGCGCCTTCCACTATTTCTTCTCCAGTGGCATCTCTGTCACCGGTGTAAACAACACATGTTACATTTCTGTACCTGCAAGAGTAAAGAAAGGGAATTTCATATGTTCTTCTCTTCAAATTTTGTAACATAAAACTAAAATATTATCCATTCAAAATTTCTCAAAAAGCATGTGACAACAAATATCTGGCCTAGCTCTGAAATTATTTTATCTAAATTACCCTTTTCCTTACAGGTTTTTTTTTTTTCTGATCTGCAGGAAAACACATAGCTGAAGACTTGGGGAAATTTAAATTTTTTTTTGAGTACAGCATAAAAGGAACTTGGTATTACTCTACAGACTTAAGAATGCTTTGCCATACACTAGGAGATGTCTGTCCACTGCATAGCATGAGGAAAATGCAGGAGACTGGGCAAGCCAGTGGACATGCCAATATTAAATCCATTTTAGATATTAACTTGTTTTGCCTCCTGCACCAAGAGGGAAGTATCAAGATTATCTTATCAGTTATCTACTGAAGAGTTATGCCCATACAAAGTTCCATACCGCCAGTGGAAAACTGATGAGAGAGGAGGGGTTTTCCCAAGGAGAGAAAGAAGTGAAAGATGCCACAGCAGGATAGGTCAAAATCTGGGTAAAGGGATGAAGTGGAATGGTGCAACCAGGTGAAACTCGGATGTAAAAGAAAATACAGGACCAGTAGAATAATGACACTTATTTAAGTATGTAAAACACAAAAATGTACATAAATAATACCATCAGTAGCTGAGAATGAAATACAGTATTTGATAAACATATATGCTTACTTTTTCTGGAGCGTTCTTATGGCACACCACAAGACTCTCTCCCCACCACCACCTGCATTGCAATATGGGTGAAAAAAGGCAACCAGCAACGGCCGCTCCCCATCTTTTCCTGCTGAGGTCAACTGTTTTTTCCTTTGTTGTATCCAGAGCCGTATTCCCCACAGTAGTACCACCAAGCAGACACACAAAATTCCACTTAGAAATAATGCAGGTATTAACAATGAGCACAGCAATCTGAAACAAGCCGGAAATTTTAAAATATAAAATCGCTTTAAAGAACTACTATGTATGAAATTGAGAGAGAAGTGCTTTTAGGTAGAGCTATAGGGATTTTCAGCAGTTTCTTGAATTCTTCTAAGCTTGGAAATCATCAATACACATGTCTCATTTCAACAGTTATGGAAAGTTACAATTCTACACTGTTTAGCCAAAGATTTTTTCCCTACTGTTATCTCTCAATCATTTATTATTGTTTATTCATACCATATATCTATCTCCATGTGCTATATAAAGTTTCATGCCCTTAGCAATCTGGCAAAACACAACTAGTGAACTGATTTCTAAATAGATTTTTAAGAGATTTCTTCAGTCCAAGCTCCTGTTCAGCCTGCCTCAGCGTGAAGTGCTTTGGTAGAGTTACTTGGACCAGCCTGCAGAGCATGATCCAGAACCTGCCTTTTCCATTCCCCGGGGATTTGAAAGGCTATGTCAATTGTTCAGAAAACCCCCAAGCAGTTTCTCTGTTTAGAGACCTGCTTCTTCAGGTCTCTAAAGCAATCTCTGACAGGGGCACTCCCTTTGCTCACCCCCACCTCCCTGCACAGCTCTCCTAACCCAGGAATAGGAGGTATCTCAAATGAATTTCTTCTCGGCCTACAGAGCCGTGACAAACATCATTTACTCGTCACCAAAGGGCCTGCCCGCGGCCAGCTGCCCGTCACGACTGACACCTCACGTAAAAAGACACTTTCATTTTCGGGATGAAGAAGCGGAAAAAGTCCATCAACCCATCCGAGGCCGGCGGCGGAGCGAGAAGGAGCCAGGTAGGGCCCCGTCCCTTCTCGCCCTGCCCAGCGGCCTCCTCTCCTCAGGGACGGGTGCGTGACGGCCGGGTAGGCCCGGGGGGGGAGCAGATGCGAGAACGCGGCCGCGGATTGGCAAGGGGTCTCCTCCTTCCCTGCACTCTCTGCTGCCTGGACCCCCTCCCTCCATATGGCCCACGGCCCTCAGCCACCGCCCAGTACCTGATGAGCCCACACAGACACAACCCTCCCGCCACCATCTTGGAGCGCACCCCCAGGCTCTTCCGCCGGAAAGGGATGACTTGGGGCTGGGCGGGGGCGGGGCCAGAAGGGCATTGCCTTCCTCTCATTGGTTGGCGGCGGGAGATAGACAGAAGGGAGGGGAAAGGGGCGCGGTCCTGGCGGGTGGGCGGGACCGGCGCGGGGAGCGTGGCGTCTCCTCAGTGGGGCGGGCGGTTGCGCGCGACGGCAGCGTCGTTTCCGCCCCTCAGGGGGGGCGTCTCCATCGCTGTGGAGCCGCTCCTACCTCCTCCTGCCCCTCCTGCCCCTCCTGCCCCTCCTGCCCCTCCTCCCCCTCCCCCTCCCCCTCCCCCTCCCCCTTCC
>JAOQGH010000001.1:178571416-178604363 GCA_025769975.1 Gallinago jamesoni | reverse complement strand
CCTCCCCCTCCCCCTCCCCTGCCTCCTTCCCCTTCCCCTTCCCCTTCCCCTTCCCCTCCCCCCCCCCCTCCCCTCCCCCTCCCCTCCCCCCCTCCGGGCAGGGCCCGGGTCTGGGCCGGGGTCCGGCGCACCGCGGCACGGTGTGGTATGAGGGGAGGAGGCAGAGGCCTTTCCCTGGGACAGGGGGTTTGTTCTCCCGCATCCACCACTCGCTAATTTTCTCTGTAAATACTGGCCCCGCTCTCCGGCCAGAAGAGGGCGGTATTCGATGTCCTGTCTTCCAGTCCTGCCTTAATCTCCTGCTTGTAAGTGAACGCCTCTTTACAGAGAGGTACCTGGTCTGCTCTCTGTGAACCTGTGCGACTTAACTCTGTTTGGCCGAGGACAGGATGTCCAAAATACCCTGTGCCTGGTGCCAACCCATGAATATGTTTATGTGGCAATTTCGACTGGAGGATGTCTAGGCTGTCTCTGGCTAATACACTTTGCTTCCTGATTTGTCTTCATTTGGAAGTATATGCACAGTCCAGAGAAGGAGTGTAGAGATGAGTGTAGTTCAGAGCACTGAGCAGTGCTGTTTCTTAAAGTGCTACTAATGATGTGTTCAGTAAACAGCAAGGCTTTGTATTTCTAAAATGGCTTCCCTGGAACAATGGAGGAAAATCCTGCTCTCCTGGGCCCTGGAAAGTGCTGAGTAAAAGTACCAGTTTGTAGGTGAGGAGGTGCTTAGGCAGAACAGGCCACAACTTTTCTCATCTCCTGTCACATTGCTAGGAGCTTTTTTTCTCCAACACATTCCCCATTAAAAAATAAATAAAATGCTTTATGTGGCAAATTTGATCCAGATAACTTGGTCTTCAGTCTCTTGCAGAGTTCAGATTGTACAAAATTTGGGGACATTTCAAGCCCTGTTTGAACAGGACCTTTCCAGAATCTGTGATCTTTCAGCCTCTTTGCGGTCAGTGTGATCTCTTTCAGGTCATAGGTACCTGTGCATTTTGCGGTCTAGAAGCTGTTTGGGATGCTTATGGTCATCCTGTGTCTTCTTCGTCAGAAGAGTCCTGGCTGGAAAATGCTGGGTCATTTGTTTGGCCATTGCTATAGCCCGAAGCAGAGAGACGATGTCCCTACTGTAGTGGGAGTGAGAAGAGTTCAGCATGAGTAATGGTTATTTGATTCTGACTTGCCTGGATTGAGTTTTCCATTTATGGAGAGTCACCATGTGGGGATGGAACTGGAAATGTTTCAGGGCCTCAAAGTTAGACTTGTATTGGTTATTTTACTGATGGTTTTATTTAAATATCTTCATTGTCCTAAGTACTACAGTTTTACCAGGTCATCTCTGCCTTAATGTAAGCAAGTAAATTGAAACAGTTCTGTTCAGAGGCCCAGCAAGCATGACTTAACAATTTCTGAACCAGCAGCTCTCATAAGCGGAGCGGCACAGGCATTAGTTTCTCTCCCTTAATCTTTTTCCTAATCCCCAACAGACCAGGTGCCTGAGAAGCCTGTGAGATGCTTGCAGAAGAGACCTTTGCTGGATTCACTTTTTTGAGCTCAAGACACCTCTCTTGTAATATGAACATTTGCAAATAATTGCCTGGGTTCAGAGAAGAGACATGGTTCTTCTAGGGAACAAGAAGTCTGGTCTGTTTTAGATGCTGAAATTTGTGTCTTCCCACTGACTGGAAAAGGAGATTATGGCCACTCCCTTGGAAGGTATGACTCTTAGATTGAGTGTCTATGAAGCTGAAGGATCACAGGGTAGCCAGGGCTTAATTAAGATGAGACAAGTAATGCTGGAGAGTTTCAGGAAGCAGGAATAATAATTAATGGAGGAGACACCTACATACCTGGGTTTTGAGTTGCCTGGGTCATAAATGGCAGATGTAGTGTTTTGGGTTCATATTCAGCTCTCTGTTCAGAAAATCATATAGCAAAAGTACTCAGAAAAGCCTTTGGCTTCATGTGGCTAAAACAGTACAACTTGTTCTTTCCAGCTGATTTGCAGGGTTAGCTGTACTGAAATCGCGATTTAACCCATGAAGCTTCCAGCACAAGTCCTACACTTTCTTCAGGGTTTCAATCCTAAGTGTCAGAAATATGTTTCAGCTTGAGCCCAGCAAAATATCTTGCTTTTCCTGAAACCTCATAATCAACTTCTTGGAAGTTCCCCAGATCTCCTATTAACGAATGCATATGTCTGTGCATTTGGCAGCTGGATAAAAAAGACTGATTTGCACAGTCCCGATGGGAACAGCTGCCTTGTGGCAGGATGCTGTATTTGCAGCGTGAAAACTTTCCAGCAGGGTGAGCCTCAGACTTGATTCAAATACAGCCAGATGTACTCTGCGTGCACAGTGTAGCCTCTGTGAGACATAGGTCTGGCACTTCCCAGAAATATTGCAATTTTTGCATGAATGCAGATTGACTGTCCAGGGTCAGTGTTACGCAGCATATGCAGTCATGTAATTTTCATGGTGACAGGAAATTGGGGGAGTTGTTTTTGGGAGAACAGTTCATAGATACTGTTCTTGTCTTGCTTTCACTCCCATGGCAAACAGCAGATAGACCAGAGGAATTACTTTGGTAGCAGCCCTCTCTGATTTTTATTTTTTTTTTTTTCAAGCTTTCTAGCCCTTTCCTTACCATGTGCACTCATTTCTTGAATGGAGTAAGCAACGAAACATGATGTCCTTGCAGGCTGCATACAACCTATAAGTTGTAGCTCAGGCACATTGTAATAAAGCATCTGCATAAACAAATAGATATTCTGGATCTGGATAACTTTTCCAGATCCTTATCAATGCTAAATGGGGGAAAATAAGAATTCTTCACAAGACAAGAAGACTAGATAGAAAATGATTTGAAGAAAAGCTGCAGTGCATCTGCTTTTACTCTGCCTGGTCTAGATGTGTCTTTTTTGTTTTCTTTTTTTAATTTCTTTTTTTTCTATTTTTTTTTTCCCCCAAAGCCAACATGAGCTGCTACAGACACAAACTGTCACAAAAGTTCAAATGATAATTTTGAAACTTCTGCCAGTCCTGGCACAAATTCCTCAGACCTGACTTTGCAGTCAGAAGATGTTCTGTTTGATGGCCCCTGTTTCTTCTGCAGTTCTTCCTTTGTGTTTTGTAGTCATCTCAGATGGCTTTCTTTTCATGGAAAATTTTCTTTTAATTTTCTTTTCATTTTTATTTTGGAAGTAGTGTTCAGTTGGTTGCTGTAGGGAGAAATCTGCGTGACAGTGGGAGTATCAAATAGCTTTCTCCCTTCTAATAATTTATAGTTTGCAAAATCACAGAATGGTTGGGATTGCAAGTCTTCTTGTCCAGCCCCTCTGCCCAAGCCAGGCCACCTACAGCCAGTTGCCGAGGACCACGTTCAGTCAGCTTTTGAGTATCTCCAACAACGGAGACTCCACAATCTCCCTGAGCAACCTGTGCCAGTGCTTGGTTGCCCTAACAGTGAAAAAGTATTTCCTGATGTTCAGAGAAGCCTTCCTGTGTTTCAGTTTGTTCCCATTGCCTCTGGTTTTGTCACTGGGCTCCACTGGCTCTGTGCTCTTTGCCCCCCCCCTTCGGGTATTTGTATACATTAATGAGATCCTCCCTGAGCTTTCTCTAGGCTGAACAGTCTCAGCGCTGTCAGCTTTTCCTCACAGGAGCTGTGCTCTATCTCTTAATCATCTTAGCTGTTTTATTTTTCCAGTAGTCCATCTAATTAGAAAACCCCCACGTGTTAATACTTTCAAAGTTCTTGTGTTAACTTTTCTTTAATCGTGGGCTATCCAGCTTCTGACGTGAGCAATATGAAAACTGTGTTGCTGACAGCTTTACAAACTCAAGGGACACCTTTTATGTGTGAATGTCCAACACACACTAATTAAGTTGTCACCACGTAACAACTTCCCCACCTTAATGCATATGTAACAGATGATATTGTATGCATGTATTTAGGGTATTGGCAATAACTTGAGCAAGAGCCGCGCTGAGCTCTCTGTGGTGTTCCCACTCTAGCAGTGAGAATGCTATTAAAAACCTCGTCTGTAGAAATTCCACGTGGCTGACATGCCAACGAAATTAAACTAGCCTTGTCATGAAGTCGGCTTTGTTTTCATCTTCCCAGAGATGTACCAAGTTTTTAATCTTTTGCTGCCTTTGTAAGCATTTTTTGTCCTGTGTTAATTGCTTTCCTTATTAAGGTCCTTACTCTGAAGGAAAATCCGTGCAAACAGGCCGTCTGTAGGGAGTGGTATTCAGAACAAATAGGAGAATCCACTCACGGTGTATATATTCTCTGCAAGCCTGCAAGGCATTTGAGACAGTTTTAAACTATATTTTTGTAACTCTCATTCTTGCTGAGTACTCCACATAGGAGTCGCTTGGTAAGATAAAACCACTGGCAAGTAGTAACACAAAGCAACAGGATTAATATTGTGTAAGGATATTCATATGACTGTCATGTGGTCTTTTATACTTTCTTGTACAGTTGGTTACTTTCAGAAATACGCACTATATAGCCCAGAATCTCTCATCCAGGGCTGCTGTCTTAGCTACCAAAATGCTTGGGACTGTTTTTAGCAGAAGGAATCTCAGATCATTCATATACACAGTAAGTTTTTCCTTTTTCCACGTGTCTTGTGATAGGCTGTCAAATGTTACAGTACATTTGTCCTTCATTGCATGGTAACAGGAGGCAGAAATAAAGTTGCACCAGTTGTGTGCTAAATATTTGCAAAGCAAAAGACAAGTATTGGAAATGAATTGTGGCACTGATATATCTGGGGCAAAACACTATGGGTTGATTTTACTGATATATGGTAATATTAAAGTTCCTAAATATAAGCAGTCTTAGTAAAAATTTTTAACTGTCATCTTTACTTTTGAACTAGATGTTCTAGGGCATGGGATTTTGCACCATGTATCTGTGAGCAAAAGCTGCCCCTTCTATGACAAAAGCAATGAAGGATTAAGCAGGTTGGGTCCACACAGAATTTTTGCCAGAGCTCCTATAAACCATGTTTATTTGTAATACCAGGCAATTTAAGTGGGTTGAACCCATACGATTTGTTTAACAGGAGATTATTTTCACCAAAATTGCCCTAGTTGGACAAGGACCATGCAGGAAAACAAATCAGTTCCACTGCTGGAGTTCAACCCTGTAGATTGTGCCAGTGCTGTAACCTCCCATGGGCTCTACTGTCAGTTCTCCTAAACAGTCATCAGCAGGAAAAATCAAAATGTCTGCCATTTTTTAGGGTGAGTGAAGGAAAGGTATTCAAGCAACTCAGAGCACAGGCAGAAATGAGATGACAAGTGATGTAGCCCTCCTGATAATATCAATGAGCTTGCAAAATAACATGTAGACTCACCTTAAGTCCCATTTTTTTCAGCTGGAAGTTTGGGATTCTTGAGGAGCCTGGGCCTATTTTTGAGTGTCTGTAATAGCAGACTCAACCCCTTCTTGCTTTTCTTTCTCCCTTATGCACATACTAATGTCTCTGTGGCCGTCTGCACCTTATCAGGACATGAAGGGGATCATGAAGGACCACCTCTTTCACAGTCATACCTTAATGTCTGTTTAAATCAGCTATGAATCTGCTCAGGAAGCTGCAAAAATTCACAGTGTGAATTTTTTACTGAGTTAGGCACCTCCATCATGAAACTTTAAAGGGTTCATATACTGAAAAAGAACCACCCTGCGCTAACTTCAAGGTGCATCTGTGCACGTGTGTTTGTGCATGTTTCTCTTTGCCTGTTTCAGGAAACAAGGGAGAGTGCAATTTGGATGAAAATTCAAATTGTTTCTCATGAAGCCAGGAATAAGGCAGGATTTGCATTCTGTGTTCACGTCTGGCTCCCTGGCACTGATCAAGAAAGTGAAAGGAGCCAGAAATTCGCTGCGGAGCAGGACAGAAGGGAGCTACAATTATTGGAAGGGACTATTTGGCTAGTCCAGACATGAGAGATGCAGGCACTGTGCCTTGTCACCTCCTCTGACTTACTTATTTCTATTCTGGGGATGCAAAAAGCTTGAAAGGTTGGTGATTTTCCCATGGGATTGATTCAATCAAAGATTCTCTTCTGGGGGGTGAACTAGGGCTGATTAAAAGTAGTTCCCTGCTGCACTACCTTTTCTTTCAACAAGCAGAGGTACCAGGAGGGAATGATAAATGAATTTCCATGGGTTAGCATCTCTGCTTCTGAGGAATTGAGGGCAGTTAATAAATGTCAGAAGGTTGCTCAGCAACTCAGGATGGTTACTTTCTTTTATACTGAGCTGCAGAATGCATCAGTTTTGACTAAACGTGTCCTTGGAAGAAACATTCTTGTCTGGACAGCAGACTGAGGTGAACTCTGGAAATAGCAGGATTGCCAAGCGCTAAAAAAACTCCATTTCACTGTCAGAAAGCTTTTTGGTATTTCTCTTTTCTTACAAGTGCCAGGAACTCTTTCTTTAGGAGTCAAATGTCTCCAGTTTCCTCTGCGAGCTTGTGCAATAAACAAAGACTATTTTTACAGTGAGTTTGAGTGAAGAGCCACTTTGTGTGCCACAGAGAACAACCTGAGAAAACCTGCCTGCATTTGAAAGCAGGATTTTAACTGCATACTTCAATCCAGGTGTTAAATGTTTCAGATAAAAATAATTGTAAACAGAAAGAGGTTTACTCTGCATTGCCATTTCCCTTAGATGTTTTCAAAGCATCTGTTTGTATGGAAGAAATTGCATGAAATTAATAGCAGAGTTTCCTGTGTTGATACTTTCATCCCTGACTGTCGCTTTAATTCTGACATTTCCACCCGAATTCTTCCCCACTACTTGTCATAGGCTGATGGTGTTATTTGATGTAATAGGGATTTATTATCAGGTATTCCAGCAGAAAAGAAATAGCAGGAAATATGTTTTCATCTTTATTTTTTATTTTTCCCCTCAATTTTTATAAGCCTCTGGCTGTGAATCATTATAGCTCTATCCAGGCAATCTTCACGTATTTTCATGGTCACTTGGAAATATATTTTATCTGCTGATAGAAACTGGGACCTCCCTGCCTGTGGCTTTTGCCTGAAAGTTGACTGTAAGTTCATGTGAGATATTAGACCTGGACAGGGCAGTGCTGTAATAGTTCCTAGCCCTGAAGAGCAAATAATTAACAGGATTTTTGTAGAAAAATAAGTTAGCTAAACCGCAGCTCACATACATTACAGTTTGGACCCGTGACAGCTGGGAAGAGCAGAACCTCTACCCCATGTTGTAGGGCCTTTGTATCAGCCTGGCTGGGCTGTGGCTGAGCCCCTATGGCTGTAGGGTCACCTGAGAGTCTACCCGTAACACCCTCATGTCTCATGCCCAGTGACTACAACCATTCCACAGGAAGAAAGGGAGAAAAAGGAGTAAAAGAACCAATTGGATGATGTAGAAAGTGGAACCCCTGCTCCCCAGGCAGAGTTTTGCCTGGAACACCAAGGTGGCAGGTAGGACTCTATGATGGAGGAGTCCAGCTCCTGTGGTGAGGAGTGCTGCTGTCAGGCTTTCTTGGGGATTTGGGAATTGCTGGAAACTCCTCTCTTTTTGTATAGAGGTTGCTTCTGCCAGGAGAGGATAGCCAGAAACAACAGTTAAAGAGAAAGTGAATATGGGCTTCCCTGTACATGTCTAGCCTGTCCTAACAAAGGCAGTGTGTTTATATTTAGACATGACATCTGTAATGCAAACACATTTTTGTCTTTTTTTTTTTCCTTGAAATGTAGGTGATTGTGATGTGTATAAATGAAATTAAATTAAACAACCTTTTATTCAGAGGCCGGGCTGTTTGACTTGGGATTAAACACTGGCCATAGAACCAGAAATACAGGCTTAAATCAGAGTTACAGTCTATTTCTTTTTTTTCTGGTAATTTTTCTTCTTTTTTTGCATGCTTTACAAACATCATGTGGTTTATGTTATTTACATAGCATAAAGTGTCTCATCAAAGTGAAATCTCTTTGTCTGTCAAACACGAATGATTTGAAGCAAGTGTTGGCAAGGAAATAATAGTAAATTTAGATGGTGTGGACTTTAGAGTCAGGGACAGTTTAGAGGATACGTATTATATATGAATGTCACTTAATATACAGGCTTACATTCCTGATCTGTATAGGGAAAAAATAATTGCAGATTTGGCAAAGCATCTTAGGGTCTGCTGTTTGTTTGCCTTCTACAGGGTAAACAGCATCTTACCTTGGAAAAAAATAATCAGTCTTCCCATTTACATAACTCACAATTCAGAGAGTTACCACTTTATCCATTCAAAACAAGTGTGAAAGTTATTTTTTAAAACCCAGAAAAAATACTGAGGAATTTACAAAACTAAATTGGAATTAAGAACTTGAATCTTATTTCTAAACGTGGATAGCAAATGTAGGTGACAAAACTATGGTCTTTAGTGATAACCTACATAGTTCACAAATAATAGGTTTTTCTGCATTCTCAAATTAGCCTTTAAAAAGAGCTCCTTTTGTAATATTACTCATTCTCAAGTTATATTTGAAATATTGCAGTTATGATGGATAAAATGCAGGTCCTTTTGCTCTGTATGGAGTTCAGAAAAGCTTTGGCTGAAACTTTACAAGCCAAAACCAGCTCAGAGGAAGAGCGAAGCATGGACAACATCAGAAAATTAAGTTGGAAACACAGAAGTGAAAACACTGGTTTCATTGTGGCACTGCCTGATGGGTTCTGCCAGCCACCTTCACCTGCTACATGAATGAACATTACAGGAAATCTGAACTCGAATTAATTTATGCAGATTGCAATTGTTCTTTGCACTTAAACCCTGACCCAAAAGGTGTGCCCTTTCCTGTGGTAATATGATCAGCCTGGTAGTTTCCAGGTACTTGTAAACAAATTCCTGCAGTATAAATAGATAGATAACAGGAATTATCATAATGAAATCAACACTGCTAAAAGCAGACAAAGTACCAAGTCCACACAATTTGCAATCACATTAGAAGCCTGTGGAATGAAAAAAACTAGTATGCGTTTTGGGACCCTGTTACAAAAGAGATACTCCGCTGAGTTTTGCTGGTTTAGAGCAAACAACCCTTTTTTAAATATTTAAAGAAGATTGAGTCTGCTTCCTGAAAAACTGAAGCCAAAGTCTGAGCTGATTTGATTTGAAATGAGGCCATCAACTCTTAAGCAATTTTATTCATGGCAGGTAGGAATTTGATTCCTTGTATTTCAGAGTTATGTGTGGGTTCCTTTTTTTCTAACAGTGTAAGAAATATGATCATGCTTCTACATGTGTTGAAAGAAATATGTATACCGTTCGTGCTGGAGAAATGCTTGTGTGTCTAATGGCTGCCAGTTTTCTTACAACTGTAGCCAGAGTTGTCTTTCTGATTTCATGGCTCAAAACTAGGAGCAAACATCCCTAAGGAGGGAGTTTTGTTGCCTGTTCAGTGCTAAAAAGGTATGGCCTTTTGTAATTTTCTGTAATAAGCATGTCATTTAGTTTGGAGAAGTCAGGGGCGTAGTTCTGTACCATGAATCTGACCAAGCTTTCACTGAACTTTCAGCTGCAGCTGATTTGACTGCAGAGGGGAAACGTGAGGCTTGTGTTGCTTAGTAGGACTGAAAAATGGCTGCTGAGCAAGCGCTGGGGTTTGCTTGAAAAAAAAGTGCATACATTTACTAACAACTTCTCTTTTGGCTTAAAGAGGACACCAGCAGAGGAGAAGTAGTTGTTTCACACAAGGGCTGGGTTTTTCATGGGTTCCCCTCCAAGCAATGTCATTAACGAGTTGTTGGTAACTGTGAGTTACCAGCACTGTTGGTTGTGAAGTTACTCAGAGCTTTGCAATACTTTGCTTCCCTCTCCCCCCTTTTTTTTTCCCTTAAAGCTTCAGTTCCTGCAGTTGAATTATATGTATAAAAACAAAAGTCAGTCTAACTCTGTTATGACAGGGGAAAAATTTTTAAAAAAATTAGCCGACTGCATCCTGAAGACAAATTAAAAAGAATTCAAAATACTGTCAAACGTGGAATTACTTGGATTTTAGCCTCATGTTGTTGTTTGTATGCTTCAGGATGGATTGTATTTCAGTGTTCTAAAATTATGGATGAGGAGGAGATTAGGAAAACAATTAACATTGAAAGGCAGACTGGATTTCTAGAGTGCTGCATTAGTACTAATACATCACTCTTTGCTCCGATGTAATGGGCGTGTATCTAAACAGGTTCCTCTTGTCCATTTGTCAGATTGAGGCAATGTGACCCCCTTACCTCCAGACTCCCATTTTTTATCTTGAGCCCAGGCTTCTCATCTTTCAAGGCATTGTTAAGACTACTACTTTCAGATGCTTGCTTTGGGCAAGAAGCCAGAGGGATTAGATGCAGGCCAGATCATCCTATAAAGCCAGGGATGAATGCACTCAGGAAATATAATTTACCATTTACCTGAAGAAATAGAATTTAACAGTTCTCGTGTGTTTATCATATTCTCCAATAGAAGTGGGTAATGTAAAGGGGAGAACTCATGTTTTATGAGCTCTAGAGGCTTTAAGTCAAAAGGATTTCATTTTCTTGGGATGTTCTGCATTTTCTGACATGATGATAGTAGAGAGCTGTGAAGGCAGTAGGCTTATTTTCTGTTTGCCATTTAAACCTCACGCTACCAAACCTCAGTGACTCTTCCTGGCAAAACTCCTAAATTGTGCAAAATCTAGCCTTGAACCAGGGCATGATAGTGTTATCAGATGAGATGGACAACATTGCCCTTCTTATTTCAGCCTTCACTAAAATGCTAAAAAAGTAGGACTCTGTCAAAGTTCAGCAGCAGGCGATCATAGACATTAACCCCAAGCAGCTGCCTCCCTTCCCTGGCAGATACTGCCACCCTTGAGGTGCTGACATCGGATCCCTTCCTGAACAATAAGAGACTTGTAGAGTAGTTGGGATGGGGCAGGACCTCTAAGCTTTCAGTCTGGAGTGTTAAGGTAAAAAGGGAAATGTTTGGTTTTACAAGGTGCTCAGCAGTCTCTGCTTTGTGGATGGTACCTCTTTTCCAAGAGCTGGTGCTTGTAACTCAGTCAGCTGCACAGGTTTCATTTGCCATTGCCATGTAGCTCTGCCTGAGCTATTTTAAATCAGCTAGACTGGTTGAAATATCTCTTCTTGCCCTTTTCATCTGAAGAACTATAGAAAACACTTTTTTTTTTTTCAGCCAAATAATTCTTTTTAGTGTGGTTAAATACCTTGTAAACTGAAGGTGTTCAAAGCACAACCTTGTCTGTTTCTTCTCTGCCTCCAAATCAGTATTCAGGACTCTGCCTAAGGCAAAGGACTATGGGGCACTAAGTAAGAGCTTGTCTCCATTGCTTTTAGAAACAAACAAACACACACAAATTTTTGTCTTAGAGTTGCTCAGAAGTTGGGGGGGGAGAGGGGGAAGATGAGTGAGAGGACTTGGGAGGGAAGATACTTACTAAACATCTCTTTATTCTGACAGCCTGAGTTGAGCTTTGCTGGTGAACCCGAAATGAAGAAGAAAATAAGCCAACTGATTTTTGCAGTATGTTTCATCATATGATAATTTAATAAGTATCAGTTACTTGTAGAAACATGCTATGTAGGGGTTGCGATATTTTTACTAGTAAAGATGTTGTCTGAAATGAGTGGACCAAGTATATACTTTGGAGGTGGACAGAAACTGGAATTCCTGTTCCCTAAAACACTCTAAAAATTTCCATTATTTGAAATTAGGATGCAGTGCTGAATTTCTGAATATCTTTGATTTGGGATTAGAGAATTGTTTTGTTTCAAAAAGAAAAACCCCATGTTTTAAATATGTATGTATCTTTAGTATGTAGATGTAGCATTAATATTTAAAGATATTGTAATGACATATTTTCACATAAGTCAAATTATGTGATCTTCAAGAGCTTGTTTCAAAATCAGTTAAAATCAGTAATTCCTGAAAATATTTTGCCTTTAACACAGTTTTCTTTTTCAGAAAAGTGTTTCAACTGAATTCTGGTGTGGTTTTAATCAGTTTCATTGATAAATACAGAACATACACAGATGCCTTACTCTGTAGTAGTACTCTTTCGAAGGGCCATTTCTCGAAATGTTTTCAAAATACCCTATTTAAAAGTTTGATATTATCACTGATCTTGTATATTAAGAAAATGATACAAAATAGTGCTACAACACTATTTTGAGTTTCAATTCAGTGGCAGAAGACCTTCTTTTTTCCAAAGGTGGTTCTTAACTCCAAAGTCAAGCACTGGATGATGTGTGCAGAGAGAAAGATTCATCTTTGTGAGGAAGTTATGACAGGGAGGCAAGGCAGGATGCTGATGTCCTGCATGGTGGCTTTCTGGACACTGCCTTTGTGGCACGGGTGTGAGAGACCTACCTCTGCTTTTGGAAGTAAACAGAATCTGAATTTGGCCTGTCATCTATTCCCCTGGGTTTTTGTGATGTGAGGGAGATATGCTGAGGTTTTAACCCAGTGTGCTAACCTCTGCATAGCTGCATAGGAGTACATTTGGTGCCTTTTTTCAACAAGTCCAAAAGATTCTGTTTAAATGCAAAACATTTTTTTTTAAGGCTTGCCTGCACAGTAAGGTCACTGCATGGCCAGGGAGCGTGTGACCTGACAACGTATCAACTCTATAAATTCCCTGCATGGCTATTCTTTAGGTGTCCTGGTTCAGGAGTGTTTTCAGAAGCGGACGGCACGACTGTGGGCTGAAGGAAGTAGAGATCCCACTCACCAAGTTAGCACAGTGCTGTGAATTAGCTGCAGGCAATCCCAGAGGAATATAGCCAGGCTTGGCTCAAGGCACTTCTAGTGATGGTACCTATGGTGTATGGCTGTCTAAATTAGATGTTCCTGTAGTTGCCCAGTGGATTTAAGGGATACTGAGTTTGCCGAAGGGAGTGTTTTATTCTTTTTTCTGTACTTTCTGGCACTAATTGCTGGTTTGATTTGCTTGGTTGGTTGGTTTTTTAAGTAAAGTTTGGTGATGGTAAAGATGCGCATTTTTAAAAGTATGAATGTGGTACCCACTCTTGAAACATAGAATGAATGTTCTCGTGCCCCAAAATGAGCGAAAGACCTTTGGTCTAGCAACTTTATCTAACGATATAATCATAGGCACATTTTGAGCGTTAGAAGGGACCTCATTTTACCCAAGAAATCCCCGGTAGATTTCCTAGAAGGAGGGGTAAGGGAACAGCATTGCCCGTCGTAGGCGCTGTGATTACTGCGCGTGGCCAGGAGGAGCGGGACGCCTGCCTGGCCACTGGAGTTAATTGTGCCCTGGCTGGCAGCGCACGGGTCGCGTTTGCCTGTTTGCAGCTTGTGACAGGCAGCCTTGGCCCAGCCTGCGGCCACGCCGTGTGCAAAGAGCAGCAGCGCCGAGCCCCGCCGGGGAAGGGCGAGGGGTGACAATTGGTGGGAAGCCTTTAAGCCGGACGGGAGAGCAGGTAGCCGGGCGCAGCCGGCAGCGTACACAAGGATCACGGGTTGCGTCTGGGATTTCGCGGCGGATGCCCCAGGAGCACGTTGATTAGACGGGCAGAACCCTTCAAGCCGGTGTAAACGTAGCTGAAAGAAGCGCGGCCGATAAAGGGACCGCCTAACCGCTCTCGTAAAGCTCTCCTTTGGAGTTGCAATATTTAAAGCCCAGAAAGATAATGGAGAGAAAACTGGACAATAAAAAGAAAAGGGAACTGTCCTGCTTAGCTACTGTAAACAACAAAAACATAACCCTGGTGTCTATTCGTAAGCAGCAGGCAGCTCACGATGTGCCTGAAATACTGATTATCAGTGAAAAGTCTAAGACAGGATCTCCGGTAAAAGCAAGCAGTAACTTGCAGAAAGAAGAGAAACTTTTGCAGAGTTACTCCATGGGAACGCCAGAAGTCAATACAGTTGAAAGACAGGTCAGTGAGCTGGGGGGTGTGTTGGGAGGGAAAAGGTGTTTCTGAACTGGAGAATTTAAAAATACCCAAACATATTGGGAAAATCTTCTGCTTTGGAGATTTTCGAGACCCGCCTGGATGCAGTCCTGAGTAACATGCTCTAGCTCTAGGCAATCCTGCTTCAGCAGGGGAGTTGGACTAGATGATCTCTACGGTCCCTTCCAACTCTAAAAATTCAGTGAAATTCAGTGAGAGATTGGATGCAGGTTGTGTATTAAAGGAGGTTAAACCTTCTTTATCTAAATTGTCTCAGTCCCCTGCATGGATGCCTGCCCCATAACAAGCAGTACACAAATGCAAAGTCCTCTGGAGAGCCTCTGAAAGTAATCTTTGAAAACAGATGTTAATGATGAGTTATGCTGTAGTAACTAACGAGCATTTATTCAGCTCCACCTCTAATAATGTAGAGTGGTGATTCCTAGTAAGGAAACATATTAGTATTGCTCCTTCTAAACTCCAGTTCTCTGAGTAGTTTGACAGTAGCTCCTACCAAGTTATTCTCTGGAATAACAGAAACTGCAGAAACATTAAAAGATCCTAACTGTCGGTAAGTAGTTTATTTATAACTACTGAGTGGATGCCAGCAAAAATTCTTGATAATACATCTGGGGCAACATTATTATTATTTTTTTCTTCAGTGTTGTATATAACTGTGGTATTTTTAGAGATTAAGTGTTGTGAAGAAGAGGTTTAGAAAGATCAATGCTGATAAAAACATGATGAGGTTTATTACTTGAAAAAGAGTTTTTGCTATTTAAAAAGTTAGGCAAATTACAGTAATGTAGTTTGGATCAGTGAATATTGTGAATATTTAAGGAAAAGAAACTCTCAGAACAAATTTTGTGTCCTTTGAAACTGTGTATGCATAAATAATTAGTGTCAGACTAGAATGAAATAACAGCCAGGTCAGACCAAATATACCTGAAGGCTTTTTCTGCCTCAAGTTGCTTCTCATATTATAAATGTCTGCTAGAAAACATTTACATAAATGACTCTATTCTACCAATGGATCTCTTTTCTGTATTCAGTTCAGTATAAGTTGTAATACGTTTAAAGAATACACGCTGATAAGACAGATGGACAAGTTGCACTGAAATTTGTTAGGGAGGATGAGGGTTAGATTTCTGCTCGCTCCGAAGTGCTGCTGATACAGGCACAAAATTGAAGACTCAGGACCTTTGATGTTCCTGAGGCTGATCTGTCCTCACTTTGTTGTTCACTGGCTGCCTATAACAAACTGGGAAAGCATGTGAAGTATTTAATTAATAGTATGTGGCTTTTCAGTTGTGTGTTACTGCCTGCCTGAATCCAAAGCCATGAATCAGCGGGTTGTGAAAGAACGAAGCAGGAAAGGTAGAACAGCAACACAGATAAGATGATTCTTTGGCAGCTGGTGTGCTCCAAGGTGAGAGGGCAATAGCTGGTTTCAGCCTGTGGAGATACGGGGAGAAGAGAAGCCCCAAACCTTCAGAGACACCTGGTGAGAAGTTCTGTGGATGAGCAGGCGGGGAGAGGCAGGGGGGAAGGTGCTGAAAGGGATGGGTCCTGTCTCCTCGACAGCTGCCTGCCTGGAGTTGCCGTGAGGAGTCCTGCCCTTGAGCTTCAGGATGTGAAAATTGGCACCCCTGCAGGCCAGGAGAAGGAGGGTGGGAGGACAGTTCCATCCCTGGGGGGGAGAGCCGTGCTGGAGCACCAGTGAGGAGCAGCAGCCTTGTGGGATCTTGGTGTGGGTGATGCTCGGGGAACTGTGGGGTGTCCCTGCCACAGTCTCAGCCTTCTGCTGCAGAAGCCAAGAGCTTTACACTGGTGTGTTAGAGGTTGCTGCACCTCTTGAGAAGGGCAAGTGTGGGGGAAAGGGATGACTTTCCCAGTGACAAGCCACCCCACAGGGTGACCATGGAGCGCAGGGGTGGAGGGAGCGTGGGGACCTGGCCAGGGGTGGTTAGCATCTATGGCACAAAGCTAAGGAGAGCACAAAACTTCTTGAATTTACAGCCATGGGGTTGCATCCACTGTCAGGATACCGGTCACCATGTGCATGTGTGGGAGGGTCTCACCTAGTGCTGTGGTTTTTTTGGCTTGTTTTTTCCCAGTTCAGTTGATTTTCTTACATTTGTTCTGTATTGCTTCAGTGCTGCGTTAAACCCTTGGCCTTTGCACTTCTGAATGAGAGAACCCAAAAGAAATAGCCCGTTTTAGGGAACAGTGGGGCAGTCTGATGCCAGGCCTCTGAGGGCAGCCCTTGGTAGAGTGGTTTTACCCCACCAGTCACACAGGTCATGGACAGCAACCACCTTTCCTCAGCTCCAGCTGCTGAGGCAGGGCTGCATGCCAGGCAGGGCTTTGAGACTTGGTGCTCCCAATCCATCAGTGTCTTCCTGCTGTGTTCCACCTCCTTGCTTTCCCAAAAAGCTAGTCCAGCCTCGGGGCATATTCCTGTTGGATGATCTTCCTCCTGCTGGCCAGAGGCAGTCAGGATGGGGAGCAGGAACCTCTGCCTCTTCCTGCTGCCCCCAAGCTCTTCTTTGCCCCGGGCAAGCATGAGCACTACAACTCCTCTCTGGGGCAGCACGGGTTCCTCTTTATGGTGGTGGGTTTCCTCTGAAATCCTCTCATAGCTGGGCTTCAGATGCCATGCTCATACACATCAACAAGATTCAGTTCCGACTCATCTTGGGTCTGGTTTAGAACTGTCAGATGGGCATGTTTTCTATTCAGCTCTGGTGCTTCCTTTAAAGCTCTCCTCTCTGCTGCTTCTGTCAATGAGTCCCTTCTTAATTTTCTTCTTTTCTTTTTTTTTTTTTCTATATTGTTTAAATGAGCTTCATAACACTGCTTTCTGCAGGGATTCTTCACTTTCAGACTAGAGCCTCGCTCTGCTGTGCATTTTGAGTTGAAACTTTTATGTGCAGAATGGGGGGGGGGGGAGTAATTGTCATAATTTCGTGTTTTCTTTATTTACATATTTTTTACATACTAAATGTAAAAATATGCCCGAGACTGGTGGAGCAAACAGACTTGGTGTACACCTCCTCTTAAGAGTAAGGAGGCTTCCTTTGGTGTGAGAGACAAAACAGTTGGTAACTGCGGCAGGTTCTTTCACACTCCTATATGGATGTGGAGTCAGATGCATTTTCATTATTTCATTAGGATTTCTCTCTAGGCAGAAGCAAGGAGGAGAATCCCAGGCACCTTTTTTTGGCATTTTGGAGGTGTTTGCTTCTCTGATCCTCTTGCAGATGGTCTCTCTGAATTCCTGTACAGCCTCATAGATGCCGTGTTATGCGTGGGTATTTGCTGGTGTCAGGAAACCCTCTTTTGAGACCTAGCATGTGCCTGAGGAAACCTGTGGGCACATTTCAGCATGCCTGGTCTTTGTGTCCTTATGTGAACCTGCTGTTTTCCTCTGATCTAGTGTAGAAACTCCCCTTCTCGCAAATACACACATAGATGTATTTGTGCCCCCTTTTTTCTTAAGCTGTTAAACAATACTACAGGCTTTGTAAATACTGTGTTTGAACTGTGCATATTTCTGTTTTTTGTGTTTTTTTTCTGTTCTTCAATGGTTTGGCATTTTAGGGGAAGGGGTTTGTTAGTTGTTTTTTTAAAGAGAAATAAGCCTTTTAATTTTTTTTATATCCATGTCTCTAATTTTTTCCTTCTCATTTACAAATCTGTTTGCAAGGATTTTTTTCTCATAGAGCACAAACATCTGGTTTTGTCAAGTAACAAACAAATATTTTTGCCAGTTCTTCTGAACATTGGGATAGCTTTTTATCAAAATTATAAAGTGGTGGCCAAGTTTTGATGTTTCTGTGGCTTACAATGCATTGAAATAGTTTAATCAGTCCTTGCTTTTATGTTTTTCAAAAGACTGGGGGAAGAGAAATACCCTTTAATCTTTTTATACATTTAATTTTAATTGCTTTTATATCACTGGGTACCTAGGAAAACTGAGATGGTTAGTGATCGTGGGGGTAGAGGGAACACAGAAGAGGACATAAGACCTGTAATAGTTCCTGGTTTTCATCTGCAAGTGGCTGCCAGAAACACGGCAAAGGAGAGCAGGAGAGGGGAGGATGTGCATCTCACCCGTCTCTCATGCTCTGTTTCACCAAAGGATGCAGAAGGCAAATGCTTTTGTCGTAGGAGCCAAAGTGCGTGTACAGGGTGAGCTCCTGTAACTTGCACGTGGGTTTTCACTTTACTGGGTGTTTGTGAAAATATGAGCTGGCCACTATGAACAAAGTGTTGTTGGGGGTCTGGGGACGGGATAGGGAAGAGGAGACGAGGGACAATATTCAAATGTATTCTTGAGGTAGACATTGCAATAAATGCAAGCTTGAGTTTAAGCAGCATTTGGGATGCAGTGGATGAGAGAACGTTTTCATTTTCAGATGGGCTTCTTTTCCATATACGAGGCCATGTTATTATTTTAAACTGTGGGAAGGCACAAATGGGAGGAAACAAGAATGTGGTCCTCTTTGTGTGCCCTTAAGCAGGCAACAACCTTTGGAGGGGCTGGCTGCACATTTCCCTGTATGTTGGGGATTTCAGTAACTTCAGGGAAGGAAAGTGCAAGGAGAAGGGTATGTGTCCCAGGTGCTGCCAGGCCTGTGGGAGGGGGAGGTAAAAGGGGAGATTGGGACTAAAATATTTCCGTGACTCTTCTTCCCCAGCGTTCCTGGAGTATAGCTTTGAGGCCAAGCAGAGAAGGAGAGGGCACAGAGGTTCATGGTCAGGATATAGAGGAGCTGCACCGTAATGCTGAAGAGTTGAAGTTGCTCATTCCTCCTCCTCTTCTAATAAATACAGTACGGAGAAAGCTGAAAGCAAACTTCTCACGTTAAATTTTTGCTGGTTTGGTCGTGACCCTAGCCCTCATTATTGCCAAGCTGTCTAAGCGTGAAACAAAATCAAGTTAATGAATTTTGAATACTGCATCAAATGAACTGGATGCAGCCTAGTGTTAATAAGCAGCCTAAATGCTTCTCATCTGCACTGTGGTACTGAGAAGGGAGTTTTCTTGTGGGTGGTAGGAACAAGATTTGAACCTGATCCAGTGGCCCCTTCTCCAGCCCCTTCCTGCAAGAATGCCTGGTATCAGGTGCTTTATTGAATGCTGGAGAGCCCATGGCTTCACAGGCAGGGGAACAGATGTGTTGTAGTAGCTTGCATCTAGATCTTTAGTAGTTAAAGCTGTCTGAAGTCACAGACATGAATTTTGATGTTCTTTCCATGAAATCTGACGTTCTGGGCCTTGTCCCTGTCCTTCTCAGTCTTCCTCATCGCTTGGTGTCAGCAATTTCCTTTGGCAACAGACTCTGTGCTCCAATAACCTGTTCTGTGAGAAGCATTGCCTTTACCATTTTTTTCCTTTTTTTTCCCTTTTCTTAATATTTCATTTTTAATTGAATTGAGTGCATTAAACTGTAGAGTCTCAGAACTGCAGAGTCTGTGATATGACTGAGAGATAGACTGCTTCTGGCCAGTCCACTTCAATATTGGGCATTGCATCCTGAAAATTGGTGTTGGATCAAACCAGTGAGTTCTTGTAGCTCAATAGATGATCTTTCTTAGGTGCCTCACAAGGAGGTAGATGAAGCTAAACCGTAGTGGAAGTATCTGCATATAGGTTTGTGTCTTTTAAAATCTTTGCCAGATTTAGATTTTAACTTAAAAGATCTGTATACATGCAGACAGCCCAGGCCTTTTTGTGTATGTGTATAGCTCTTCAGATATCATCCAGCTGGTACCCCTTGTGCCAGCGTGTTTCAGGCTCCTGGGGGATTCTTGATGCTGTTTTCTGTGTTATTTTGGTTTGGTTTGGTTTGAACTCCTGCTGAGCAGTAGCAGGTTGCTGTGACCCTTGGTGCCAGTGACAGTGTACTCTGAAGAGCAAGGCTCGGGCTGCACAGTCACAGTGCCCTGTGGCTGCAGAGAGCTCGAGTTATAAATAATTGGATTGGGGTGGGAATATAGAGACAATTTTGCTTTTATATCCCTTGTGAATATTTTTTGAATTACTGCTCAAGAGAAGTGTCAGAGGCTTGATTCATCATCGTGAAATTAAGTGAAAGTTGTCAAGCATTTCAGTGGTATACACTGACTTCAGAGCTCTTCTAGTATATGCTTGAGAGCAGTCAGAATATTGCTGCTTTTACAGTATTTTATTTTCATCTTTCCTCTTGCTCCTTAGGCTTTGTCTAACGCTGATTCTCCTCCTGACTGTGAGCTGGATCCTACAATGAAACATAATTTTGCTTTTGACAACATGGGCTATGAGAGCTTTGAAACCATGCCCTCTCCATCTTCCCAAGAGTACACTGTTACAGTCAACATTGTGGGAATGACTTGCCAATCGTGTGTGCAGTCAATAGAAGGCCGAATTTCCAAGGTGAAGGGCATTGTGAGTATTAAAGTCTCCCTCGAACAGGACAAGGCTGTAATAAAGTATCTGCAGTCGGAAATAAGTCCTGAACAGATTTGCCAGGAAATTCAGGATATGGGCTTTGACACCAACATAGCAGAAGAGAGGCTGACAACAGCGACCGTGAATTTGTCATGCTTGAGAGAAGCAGTAGTTAAGCTTCGGGTAGAAGGCATGACATGCCAGTCCTGTGTCACCAACATTGAAGGAAAGGTTAGGAAGCTGCATGGTGTGGCGAGAATCAAGGTGTCGCTTGGTAACCGGGAAGCAATTATTGCTTACTATCCTTACATCATTCAGCCTGACGACCTCAAGAGCCATATCAGTAACCTGGGGTATGAATGCACCATTAAAAGTAAATCAGCCCCTTTGAAGCTGGGTGTCCTCGATCTCGAGCGCTTGCAGAAGGCAAACCCCAAGGAGACACCAGCAAGTCTTGAGAGTGATGGAGTGGATTCGCTGGCCGCTGAGATGAGTGGCACAGCTACAGCGGCTGTACGGATAGAAGGCATGCACTGCAAGTCCTGTGTCAGAAACATTGAAGGAAATATATCTGATCTTCCCGGCATACAAAGTATTAAAGTGTCTTTGGAGCATAAACGTGCTGTGGTGCAGTATAGTCCAAATTTAATTACCCTGTCGGCTTTGCAGCAAGCTATCGAATCCCTTCCACCTGGAAACTTTAAAGTAGGCCTCCTGAATGGATCAGAAGCAAATAAAGGAGCGTCTTCATCACCTGCTTTGCTCTGTGATCCCTTCAAAGAGCCACTGCAAGACACAACATGCATGGCTGTCATTAGGATTGATGGCATGACCTGCAATTCTTGTGTACAATCCATAGAAGGGACGATATCACAGAGACAAGGAGTGCAACGTATAGCAGTTTCTCTAGCTGGGAGAACTGGGACCATACATTATGATCCAGCTGTTACTAATGGAGAAGAGCTAAGAGCTGCCATAGAAGATATGGGGTTTGATGCTTCTGTGCTGACAGGTAACAGCGTTTTTTCTCCCGTGGGTAGTGTGCCATGCTGGGCCATGCGTCACTTGTGTTGAGACTCTATTCTGGAGAGAAACTCCTAAAACGTCCCTTTAGCATTGTGATTTCTAAGGGACTAGCCTGATCTGACCTTGCTTAGCAAGGGAGCGAGATTTCAGCTGTGAAGCACCTTGTTTCAGCCCTTAATAACTGCACTAGCGGGTGAAGGAGCTGAGTTACATTATGAAGCCAAAGGGTTTGGAAGTTGGTAAAAGGTCTTTCAAATAACTGATCCCCTTTACCCACTAAAGTAGGTTTCCTTCTATGTCTACAGGCTGCTGTAAGTAGAGCTGTCAAACCAAATGTTTTCATTTATGTTCCAAGGTACTAAACCCCACAAACTGAATGAAATCTCTTTCATTTAAAACTACTTTTTACCTAGCTAAAGTGTCCTCTTGGTGTCCTAATCCTTTGACCTTTATTTCTTGAAGATTTTTACTAGCCGTACTTTACTAAGCCTTACGTTAAGTGAAGTAAGTGGCAAGATGCATGTACTCTTTGGTGGGAGCAAGTGCTTTTCCATGTCAACTGCAGCACAGTTTGTACATTTTGTACATGTGCTTAGTGTTTAAGAAGTTGCTATGATGCACAATCTCCTCTCTAGAGAATTTCAAATGCAGCAATATTTATCTGCTTTAACTCAACAGATTTGCTTTGAGATACTGAGGTAGTGTATCTGGAATGAATTAATTTGGTCACAATAGATCATATCCTATTAGATTTTCTCATGGGTCCAATCCCTCTGAATCTGTGGACTGCTGCAGATGAGGAGAAGACTGTATGTGGTATTTAATTATGATCTATTTGGTTTAAAATTTGTTTGTGGGAGACCTTCCGATCCATCTGTGGAAAGGGAGGGGAGCCCCTGTATTTAACATGTTCAGAAGCAACTCTTGCTCTTTATACAAACCTCTGCCCAAGGGAGGCAGCTTGTGAACGCAGCTGGAGCTGTTGGGTGTCTGTTCAGTATCTGATAAAAACCAAAAATGACTGCAGCAGGCCTGTATGTGTGGAGGTCTTCTGGGTGCTGCAAATCCTTCCACTACTTGTTTTGCAGTACTTGCAGTGTAAATATCGTGCAATATAGAGAAACCTGTTGAGAAACTTGTCCTTTTCCTTCTTTGAGATGAAGTACCGCGAGTCCTGCAGAGATGACAAGGACAGAATGGATATGACTGGATCGCATTCTCTCGTGCTGGATAAGGACCCTCTAGATACCAATATATCTTTATTGAGTGGAGGTAGTTGTCAGGTCTAGGCATTGAAATTGGAGGGAATCATTTGCCATCTGAATGTGGAAAACCAGTTCTATAGAGTTAAATGGTCATGCAAGTGGTACTGGTGAGTGTGTATTATTACATGCATAGTAACAGGCTATTTTATTTCTATGAAAAGACCAATATTACCATCACCTTTCAAACAACTAAGGGACTTTGCATGATTGATAAATGTGACCTGCTTGTTGGTTTAAATCATCCAATTGCACTGTAATTAGTGTTTATTCACTTTATGGTGCATTTATTCAAGATACCGCTGCCGGAGGACATGGGCACCAGCCTGACACCATCAATGCTGTTGTGCAGCCTCAAGCTCCAGAACTTCCTTCCCAAGGCTGTGCCTTGGATGCTTTTCCAGACAGACCTCACCTTGATGGGCCAAACCAGCCCAGCGGAGTGACAGCTGAAAAGTGTTTTTTACAAATCACAGGCATGACCTGCGCATCGTGTGTGTCTACCATTGAAAGAAATTTGCAGAAAGAACACGGTAATAAATTTAAGATTCCTATAATGAGTCCATAAGGGAGTATGGAATGGATAAAGTATTCTGTGCAGTTAATGGAAGAGTCTGTGGTACGGCTTCTGGAGATTAAATAAACAATGCTCTTAGTGCTAATGTGACTGCATCACTGTTTAGCTATCCTTCTGCACTGGTGGACAGACCCAGTGGACATACTTGTATTGTAACAGTAAGTTGTTGGAATGTGATTAAAATTTCAAATAAGGCTCACGATAAGAACAGAGAAATGGTTCTCATTTCATTTTCAGGGCTCTATTGCTTTACAGAGCAATCCATCTCTTCCAGAGCTGTTGAGAGCTCTGACATGTTTGTGATGTGAAACTTACCCTTCAGGGCACATTTGCACAAGCAGATATGAACAAATGCATGGCTTCAATACCTGGATAATTATATTAGTTTAGGCACATCAAAGCTTATTAGGTTAGAAGTCTGCAGACTGGAGCTGCCTTTCCCCTGGCCATACAGAAGAGGAACATATGAGCCTCAGCAATGTCTGATGTAATTTGGGTAGGCATGCCTTTGGAGGGTTTCACTTATTGATTCCTGTGCCCCTGGTCTCCCAGTGATAGTCTCACTGCCTTGATTTAAAAATACAAGAAACCATTTAGCACTTCAGAATAGTATTTTTGCCTGTGATTTTTATGTTTTGCTTTTCAATTCTAAATGTAGATTTCTAAATGTGGGTTTATTTATTAAAAAAAAAAAAAAGGGAAAAACAAGGGAAGAAAAAGGCCTAACATTGTGCTTGTGGGGTTTGTTTAGGGCTTTCCAGGGTAGAGCTTGTAGCAATGAGTGCAAAGATTGCTTCTGACCATCCTTTTTGTCTCATTAGATGATAGCAAAACTCACCTTCTTCTCTGTGTAACTCATGCTGTTACTCTCATTGCTAAAGGGAACTGCAGTGTTGCTGGATCATCTCAGTAAAAACTTTGCTGTTGTGACTAGGGAACAACACTAGAAGGAGGCAGAGAGAAATAATTAGGTTTATAACATCTCTAAGTTGTTACAGCTCTCGTTGACAATCACTTGTAATATTCTATTTTTCTTTCCATCAAAGGAGGTACGTTATCTAATGTTTTTTATTGTTGCCACTGCAGGAATTATTTCAGTGCTGGTAGCACTGATGGCAGGTAAAGCAGAGATAAAATACAAACCAGAATTCATACAGCCCCTTGAAATAGCACAGCTGATCCAGAATCTGGGTTTTGAAGCTACTGTCATAGAAGATCATGCAGAAACAGAAGGAAATGTGGAGCTTCTTGTAAGTCATATGTATTTGAAATTATGTGTTGATTTTGGAAAGGTCAGATCTGGAAGAAATGTTTTCTTGCAAATGTTTTTGTTGAAGTAGTTGTGGCTTCAGCAGGTCAGTTCTGGCTGGTGACACTATTTTTTCTTAATTGCTGAAAAGACAAAATCAATTTGTCTTAGAAGAAGCTCTCCAAAGATGCTGAAATAAAAAGTGATAGTTTTATCTACAGAACAGACTTTTCTTAGCAAGAAGAAATGAAACAGGACTTTTCTGTAAAGGCATTTCTGTCAGCAGTACAGACTGAGCAACTGAGAATGTATCACCAAACACATGTTAATAATAATACCTGGGGCTTAGTATAGAGGTCTCTGAGAACTTTGGATAAAATTAGGACATCATTTATCTGAGGGACAGATTCTTCAAAAGTGTGTTTTTATTCTCTGACATACACCTACTACAAGACAGCTAACAACAGTCTGCAGTTGTGCTAGTAGGTCAGAAAGTGGGAACGTGCCTTATTGAAGCCACAGGAAAATTTAAGTAAGAGAGATGAAGTTACACACGCAGAACTTGACTTTGGCAATGTTACTCTAGCTGCTGATAGAACTATATTAGCTATACTATTACAGTTAATACAATGTATGAATGGTGCTATACAAATATATAGCTGTGACTATAACTGCTGGTTGCAGAATTGTATAATAAAAGTGGATAGTTGTGTTCTCAGCTTTGTTTCTTTAAGACACATCTATAAAATCTTCACGCTGAGGCCTTCATGCTGGTCAATACCAGGAAAGCTTGAACAGTCATTAGTGCCTTTGTGACATGGGGAGGCCTTGTCTCAGATTCATCCACAAATGTTAGGTGAATGTGGGGAATTGCTAACTGGACCTAAATTTGTCTTTTCTTCAGATTACAGGGATGACTTGTGCTTCCTGTGTTCACAGTATTGAATCCAAGCTCATGAGAACAAATGGCATATTCTACGCCTCAGTTGCACTTGCTACTTGCAAAGCTCACATCCAGTTTGATCCAGAAATTACTGGACCTCGAGATATTATAAAAATAATTGAGGTAGGCTTCAGAAATTTTTTACGTATGAGCAATTATAAGGTGAAGTTAAAAAGGAAATGGAGCAGCAGATATTGGAGAAGTTTCACTGACTTTTGCAGATGACATGGTAATTGCTGTATGTTTTTATGCTGTTGAGGTGAAGCTGCTGTGCTTCACGGCAGTGCATAGTCTTCCAGGTTGTTACTTTAAAAGCACACCCTAGAAAACTACAAAAAGAAATGTTTTTATCTGTATCTGGTAAAAGTGTTATATTCATTCTTTGCAGATCTGTGGGTAGAATCATGTGTCTCTGATTTCCAGTCACTTCAATGAAGTGTTGATACTTCAGAAAAAAATACTCCTTTCTCTTGCCAGGGAAAGAAGCTGTAAAAGAAGTTTTGCAAGAGCTCATACCACAAGTATTACATATCTCTGTATACACTGGCAGTTATTCCCACATCAATTCAGAGAAGGACTTTTTAAACTGAAAGAGCTTGTGATACAGCCACGAAAGGAACAAATCCTGGTTTACCAGTAACCACACAGATCATAAAATATGCCATTACCATGTGGACAAAAATTTTTCTTTCTCTGTCCCTCCACAAGGGAAGAGAACTTAATGTATGAAGTACCCACAAAGAGTATTCAGGTGGACAGCAGAGATTATTTGCCATACATCTTCCAGAGTAATTACTCACAAGAAACGCTCCTAGACTGCAGAATTGATGCGGCAGCCCTGATTTAACATGTTAACAGCAGACTCTTCATGCTGTCAGAGTAGTTCTGTAAAGCACATCTTGACACAGGAGCATCTCGTGATGCAGATAGGAAGTTTAAATGTACTGTGCTTGCAAGTGTGCTTTGGGTTTTTTATGTGGTTTTATTTGGTTGTTTGTATTTTTGTGGGGGAGGTGGTTCTACTGCAGTAACTCACTGAACCATCAGTCAAAATTGGCTTTTTTGCTTATATTTATTTCTGGGATCCTTTGGCCTGCACTTTTTGTTGTTTTACAGGTTTAAACTGATTCTAGCCTCTTTGATTTTCAATGTCAGGTGTATCTACTGTATATTAACTGCAGTGTTAAGGAGATGCTTGCAAGGATGAACAGGCCAGCGGCTTGTACATTTTTACCTTCCTTTGTAGTACTTCCCATCTCTTATACTTCGTCCAGTAGAGATGAAAGGGCATAAATTTCCCTTGAGGAGGAGGGCAGCAGAGCTCCAGCTGTTGGTGGGAACTTCCCAGTCCTAAGAAACCTGGTACACTTACTGCATCTTTACACTGTGTCCATGTGTAGGTAGCAGAAATCCTTTGCAGTCCACATTTTGAGTGCTGTCTGAGATATCCTCTCATGTTGGCAGGATCTAAAAAGATATAAGAAGTTGGCATTTATTAAATATGGAACAGTGTCCTTTTCTGACATTTCTTCTAAAAGTAGTGTCATTTAAATATGTTATAAATAATATGATTAGTTTAATCAAAACTAACTCATTTTTCCTCCCCTATCAATAAAAAGGAAATTGGCTTTCATGCTTCCGTGGCTAGAAGAGTTCCAAATGCACATAACCTGGACCATAAAAAGGAAATACAGCAGTAAGTACTTCTCTTTCTCTCTCACTAATGAATGTGTATAGGTCATCTCTTGAAACTCATCTCCCCTCCCCACCCCCAGTTAATTTACCTTATCCTTGTGTAAAGCGTATTTAATTTTTTTATTTGCCATTTGGTTCAAGTACTTTTATTACTTCCATTAGTTTCAGATTTTAACTGGTAGAAGTCTATAGATTTCTATACAGTTAAGCATGTAGGAGACATGGAAACTTTCCCAAATATCCCAAAGCTGTGTGTTAGTATGACAGTAACACCCCAAGCTCTGCGCTGCAAGCACAGCGTTTGGCCTGGGTATGGCGGGGTGTATGACAACCAGGGATTTACAGCTTCTGCTTTTCAGGTGGAGGAAATCTTTCTTGTGCAGCCTGCTGTTTGGTATCCCTGTCTTAATCCTAATGATTTATATGCTAATACCCGACGGTGAGCACCACGGGTCTATGGTGCTAGAACAGAATCTCATTCCTGGACTATCTATTTTAAATCTACTCTTCTTTGTCCTGTGCACTTTTGTTCAGGTAAGTCCACAGTACTTCCTTGGGGTTGGCTTTCTATTCACCTCCATGTATGCAGTCTGATGTGGTAAAGACAGGAAACTGGAAAGGTTTAGTGGATTAGTACTGCTGTCTTGTCTGTACCACCTATGCACAATAAAGTGGCACTTTTCTGCAAGTTATCCATTCTATAATTTCTCACAGTGCTTACTCCTGCTAAAGTTGCATCAGATAGTTTTCCAAGTGGGGAAGGTAGTGTTAAAATGAAGAAGTACCTGATCAGGTGCCAACTAATTGGACAGCCATAGGTAAAACCCTTCAACTTCTGTGCACTGTTTACTCTGCATTGCTGAAGAAAAGGATGATACTTAGCTGACAGAGTTGTTTTGAGAACAAGGAGGGGCAAGTGAGAGGGTGACAGTGGAGTCAGCCTCCTAGCAGGCCACTCCGCTGAAGTTACATCAATATAAAGTTCGCATGGGACAGCAACGCCTTCCCTTATCTACTGCGTGTTTATAATTCTGCTGCAGGCAGTATTACGAGCTCTCTGCTTTCACTGCTGTGATCCTAATACCAGTCTGTCTGTGCTTACACCAACAGTTTCTTGGTGGATGGTATTTTTATGTACAAGCCTACAAATCACTGAAGCACAGGACGGCCAATATGGATGTGCTCATCGTACTGGCCACGACGATCGCTTACGTGTATTCCTGTGTGATCCTGATGGTAGCGATAATTGAAAAGGCAGAAAAAAGCCCTGTCACTTTCTTTGACACTCCTCCGATGCTGTTCGTGTTCATTGCACTGGGGAGATGGCTGGAACACATAGCAAAGGTACTTATTGTGTATGTATGATGAGAGGAGATTAAAACTATTCAGAGGAATTTTGAGTCAGATGTTTCTGATGTAGCCTGCTATTACACGAGGTCATTCAGAGTTCATTGTGTTAAGTAGGCACCAGCATTTATATATCTCAATATATCTTAAACATTTATCTCTGTTTCTTAGAGTAAGACCTCAGAAGCTCTTGCTAAACTTATATCTCTTCAAGCCACCGAAGCCACTGTGGTGACTCTTGGACCTGACCACTCTATTGTCAGGTATATATTTGTGAACCAAACCCCCTTCAGCCCGCCTGGGTGCACAGACTAGGCTTGAGGTGGTTACTGGGAAAGCATTGCTATTCTTTGGATGCTGACAACGTAAATAATCTGTCTGTTCTACTTGTGTTTTTTGCAGGGAGGAGCAGGTAGCTGTTGAACTGGTTCAAAGGGGTGATATTGTAAAGGTTGTTCCTGGTGGAAAGTTCCCAGTGGATGGAAAGGTCATTGAAGGCAGTTCTATGGCGGATGAGTCTCTCATTACTGGTAACTTTCCCTACGCTTATGCAAAGAAGTTACATCTTCTAGAACACTTTCTTACAAGGAAAGAGAGCAGAGCAAACCCAAAAGCTGCTGTCTGAATAACCTCCCACCTTAATAGACACTGTGCCTGGCCTTTGCAAGCTTGAATCCAAGTCCCACTCCTGCATACACCCTAAAAAGCTGGAGAATTTCCATTCAGTTTGGTCACTTTAACTAAAGGATAGGATGGGTAGAGTCTAAACACTATGGTCATTATTCCAGAGATCTGGTGGATGTTTCCCCTGAATGTGTCTGTAGAGATGATGGCACCTTCTCATAAATAACTTCTGAAGGGCAATGGGGAAATATTGTTGAGACGTTGGGCAGTGTATGGGTGGGCACTGAACAGGGCTGCTGACAGGGATCTCCCAGTGAGCAAGAAGAGGTAAAGAAAGCCTCACAATTTGATTCAGGGTCATGGGGCTTTTTCACAGCTTTTTGAAATGTTCATTTAATCTTCTAAATATAATATGGATTTATTGCACCATGTAATTCTTATAAATAAGGTAAAGGTTATTAAACATTTACATTGGCATTGGCTTACTTGTTTTAGTTATTTACTTTGCTTGGGAACACCCTTATTTTAAGAGAACCAGTCACTATCACTAACCCTAAAAATAGAAAAATATAAAGATTTTGTAGAGCTAGCATTCTTGAAGAGGTAGTGTGAGAACAGGAACTTTCCCACAGAGACAACTTTGCTAGTCTTTGAAAACTGAGGGTGGTGAAAATAAAGACAGATTGCTCAAACTCCCATAGCTATGAAAATTATTAATCAGAGAAATTCTTAGCAGTTCCTTTTACAAACAGTTTTCTCCTGGCCCTTTTGAAGGATGGCATCCTGGAGGGTTAGGACCAAAGGAACAGCATGAAACTAAACCTAGAAAAAGGTTTATAGAAGTATGACAGCACTTATACATGTCTTTACTATACAGAGATACACAATATTTGATTTCTTGTCATTATTGCTTAGCATATGCTAATTTTGCCAGCATACAATGATCTGAGTGCTAATGAACTATGTTCACTATTATTAGGGGTATTACCTCATTTATTCTTACCTTTTCTTTCTAGGGGAAGCTATGCCAGTCACTAAAAAGCCTGGGAGCACAGTGATTGCAGGTTCTATAAATGCACATGGCTCAGTTCTTGTTAATGCAACTCATGTTGGTAATGATACCACTCTGGCACAAATCGTGAAATTGGTGGAAGAAGCTCAAATGTCAAAGGTAAAAATAATAGAAAATAAAAAGAAAAATGTGTTCACGGATTTTGATTATATAAGAAAAAGATTCTATATTTTTATATATTTACTTGTTCAACAAACAGTATGTTTTCCAGACTTCAAAAAAGAATCAGATAAAGAATATTAGATATTTTCATGAACTCTACATACTTGTGGGTTTTTGATCATAAACATACAATTGCATTTTTTTTCTTTTTTATAGGCACCCATCCAGCAACTGGCAGATAAGTTTAGTGGATATTTTGTTCCATTTATCATCACCATTTCAACAGTGACATTGATAGCATGGATCACAATTGGTTTTATAAATTTTGATATTATTCAAAAATATTTTCCTGTAAGTAATTTCATTAACAGCTGAATTTTGGTATTAGGGTATCTTCCAGTGTAATTAACATACCTTCTGTGTGTAGGGTTTGATGTTGCAACCTGGCAAATACTTTTGTACAACGTGGTGTTTTCTACACAGAACACTAATTGCACTAACTAAAATCTATGTGCAGGTATAAATATACCTTTGCATTTACCCCTCAGTTCTGCATGGGGTTCCTAAAAACTGAAATTATCAGCAGTCTTTTTGGATAAACATGATCTAGAGTTGCATTGCAAGGAGCTGAGCCATTCCTGTATTGCCTGTAACTATTTTGGACACCCTTGTTCCTGATAGCAGATCTTCGGTTTGGCTTTAGAAAGAAGATGGGCTTCTGTTATCTTTAGGATGTGTATTTGCTGTTCTCAGCAACTGTGGGGATGTGTGTAGCTGGAAATAAGGTTCTCCTTTGCTAAGCTCTAAAGGAAATGCCAGCAAGTTATATTGTCATCTGGGAGGCTGAGAGCAGAGTCAAGCATATGTGTGCTTGAGCATAAAAAACCCCAGAAAATAGTGTTATAAACAATTCATAATATTGACCTTTCTCTGCCATAACAGTAAAAATAATATATAGCTTTCCTATACTGGAGGTTGCAGGTAAATGTGTTTTTTGAAATGGCTGTGATTGATTATACATCAATGTTATCTTCTCTCAGCAATCATACATCTCTTTCTTTCTTTTTTCCCCCCCTCTCCCTTCTTCTTGCAGAATCAGAACAAACACGTTTCAAAAACTGAACTAATACTGAGGTTTGCATTTCAAACCTCAATCACTGTGCTGAGCATTGCATGCCCCTGTTCTTTAGGCTTGGCTACCCCCACAGCTGTGATGGTGGGCACAGGAGTTGCTGCACAGAATGGGATTCTCATCAAAGGAGGAAAACCCCTGGAAATGGCACACAAGGTTAATAGTTCGTTCCGTACTTTTGTAGCTCACCCAGGTGTTGCTACATGAAATATAATTTCCCAGGAAATCCTGCTGGTCCAGAGAAAAACTGCAGAACGTTTGTTGGTTGGTGGGTGTTTCTTTTGCTCTATTGGTTGCTGCTTATTAAGGTAAAGAAGACAGATCTGACCTTCTTTCTTCAAAGCAGTCACAGCAAAGTGTTAAGAGTCAACAGTTCCTGCAGTCTTATGCTAGCGAGGCTGCTGATCTTCTACATGACCTCAGAGGTTTCTGATATTGTTCATGATGAGTAGTTTACAATGCAAGAGAAAAACAGAATGAAGTTCTTTTAGTGTATAGAAAAAAGATGGAAGGGAGGTGGGAAAAGCCCTTCAAAGACAGAAAACTGATGAGGAGATTGAAGGATGCGGAGGTTTGGTATATCTGCAGCCAGTGAAAAGAATATGAGTTTAAAACATGCTGGGGTAGAGTCAGTTAGGAATAACAGAACATTTTAAGTGAAAAGAATGGTTAGGAATAAGTTAATCAGACTGATAATTCTTGTTCTTAATGGACATTATAAAACATAGACCAGAAGTTTTTCCAAGACTCTGTAAAAACCTACCCCAAATGACTGCTAAATGGTGTTAAGGATTTTAGCTTTTGAATTGAAATGAAGCTAGTGTCAGGGCTTGTAAAATTAGGGGACCTGTTGGATTCTGCAAGGTTGGTGGGTTGGAATAGCTAGGAATGGAATAGGCCTACTTTGTTGAGTTTTTTTGTTTCTGTGTTTCTCTGTGCCTCTTTATTTTCAGTATTAGAACTGTCTTCAGCAGTGGGTTTCAGTGTATGTGGGGCTGTGTTTTTTGGTTCATTCCCAGTTCCTCAGGACCCATTGGGCTGGCTAAGAAGTGATTGTTGAATTTGGTGAACGGCATGAGGCTGGATTTGGTTAGGTCGTTGCTTCTGGAACTTGTTGCAGCTTCTTGCACTCTCTGCACCTGCTCTTATCACCAAATAACATCCTGAGTCCTCTTTCCTCAGTGCTATTGTTAGTTGTTTAGAACAGGATTTGTAAAAGCCCTCCTGAGTCATACACCTTGTGGTAAAAGTGTTTAAGGAGCCGTTACCCGAATCCTGCATGTGAATACATACAGGCACACATAAAGGACAGTACAAGTCCTGCAATGACTAAGTTGTATGAGATGCTGATATAGATATAGGATGATCACAGAATCACAGAATCACCTAGGTTGGAAGGGACCTTTTAAGAGCATCTAGTCCAACCAATGAGAAAAAAAACAAAAAACAAAAAACCCACACCACACAAAACACCACCCAACGCTAATCCATATCCCCGAGCACCATGTCAACTCATCTCTTGAATACCTCCA
>JAOQGH010000001.1:178517368-178571316 GCA_025769975.1 Gallinago jamesoni | reverse complement strand
CTTTCAGGTAGTTGTAGAGAGCGATGAGGTCTCCCCTCAGTCTCCTCTTCCCCAGACTGAACAACCCCAGCTCCCTCCACCTCTCCTCATAAGACTTGTGCTCCAGACCCCTCACCAGGGGTTGTAGCTTCAGTGAAATCACTGTGTGGGGAATGAATAAGAAAACTCAGGGAGACCTTCTGTACAGATAGTTCAAGGTACATGCAGGAATCTCTACTTTTCTAGATTTTTTCTGTCTTGATGTAGATATAGTTAACCCATTATTAAAGTCCTGCCTGTATTTATGTGCCTACAGCATATGAGTGTCCCTATGCTCATGAGGCTTAGGCATTAACTCTGGTTTATTTCTTGCAGATCAAGACTGTGATGTTTGATAAAACTGGGACCATCACCTGTGGAGTTCCTAAAGTCATGAGGGTGCTTTTGCTGGGAGAGACGGCTCTGCTCTCTCTGAAGAAGGTGTTGGTGGTGGTTGGCACTGCAGAAGCCAGCAGCGAGCATCCCTTAGGAGTGGCAGTCACTAAATATTGCAGAGAGGTACTTTGCCTTCCTGTTTTATCTAAAGCCTGAAGGGATCTGTGCAAATGCAGCAATGTTGTATAAAACGAGTGAGTCCCAGAAGGACAGGCCTGCCTGAAAAGTAACAGGCTCGGAAAATGGCAGGTTTTATGGTTGTGCATCTTAGTCTGGACGATACCAGGAGGCGTATTCTAAGCTTTGTGTTTCTGATAATGCTGTGGAGTTCTCAGGCAAGATCTTACAAAGTTCTTCCTGAACTAGTGGGAAAATGAGGATTGTGGAATATGTGCAGGAGGAATACTTACGCTTAAAATAGCATTGTGAAGCAATGTGTGTGGTGACATGTCATATGTTACCTGACTGTAATAATTTCTATTAGTCACTTGCTTATAAATTAGGCAAAAAGCTTTAAAACCTGAATATTAAACTGTGGTATTTGTGAATTTCACAAATGAACTAATAGATTACTCAAGTCTTTGCAAATTTTGCAAATCCTTAAAGGTCGTTTATATATTGCATGTGTTTCTCAAATGTTTCAGGAAGAATGAAAGCACAAATAGTAACCAGAGTAGGAAGCCTGGTTTAAATAAATAAGTTCTTACTGCTAAGACAAGTCATTAATTGACTTATGGAAAAATTCATTGGGAAGAATATGTCAAACTTACTAGTGATAGATCTTTCAGTGGTAAAATTTGGAAGTTAGCATATAAGTTTAAAAGGAAAAAGAGAGTATGGGTAATGGTTCAGGTGTCTCTCATATTTAACACTTTCTGTTTTCAAATTTGTCTTAGTTCCCCAACACTTCTGTAGTCATACTATGCACCAGTTACTACTGGATCATGGCTTATATGAATTGCAGTGCTATACTGTTTGCTAATATTCTTACCACCTGCCTTATCATCCCTTTGTTGTAAGAATATTGCTGAAAGGTAGATGCAATTCCAACTTCCAGAGACAGCCCAGAATAATTTGTTTATAAATGCATATTTTCTCCATTCTTTTTGTAACTTATAGTGTTCAGGTAATCCCTTTTTGTCATGTTTAGTGTGCTCACTAACTCAACAGAAAGACCCAGTTTCCTTGTCATCCAGCCAGATCACTCCAGGAATTAGACGCAGTTTTCCACTGTACTTTTACATGTATATAAAAGGCTTGATCCCCCACAGCCACTTGTCTATAAGGTTAATTAGAAGTTGTATCTTTTCAGAAGCTGTATGGTTTATTGTTATAGTATTTCTCTTTAGTTCTTAGTCTTGGCCGGTCATGAACCACCCATGTAACTGCTTCATCCTTTAACTGCCAGGAAAAGCTGTCCTTTATGGTTTGCTGCTGCCAGGGTTGAGACCAGGATGTGGTCTGTATGGCTGCCCCTTTCTAGTCTAATTCACAGCGTGTCCAGAACATCCTTATTTTTAGTCCTGCACTACTGATACTCCATGCTGCTTTTCTTTCAGTCAGTCATTGTCAACAATCATAGAATGGTTAGAGTTGGAAGGGACCTTAAAGATCACTAATTTCCAACCCCCCTGCCATCTGCAGGGACACCTCCCACTAGACTCAAAGCCCCATCCAGCCTGGCCTTGAACAGAGAGGAGGAATGAGGCCTCTTTTCAGCAGGAGTTATCTAATATTTGAACCTCACATAGGCTGCACAGACTGATGATGAACTCTGGTTACATCTGCAGGAGCTTGGCACTCAGAGCCTAGGATTCTGCACTGACTTCCAGACAGTCCCGGGCTGTGGCATCAGCTGCAAAGTCGGAGGCGTTGAGGCTGTCCTGGCCACAGCTGAGAAGGGTCTCGATAAGCTGGACACTAACAGGAGCAGGGACAGCAATGCTCCTCTGGGAGATAACAAGCTGATTGCACTCCCCGAATCACAGAATGGTATGTCTGCCCCCAAAGTGACTGCCAGTCACAATGAATCAGCAGTGGCTAATGAATCAGCAGTGCTGACCACTGTAAAATGATCCCATTAGACTAGGAACAACAGAAAGATGGATTTATGGCAGAAGGAGACAACATGAGGGACAAAAATGCACCTTAACAAAAACCGAAGTGCTCTTTTTCTCCTACTCTCTCTGCAGTTCAGAAACCTAAATAAGAATTTAGATGCTACAGTGACGGGTACTTGAAAAGTTGAAACAAAACATAAGCAATAAGGCATATTCAGCAATGTCCCTTTTGGAGAAAAGAATGGTCCAGCAGAGAGCAAAGTTTGCCAGTTAACATTATCTTCCCATTTGGAGCAGTTACCTTTAACATATGTTATTTTACTGCTGCACTTTATATCCTACCCTTGAGTTCTATATTAACTTGGACCTTTTGTTTTCTGTTCATAGCTCTCTCAAGGCATTTACTTCTAAAAAAAAACCCTATTCAGTAGATGCACAATAAAGTATGTTATATCTGCAAACCAAGTTTCAGTGCTTGATGTTTTTGATTAGGCTGATACGTTTGGTTTTGTTTCAGGCTCTGTGGAAGCTCTTTTATAGTGTAGGAGAGAAAGAAAAAGTATTTAAAGCCTTTCTTAAGAAGCTCATCAGTTATCTTCAGAAAACTGTGGCTCTCCTGACCTTTTTGAGAAAGCTATTAGAAGAATTAAATAAAATAGGAACTTTAATCATCAGAACTCTGCCATTTATGAATGGTGTTAATGTAGTGTTTTCTCACCTGTTTCATACAGCTCTTGTACAGTTGGATTGAATTCATAATGAGGTGCTCTATATACTGTTTCATTGTTTGTTAGAACAAAACTACTTTTTTTCTTAACAGAAATAGCCTTTATATTTGAAAGAAGTCATTAGTTGAGAGAACAAAGCAGCGTGGCATTTATGAAATGTGCATACTGCACTTATCCAGAAAAACAATGCCAACTGGCAAAGGCAAATACAGGCAAATAATTCCATTAAGTTCATGACGCAGTTCTGTGTATAAACAGGCACAGACTGAGTCTTGAAAGATAAGTTTTATGAGGCTGTCTTCAGGTAGTGCCCATGCATTTGTGTTTGGCCATGACAGCAGCACTTCAACAAAACTAATTCTGTCTGTGTCTTTTTGAGTGTGACCATTGCCAGTCTGGAACACACACACACACACACACAAAAAAAAAACAACTCCAGGAAAACCTCTTCAGAATATTTTTCTGTAGCTAATACAGCCTGACATTGTCATCCTCAAACATCTCTGGCTTGTGTTTGCTGGTTTTGAGTTGCTTATTTTTCTTTTTGTTTGTGCACAAAGGTCCATCAGCTTCTCATACCTACTCAGTGTTGATTGGAAATCGTGAGTGGATGCGACGCAATGGCTTGCATATTGCAAGTGACGTAAACGATGCAATGACAGACCATGAAATGAAAGGACAGACTGCCATACTAGTGGCTATAGATGGTAACTGCTGTTCATTGGAATGATTTAATACACATTAAACATGACTTCATACATATCAATTGATCCTGCCATGGAATGAATAAAAACAAACTCTGGAGCAACTGATCGATCAGCGGCTTAGTGTCAAGAAACCGTAATCTTTTAGTGCAGAACTGCAAAGCATCAAGGTGTTCTTTAAAAAAGCTTTCACCTCATTGCAGTGTTTATAAGATCTTGTTGGGTAGTTTTTAATTTAAGTATTAATTTCTGAACCTCCTGTTGTCTGGGGCTGCTGTTCAGAAGAGCAGTGGCAGTGCAGTGCTATGTCTCATCCTGACTTTATATCACTTAAGGATCACAGGCCAACCTATTCCACCGCTGATTTCAAAACATTTCATGAATACATATGATGATTCATTAGGTCATTCGAGGGCAATAGATCAAACTAAATGAGTTTTGCCAGAGGGCTTCTGTTCTGTGCTACACAGAAAGAGATTTCAGACTTTACCTTAATATGAGAAGCTGCTGGAACAGTGATAGATTGCAACTACATCTGTGATCTTGAAATGGGGCCTCTGATTCAATTACTGAATAAATATTCTTGGTGCTTCTCCAGAGCAATTTTGAGATGCATTTCCCCGTTTCAGCTTGGGCTCCTTCAGCAGTCCAGGAAAATCGAGTGCTCTTAACATGGACACAAGGGCTGTGATGTACAGCTGGCATTTCTATGGCAGCTAGGGATAGCAAAGACAGGTACAGGGGTGCAAAACCTACTTAAGTCCTTACTTTTGAAAGGTAACACGCACTGATACACCAATGCGATATTTTTGTAAGTCACATAAGGAAACGTGGATGCACCTTTGAGTCCATGTTTTGGAAGGCAGGTGCAACACTTCTATAGAAAGTAATTAATTTTAACAGAGATCCAACCTGGAAAGATCAGGGGACATAAAACCAGATACTGTGCATGCTTCCTCCTGCTTCCTCCTGGTGGAGTGGCTTCAATATCTGACTTGGGCTTAAATACTCAAACTTTCTCTGGCCCACTATCGTATTTGTCCTTACCATAAAAGCTAGAAGTCGGGCATATTTAAAAGCTACCCTCCTCTTCCCTTCCTCCTGGTCTCTGAGTATCAAAGGTGTTTATTGTTCCATCTGAAACAGATAAATGAGAAAAGTGTATGTGTGTAAAAAAGAGACCATAGCTTAGAAAATTGTAGACACTTGTTCAGGCTTATAAATGTTGTTATTTTCCAGAATGTGTCATTTCACAAGCCACCATGGTGCGATGGAGGGGAAGTCCTGTTTTCTTGCTGCCACTTTACCTCTCACAGTTCTGTTTAACAGTGTTTCTTTGTGCAGGTGTGCTGTGTGGAATGATCGCAATAGCAGACACTGTCAAGCAGGAGGCAGCCCTTGCTGTGCACACGCTGAAAAACATGGGAATAGATGTGGTACTGATAACGGGGGACAACAGAAAAACTGCAAAAGCCATTGCTACTCAGGTATCTGCTTCTTTGCCTTTCAAAAAAAAAACCATGATGAGGTTCTAAAGCTCTTCTTACCTCAGTGAATTTGGAGCAGGAACTCAGGTTCACTGGATACGTTAAATGAAAACTAGCTTTTCTTGAATTGGACTGAAAATCGGGTGAGGTACCATGGCATAGTAAAGGTCAGTGGCTGCATTAAGATCCTGCTGAAGACGAGCAGTCAGTACTTCTCCAGAGGTAGAGAGTTTCTTGCAGTAATTAGTCCATTGCTGAACTGAAGCCTCCTGCTTCCCGTCACTGAAGGGCAGTTGTGTTTGTTTAGCAACAAAGAAAAGTTCCTTTAAAGTCCAGTCCTGTTCCCAATAAGGGAAACAGGGATTTGTCATTATTTTTAAGGGAAATATAGTAGTAACAATAAGAATTATTGTTAAGAAGCATAGCAGTCTAAAAGAGGTTGGGTTTATATGAGATTTCCTTGATCTCAAACTATAAATGTTGCTCCAAAGACAAAGACAGATTCTCACTCTACCTTGCTGCATTTCCACCCTCTCCATCTTCACTTCCCTCTTTCCCCTTGCATTGGTCTACTTCTAATCTACCGTGTGCCACCTCACTTTCCTAAGGTGTCCCACCGCACAGCTAACTCAGCCAGCGCTGTGGTGTGCATGTTCTCTTATCTTGTGAGGTCTCTTTTGTTTCTCAGTGTGATGCTTTAATCCTTCTCCACACTTTCATTTTTGTGTTTGGTTATGGTAAAGCACCTTCCCACCCCGTGTTTCTTTGTTAAGAGAAGTCTTTTGGAAACAAGCTCCGATGTATGGTTCCTGGCACTCAAGTGAAGTTTTCAAACAAGCTCAGTCTGTGCCAACCTGCATTTTCATTGAATTTTTGGTACTAACTTCCTTTCCGGTGGAAAAATGGTAAGACACTCCTAAAAACTTTAAAAAATTTTACTTTTTGAAAGGTTGAAAGAGAGCTTCTACCTTGTGTAGTGAAAAGTTGATCTGTGCCTGGTGAGGCAGCCAAACCAGGGACATTATCCCAGCCCTCTTTAGTAGACCCACCTGTTTTCAACCACAGCGCCATTGGTAGCAACTCCATGTTAGTTGGGAGGTGGATGGGTACAAGTGTTTAGCCAACCATCTGCTTTATTTTCATAGTTTCCCTGAGACTTGCACATACTTGCCTTTCTGTGTTTCGCCTGGTTTAACTGCCTGATCATACATGGTTCCTGTGTTGCATTTCACTGAAACCTTTATTGGTGCACCAAGCAGCCTGATTAGCTGAAAACTGGCTTGTTTAACCATCAAACCGTTATTGCCAGAGCTTCAGAAGCCCTGTGGGGTGTGATGCTAAGGGCAGAGCATATTTGCCAGCATCTCTGCAGTAAAAATGGAGGGGGCTGTAATCAGACCCTTTCTTATGACAAAGGCATGTTGCTCTTCAGCTTTCTGCATATTTTTCAAGCGTTGCCTCCACCAGAATCAGTTTGGTTTATCTTCCTCTGTTTCCCCTTCACCCAGAACAGCAAATGGCTCTTCCTTTTAGCATGAAGCATGTCACCAACTGCGTATGTTTCTTTCCTTGTACGTAGGTTGGGATCAAAAAAGTCTTTGCTGAGGTTCTTCCATCTCACAAGGTTGCAAAGGTCCAGGAGCTCCAAAGCGGGAGGAGGAAGGTTGCAATGGTTGGTGATGGAGTCAATGATTCTCCTGCGCTAGCCAGGGCCGACATTGGAATTGCAATTGGAACGGGCACCGATGTTGCCATTGAAGCAGCGGATGTTGTTCTTATCCGAGTGAGCGCTACAATTCTGAGCTGTCCTCTTTTGTCACCAACACTCCTCTTTTTGGCTTGCTATTCTGAAGACGGCATGTGGAAAACTTTCAATGCTCTTCTGTCTTGCAGAATGACTTGCTGGATGTAGTTGCCAGTATTCATTTATCAAAGAGAACAGTTCGGAGAATACGAATAAATCTGATTCTTGCCTTAATTTATAATCTGCTTGGAATACCCATAGCAGCAGGTATGTGACTGTCAGAACTTGGCTTGTCGAAGACAGCAGCACAGTTGAGCTTTGTGGTGCCTCTCACAGGATTTCCTGCTCAAGGAACCAAAGAGAGGTTCCCAAAGTATTTAAAACTTGGCAGAAGAAGGACAAAATAAATACATTAATTTTTATTTTTTTATGGTATGGAAAGAATCTTCTTTTCCCAAATTTTAAACTTAAGGATAAATTCTTACATGTTGTAATTAAAACCATGCTCTTATTTCACATAGCAGTACTTGGGGATTAGTTTCTGTATATCCAAGCCTAGCTCTAACCAGAGATACCACCCCACTTCTGGGTGTTCCCTCTTCTGTTCACCCTGAATCACACATTTTCTCACCTACTATTCACATTCTCTCTCCTTCTGTCAGGTATCTTCTCATGCTCCAAATTTCTCCTTAAAACTTACTTCAAGCATTCCTCTTTTTCTTCATAAGTAATTCCTTCCCCCTTTGCCTGGACTATTGCCTTGTCTTTCTGTTGCTTTTGCTTTGTTTCACAAGTACAGAATAGCTGGAAGGGACAAATAGTCTTTCTTGTGGCCACAGTGTTGTAGATGAATTTGGTGTAAAGGTCATCTGTTGCCATGGAAGGGACATGTTTAAAAATAAGTGAGTTCATATATATCATTCTAGTAGTGTTTATGGAAGTCTCAGCAAGTCATGTTGTAGAACTGCTGATCTATGAACCGCTTCTATGATAGGCGGGGACAGAAATGTCGGTATTGGGACAGGCGGCTCTGGCTGATGTCCATGTGGTTTTTTGCTAGGTGTGTTCATGCCTGTCGGCCTCGTGCTTCAGCCTTGGATGGGATCGGCTGCAATGGCAGCTTCTTCTGTGTCTGTCGTGCTGTCTTCCCTGCAGCTGAAATGGCAAGTTGTCTTATACTAATCAACTGGGGAACCTGCTGGAACTCAAATGAGATGTTACTTTGCGTTTTGTATACTGAAATGTACCTGACAGTCCTTTAGCTTGGAGTTCTTCTGTCTAATCCTCGGCTCTGAGAGAGACAGGTGTAGTGGGAGATGTCCCTGCCCATGGCAGGGGGGTTGGAACTCGATGATCTTTAAGGTCCCTTTCCAACCCAAATGATTCTATGATTCTATGATTCTATTATGAGCACACTTGGACTAAGACTGTCCTGAGCATTCTTTAACTAGCAGCTAAAAGTGTGACTGGGTGCCACCTGTGCTGGAGATCTAATTCAATAATGGGTTTTCCTGTGACTATCAAGTGAACAAATAATTCAAAAGACGGTTCTCCATAAACTAACACTAGATTTGCTTTTTTAAAAAAAATGTACCTGGTTTTATTTTTTGTCTATTTAATTAAGCCAGAGAGAAACAGAGAAGCAGTGTATTTTTTCTTTTGCATCTTGCTACAGATAAAATATCTTGCTTGTTTTTTGGAAAGCAAACCAATTTCTCAACTATAACAAGATTTTTCAAAGTGTATTAATTTTTTTATGCTACATTTTTTGGGTGCAGTTACAGTGGACCTGTTTTTAACATCATTGTGAGCAAACATCTTTCAAAAATAAGACTTTTTATGGTGGCTGAAAGTAGTCCAAGGCTTCAAATATTTCTACTGTAGCTGGGGTCTTCTGTAGTGTGTAGTATAGTACAGCATAGTATAAACTAATATAGGAAATCTGTTGCTGCATCATGGTTTTGATCCTACAAATGCTCAATGAGACCACAACCCAGAATAAAAACTACATGCATGCTCATGTCAGCTCTACCATTTCAGGATTTTCATCCTAAAAACTTTCTGTATGGAGTTAACCAAAGTATGACTGTGATTCCTTTATTCTCCAATGCTTTTGATGTGCTGATTACATTAAGTATTGGACACTATTATGGTTAGATATTGAGAACGCCCCCAAAATATTGAAAACTTAAGGAAGCTGAATTACAGTATACTCTGTGAGACAATAATCTTTCTTGAAGCCTCATGCCAGCTGAACAGAACTTCAGATTCCAAAGAACATGATAATACATTTATGTGAAGACTGTGCATACTTGCCATTGCTGGGCTTTTTTTGATCTAGAATATATTGAATCAGAAAGCATTTTTTGGGTCATCCAGTCCATTCCCCTGAAATTGTCTACTACAAAACCCTTCATAATTCAGCAAACTCATAATTTTTCTTAAAGGATCTCACTTTGAGATTCCCTCTCTTTTACTATTGAAATGTCTTAATGCCGTGTGACCAGTACTCAGAGCCATTAACATTGTGTCTGAAGTGAAGTGGGTAACATTTAGGTTGTCAGAAGTTTCTGATTTGTTCTAATGCTGAAGATGCTTCTATACATTGACCTCATGTTACTAAACATATTTTCTCTTTCTCTTATTAGTTATAAGAAGCCAGACACAGAAAGTTATGAAGCACAAGCTCAAGGCCGCATGAAGCCACTTACTCCTTCCCAAATCAGTGTTCATATTGGAATGGATGATAGGAGGAGGGATTCATCCAGACCGGCCCCTTGGGATCAGATTAGCCAAGTGTCTCTCTCTTCCTTGACTTCAGACAAGCTGCCGAGACGTAACGGTTTTGTTGAAGAGGGAGGGGACAAGTGGTCATTGCTCATGAATGGAGAAGATGATGAAGAACAGTACATCTGAAGCACTGTCTTCTCAGTCCAGGAGGAAACATTCCTCCTCACCAGTGACGCGAGGGACCAACTATGTCATCAAGAGCTTCAAGGCTGTAAGTGAAGTTGTGTCTTCAGCTCACAAAACAACTGCAGCTCAGCTCGATGTTGGGTTGTGTGCATTGTTTTCAGTTCACTGGTTACTTCTAGTCATGGAAAGAATCTGTGGCTCTATAATGAACCGGCTTCTTTGCACACAGCAATTAGTGAAATAATATAAGATTGTAATTTTTAGAGTCTGAAGAGTTTCTCTCTTCTAAACTGTTTGCTGGACACCAAATTTCATACTTTTCATTCTTTCTAACTTAATTCTTTTAAGAGCACATGAAGCAAAAGTATTTTCAGAGCTGCCAAATATTAATTTCAGTGTCCAAGTGAAAATAGCCTTGACATAAGTAGCTCTGTGGTTGGAAGTTGTATTTTTACACAGAATCCTAACTAGTCACATCCCTGTGGCAGCACTTTGTATTTAGGATACATGTGTGTCTCCTTGGACCAAAAATGCTTCGGTGTTTCACTGACTATAACTTTCTGAAAGGTCTGTTTCAAAGATTTTCACTTGCTTTCAGGTATTGCATCCTTTTGATGCACATCTCCATTGCTAAACTTCTGTCATTCCCTCTGCTCTCCTAGATTTTCTCTTTTCCTGCATATGAACTCTTTTTTTTTTTTCCGATGAGTTATTATTATGTTTACAGATATTCCTGTTTGGGACAGACTCCTTTAAGTCACCAGGAACTTTTTATTGAAGTCCACAAAGGCAGATCAATTCCTGGTCCAAGTAAGGATATCATTTTCCTGTGGATATCATTCCCCATGAAGCTCTTGACAATTCTGTCTCCGAATTTATGCCAGTGTGAGTGCAGGTGGTATTACCATGGTGTGACAGAGCAGAACTAGCACTGGTGCGACTCCAGCATGGCCAAATGGAGTGAGTTCCTTGCATAAGTTAACCCCAGCTTGCTGGTTGCTTAAAATAGAACCAAAAGCTTAAATGGTAAAGGTGGAAAAACAGACTTAAAATGCGGGGCTTCTTTTTGCTATAATATAAATAACCTTTTCTGATGACTGAAGGAGTTGTACTAAGAAGATTTGTAAAAGCTTGAATTTGTAATGTAAATTTATATTCATATTTTGAATTGGTTTTAATCTTCCTCTAGTTTCATGAGAAATCAAGGTGCTGAACAACTCTTTTTTCACTTTAATGTCTTTACCAAAGCTTGCAGTAACTTTATCACTGTGAATGTCAAATTCATCCCTTAACACTTTTTAGTCAAGGCAGTAGGAATCAACGGCTTTGATGCTGAATCCAGTCCCAGCAGTTGCTTCACGGTGGGACTCTGAAGCAAGAAGATCGGAATTTTATAGTTTAATCTAAAAGGTGACTGAACAGGAATTGCCGTGCTAAGGAATATGAAATAACGTTGTTTCACTGACTTAAATACAGAACTGTTTCTGACACGGCTTCAAATCCTACTCCTCCTAGTGTACAAGTGAAGAGCAAGTCAGGGAGGAAAAGAACTGTACTTAAAGCATTGAGCAGGTCTTCCTATTCTCTCTTCCTCTTCATATTATAATTAAGTTCTCCTTAACAAACATCGACATCACTGTCTTAAATATAAATACAATCAGTTTAGAAACTGTAAAATCTCTTTACACATGTAGAAATTAATTTCACAGCCACATACATTTTTCAAACATGCTATATATAGGTTCCTGTACATGTCCCTGTGGGGAAGATGGTCTACTGTTTCACTGTTTTATGTTTTCTTACCAGTGCTTACAGTAAAAATGTTGTGTTTTTTTTAAAAAAAAACAAAGCAACAAACAAACAACTTTGTGTCTTTGTTTTTCTTTTTTTTTTTTGAGGGGTACAGCAAAATAAAAAGAGCATAAGCAGTGATGACTGGATTGCAGGATACATCTGCACAGAAGAGATTCTGTGACTGCTTTGTGATCTATTTCAGGCAAGGGAAAAAGAGAGTTCTGTATTGTAAGGCTGCAGGCATGTTGAAGAGTGGAGTTAGGATTCAAAATCATCTTGAGAAACTGGACAGAACTGACAAACAGGAAAGAGAGGAATTAAAAGTCAGCTTGGCAGAAAAGGTGAGGTAGTTGGCTGGCCAACTTTGTAACCCATTGGACAATACAACAATGCTCCAAAATCAACAGAAACATGGAAATGTATAAAGACTGTATCATCCATATGAAATAAAATACCTCTTTCTGTTCAGCTCTGGGGAGGCAACAGCTGAAGTATCAGTTCTAGTTTTATATGTCATACTTATTAGGAAAAAACTGAGAAGAGCAGTGAGATTTAACTGAAATCTAGAAAACCTGTGAACATAAGTGCATGAGAATGAGAAATCCAAGAAGAACACTGGAGGAGTTTGAGTAGATTTGCCTACAGAATACTGAAAGGAAATACAAGCCTCCAAACACAAAGAAAACAATTTATTCCTTTAATCTTTTCAGTGTCTTTTATGTCAGTGCTGGCTAGAACAAGGAATAATAGGCTTATTGAATCCAAGAATGTTTAGATTAGTCATTAGGGAGGAACCGTGTAACAGGAACGATTATGGAGCACTGGAAGAGATCGCCAAGGTGGCTTTTCGGATGCACATGGCAATCAGGCACGTATCTGATGACAATGTGATGGCCAGAGGTGAATCCTGCCTTGGGGCAGTTGACTGCCTTGGCCAATCTCCAGACCTTTTCTCCAGCCAGCCTTTCTCTTATTTCTGTGAACCTAACATGGACTGGAACATTGTTGGAGTAGAAGCCTGGTCACACTATCCTGCTCTCAGGAGGTGCCAAAGGACTGGAGGAAAGATTGGCTTTGACATTATGTAATAACTTGAAATGAACTGGAAAATATGTTAAGGTTTCCTAATGATATTTACATAATGGTTTAGACTGTAAAACTGCTGTGAAACCTGCACAAATGCCCATAAGAAAGTTAGAATGGCTGCACCCAGTCCTGACGCTGGTGGTGGTGTGGTCTTGTTAAACCTGAGCTGACTCCCTGGAGGGGTGTACGAGATGGGGGACAGCATCTGCACTTCTGCATAATGTAATTATCAGCTTTCCTTGCTTTCACTGAGACCATCTGCCTGCAGAGCTCCCCCCCCGGCAGAGCAAGGTGCTGGCCTGTGACTGGTGGTTCTCTATGCTATGAGCCAGGTCCAGTAAAAGGAGAGGTGCCCAAGAGGACAGGCTTTAGGAGTAGTCCCTAAGCTCGGTACCCTGGCTGTTCTCCCATGCACTACGCTTCTCCTCTTTTCTAGGATTGAGTATTTTGATCGATTAGACAGCATGGAGGAGCTTTTCAAATCCTAGTTTTGGTCTTCACTGTCTACATTCTGCAGGTTCTCCCAGCGTGACCCAGTTACTGCTGATCTGACCCCTAAATGTTGATATAGCTGATGATTTACATGGGACATCTAGTTATTTTTCCCTGGGAAAAGTGTGTGAGTGTTTTCCCCTTACCTTTTTTTAAAAAATGTATTCTATGAACACACAAGACATCTAATGAATCAGAACTTTGGTTTTTGCGTCATTTTTAGTGCAATAGTTCAGGAGCAGTGTTTTCTGTTAATTTTTCAATTCCTTTTCATGCTATAGTTTTGCCATAAAATTTCAGGGGCCCTAAGTTCACAGGACAGAAATTCTGCCATTTCATTTCCTCCTCCCTTCCCCTTTTCCAAGCAAATTAACTGTCTGATTTCTATCCAAGCTAATTACAACCTTGCTCTGACTAAATATTCTTCCAAGGATTGTGTTTTCTCTAAAAGCGATTGTGTGTGATGAAAACAAACGAGTAGGTGGTGAAATTGCACAATGGTGTACAGGGATGGGAAATCAGATAACACCGGAACGTCAGATTTAATTTCCTCTACTAAGATGCCAACAGCAAGCGTGTTGGTTTTCAGTGGGAGATCACTTGAAGAGTCACAACAAAAGAAGTGGTGAAGGGCAAAGCCTCCCGCTCCCGTGTGAGTCTCAGACAGGCACAAACGCAGGAGGAGGCAGATGAATTCCTCTCCTTGCCTGTAGTTAAAAGCAGCCAGGCTTTGCAGGCAAGCAGGGCCCACCCACAGGCTCTCTGTGAAAGGATCTGATTTTCACAATTTGTTTATCTTCATGCACAAAAGGAGGATTTCTGAAGTTTACCCTGGTGCTGCCAGTGATGTCGCAGGAGGAGGTGGGGGTTTGTTTCTCTGCTTGGGCATTCAGCCACCCCAGGTGGAGGTGAGTCCCCTGCAACATTTGTGCTGGTCAGGGCTGTGATCCAGGGGCATCGGCGGGAGGCTTGGGTCCAGGGGCTGTGCCATCTGGCAGCCAGGAACTCGCCTCGCAGGGGAACAGGAGATGTCACTGCAGGTCCAGCTCATGCCAGACAATCCCCTTAACCTGTAAAACATCTGAAAACCCAGTACCTGCACTGCTGGTTAGCAGCAAGGGGAAAAAATATGCCCTAGGTAGACCCGCTCCGGCGGGGGGGTTGGACTAGATGATCTCCAGAGGTCCCTTCCAACCCCATATGATTCTATGATTCTATGAAAAGGCAAAGGGGAGCAGCTTGAGTTGGCAGTTTAAGTCAAATAATATAGAGTGTCTAAAATTTTGGGTTGACTTGGCATCGTATAGCCCAGGAACAGATTTTAGGCTAGCATTTGCCCAGAGAAGCTGTGGATGCCCCATCCCTGGAAGTGTTCAAGGCCAGGCCTAATGGGGCTTTGAGCAGCCTGCTGTAGTGGGAGGCGTCCCTGCCTGTGGCAGGGGGCTTGGAACTTGATGATCTTCAAGGTCTCTTCCAGTCTGAACTATTCTATGATTCTATGATTCTATTTATTTGCCTTGAGCTCTGAATTACCACTTTGGCTGTATTATTTGACTCTTAATTAAATCCTGAGCTCTACATGTGCTGTCTGCTGAAATGATTGTTAGCTTGCTTTTTGCTTCAACAAGCTGAGATTCAAGAAGAAAAGGAGCACTGCAGGAAGGCAAAGGATGGTGCCCATGCCCTCAGAACAAACCTGTCCCTTGAGATGTGACTTTAAACTCCCTGGGCAGCTGCAGATGCCAGATGGCTTGTTTGATTGTGTTTTGTTTTATGCAGTCTTTCTTTAGGGGAAGTCACCGTGGAGACCCAGCATAAGGCTCCAGGAATGTGTTTTCTGTTCAGGGGTGCTCCAAAGCACAGGTATAAATTCTTTTGGAGTCAATGAAGGTAAGGCCCGTGCTCAACGCTTCTCTGAACTGCAGCTGCATGAATCGCATGATAGATATTTTAAAAAAAAATTGGGCATAAATCTGAATATTTGAGGCCTCCACACACTGAAGGAACTACCCAAAATTCAACTTGCTTTATCCAAAATAAATGAATAGACTGTGCTTGAAAGAAATTCACTAAACTGGTTTTCTTCCACTGTCACCTCATTTTAAAATAGACACATTGCAGGACACATCTGTGTGGTTGGCAGATGACATGTCACTGCTGTGAAAAGCAGACATGCCACTGTCACAAAGCACTGTAGCTCTGTATTGTCATAGAATCCCAAAATGATATGGGGTTGGAGGGGACCTTCAGAGATCATCTAGTCCAACCCACCTGCCAAAGCAGGGTCACCTAAAGCAGGCTGGACAGGAAGACATCCAGGTGGGTTTTGAATGTCTCTAGAGAAGGAGACTCCACCACCTCTCTGGGCAGCGTGTTCCAGTGCTCTGGCACCCTCAAAGTAAAGAAGTTTTTCCTCATGTTTAGATGGAATTTCCTGTGTTCCAGTTTGTGCCTGTCGCTCCTTGTTCTCTCACCAGGCATCACTAAGAAGAGCCCAACCCCTTCCACTTGACACCCATCCTTTAGATATTTATAAGCATTGATGAGGTCGCCTTTCAGTCTTCTCCAGTCTAAAGAGACCCAGGTCTCTCAGCCTTTCCTCATAAAAGAGTTGCTCCACCCCCTTAGTCATCTTTGTAGTCTTCTGCTGTACACTCTCCAGTAGTTCCCTGTCTATCTTCAACTGAGGGGCCCAGAAATGGACACAGTACTCCAGATGGGTCCTCACAAAGGCAGAGCAGAGGGAGAGGATAACCTCCCTTGACCTGCTGGCCACACTCTTTTTAATGCACCCCAGAAGACCACTGGCCTTTTTGGCCACAAGGGCACATTGCTCGGTCAAATTTTTGTTATTTAAACCACTGTAACCCTGTGTGCCTTCAGCCCCCAGTGGCGTGGGGAGCTCACAGGTGAGACCGGCTGCTGAAGAGGAAGAGGAGCAGTTCTCAGGCAATCCCCTCTTGGGGATACACGGGTTCAGTGGAATCACTCTACTTTGGTAGGGGTTGGTTTGTGGCAGTTTTGCTTAAGGCAAATAGCTTTAAAATTGGCATTTTTCTCTCAACTTCTATTATTAATATTTTTTTTAACAATTCTGTTATTTGTGAACACCTGGCTGAGCATCACTGTGACCTGAGCTCTCCATCTTTCTCACATTTCTTCTACCCGTGCAGGAGGACGATGCGTTAGGGCAAGGGCTGGAGGTGGCACCCTCTCCCTGAGTCATGGGTGACCAAGCATGGAGGGGCTACACAGCAAACCTGGTACTCCTTGGCTGTCCTGCAGCTCTGCAGCTTTTTCCTGCCCTGGCTCTTGCAACATCCCATGCATCCCAGTCACTGGGGAGCTAACATGGGGCACTCTTGGTACTTGCTGCATCTGGGCCACCTAAATCCAGCATTCTTCTGCAGAGAAGCCTGTTACATTTTCACTCCAGGGACAAAGTCTAACAGGTCTGTCACCGGGATCATGTGATGAAGCAATCCATCCACCTGACAGGAAGGCCACCCCCAGCTGACCTTCCCTGCCAACCCAGAAGTCCTCTGCCCTCCCTGGCCAACACCCTTAGCTGAATCCCCTTCTTCAGCCCCATAAACCCTCCCACCCACACGCATGGAATTTAAGATCCAGCTCTAAAACCAGAAAATGAGTCCACACAAGAGGACACAGAGGGTTGGAGCACCTCTCCTGTGAGGACAGGCTGAGAGAATTGGGGTTGTTCAGCCTGGAGAAGAGAAGGCTCCAGGGAGATCTTATAGGCCCTTCCAATACCTAAAGAGGGGCCTACAGGAGAGATGGGGAGGAGATCTTTATGAGGGAGTATAGTGATAAGACGAGGGGTAATAGTTTTAAACTGAAAGAGGGGAGATTTAGATGAGATATCAGGAAGAAATTCTTTACTGTGAGGGTGGTGAGACCCTGGAACAGGTTGCCCAGAGAAGTTGTCGGTGCCCCATTCCTGGGGGTGTCCAAGGCCAGACTGGATGGGGCTGGGTAGGGTTTGGGGGGCTCCTGGGGGAATCTGATATCCCTGGGGGAGTTGGGGATGGAAATGACTGAATTGGGGGGATTTGGAGGAGCCTTCAGGAGATGTTAAAGGGTTTGGAGGGTTTTGGGGTACACATGGAGAGCTGGGATTTTTTGGGGAGACTAGGCCTGCCTGGGAGAGTTTTGGGGTGAGGGCATATTGGGGGTGTGTGGGGATCTGGAGAGTCCCCAGGGGAGGGTGCACAGATTTGGGGATATCTCCTGGGGGTGGAGGGGTCCCCTAATTTGGGGCTCCCTGTTTTGTTTCTGCTGAACTGTGGGAGGAGCTGGGTGAAGGGGGAAGGCAATAGAATGATTTCCTGTATTTCAGCCTTGCTCAAAGAGTCCTTAGTTTAAAGCAAGTGACTCTGCTCCCTTGCTGCTCACAGGGCTTCATTAGCTCACTGGGCTATTTGTACCAGCAGGCTACTTGCCGAAGACACCGGACCAACTTCCTGTCAAGAGTTGTCAATGTTGATGTCTCATCTGGGAACATACTCCTAGGTGTTAGACCTGGCTCCAGGCAGCGGCTAGTGCACAAGTTGGATGGTGACAGGTCCTACCTCACTGACTTTAGTTGGAGCATTGCTGAGAGCAGGGGAGCTCAACACACAGTGCTTGCTTACTGCAGGCTGCTCCCTTCTTCTTTCTGGAGCTTCCAAAAGTATTTTTGGGCAACCTTCAGGTTCTGCATTTCTACAGAGTTTAAATGCAGTACCTGGATCGCATAACCAGGAGCAAGCAAATGTTCTGTGTTGCTAAAGCTGTCAGCAGCAGCAGCAGCAGCAATTAATTTCTTTGCTGCAGCTGCTGAAAAATTGTCCACATGTTTTTCATAACAAAAAGTGTGTAGGTGATACCATTCTCAGGAGGCAGATCAACCTTTCTGGCTCTGACTTCATTCTCGAAATCTGACTTAAAATCAAAGGGCTAGCCTGAAAATCTAGGAAATGCAGATTAGTCAAAGTCGGTCCTGCAAGTGCCCCAGCAGAGATATGCCAGAGGTATTGCATATGCTTTCTTTCTATGTGCAGTCACAGCTAGTCCCTTTCTTCCACTTCCCATCCAGACTGTGAAGATCCTTCGATTCTTTGTGGCATCATAAGCTTCAGATGTCCTCAAGTGTCTGTATCTGTTGAACCCACCACATAGTAGGGAAGTAGGGAAGTCATCATGCCTCTGTAGTGGGCACTGGTGAGGCCTCACCTTGAGTACTGTGTTCAGTTTTGGGCCCCTCACTACAGGACACACATTGAAGTGCTGGAGCGTGTCCAGAGGAGAGCCACCAAGCTGGTGAGGGGTCTAGAGAACAAGTCATACAAGGAGAGGCTGAGGGAACTGGACATGTTTAGTTTGGAGAAGAGGAGGCTGAGGGGAGACCTCACTGTCCTCTACAACTACCTGAAAGGAGGTTGTAGAGAGGTGAGTGTTGTCCTCTTCTCCCAAGGGAATAATGACAGGACCAGAGGAAATGGTTCTGAAGTTGTGGCAGGGGAGGTTTAGATTAGATATTAGGAAGAATTACTTTACTGAGCGAGTAGTCAGGCACTGGAACAGCCTGCCCAGGGAGGTGGTGGAGTCACCATCCCTGGAGGTATTTAAGAAATGTGTAGACATGGGGCTTCAGGGAATGCTCTAGTGTCCAAGATTATTGGTTTGTGGGTGGGTGTGATGCGGTGGGGTGTTGCGTTTTTTGTTTTGTTGTTGGTGGGTTTTTTTTGGTTTTGGGGTTTTTTTTTTGAGGTTGGACTCAATGATCTCAGAGGTCCTTTCCAACCATAGTGATTCTGTGATTCTGTGGTATATAGACCTGCTTACAGAAGAAAAAAAAAAACCAGTGTGAGCCGGGCAGTGATGCCCTGGGTGGGAGAACACGCGGAGGAGAAATTGCATGGGGTGGCTGGATTTTGAGGGGGGTTGGTTGGTTGCTTGGTTGTTTTGGGTCTGGTTTGTGCTGTTGTTTTTTTTTTTTAATGGGATGCTGGGAATAGTCATTCTGGGCTGAAGTAATAGAAATGCAGTGAGTTGTTCAGGCCAGAAGGATTTAGATCCTTTATTTCCTGAACTTCCTGGAGCAGACAGGCACAGGATTTCACTTGTGGCCAGGAAAAGCACTGCTGGCAGCAAGTGGGGTCTTGGTTGGAGACCCCTCACTTTAAAGGGAACATTTCTTACCTTTCCTCCTCCCACAGCTCCTCTTTTTTCTCTTCTTTTCACTCATGAATGGGGGCAATCGGTGCCCCCTGGACACCCTGGTTTGTCTCCAGGTCATACCATTCAGCTGTGTCAAGGCACATCAATCCATCATACCCTCCCATGGCGCAGAGGAAGTTGTTGGGAACGGTGATGCTGATGTGATCTGCACAGGATGTCTCAGTGGTGCTGGTTGGGATCCCCATGCTCCAGCAAACAGGATGGCATGGGGCAGGCGAGGCCGACTGAGCGGGTGGGTGAAAGCAGGAGATGGGCCAGGCACATGGAGATTGGACATTTCTGTCTGTGCATTTGTGATGAGGACTTTGCCGTCCTCGTTGCCCTTCACATAATCGTGCCTTTTGACCTTGCTCACCAAGTACTCTGCTTGCACCCATGCCAGTCCAAGCTGAAAAATGCCAAAAGGAGGTTAGAATATTAATGCAGATGCTTTACACCTTGGTAGCCTTCGGGGGTGGCTCCAATGCTGGATGGCTTTGCTTTCGGGCTACAGCGCTGCCTAAAGCTTATAGGAGAACCACAGAATTAAACGTGTAGTTTTTAGCTAGTCCACAAAGGGGTGTGCAAGGGTAAATCCTCCGATTTCATGGCAGGGAGTCTGCCACTGCTGTGGCACGGAGCTTTCCTGCGCACAGGCTGACACTGCCCTAACGCCTGCTGCTAGCTGCATCCTCTGGGCAAATGCTCACCAACTTTGTGTGCGTGGAGATTAGGTGGCCCCACAGGGACTTTGGCCCTCCCTGGCTGTGAGGAGCAGTTACGCTTAAGCTCTAAACAGGAGGAAACAGGCACTTAAAAGCTCTGCCCTGACCCCAGCTCAGGATCTTTGCCCCCTGCCCCGGCCTTGCAATGGCTGAATGGTGGGAAAGCTCACTGGAACAGTGGGAAAGCTCACTCAAAAGCAGTGTGAGGAGGCTGCAGTTTCCTCTGCTCTTACAAGAAAGGCAAAGCAGCTCTGGCTCAGCTGCCCTGTGCCCAGCGCTGCAGGGCTTCCCGGCCCCATGCCGTAGCAGGACCCACCTTGCCCTGCAAGACTGTGGCGTGCTGCCTCCTGTTCTGCTCGTCATGAGCAATCTGCTGCACAATGGCCTCAAACACAGCCTCTTCTCCTTTCACACTGAGCTCATCCTTCTCCAGGATGTGCTTTAGCTCATTGACAGAGAGCTACAGAAACTCTGTAGACACCCAGGTCATCTCCTCGAAGGATGAACACATGGGCTACTTCTCCACAGGTAGAGCAGCAATAATCTGTGAATCTCCAGATGCCAACACAGTTTTCCAAGCACAGCTGGGATTTTAAGAATTACTCGCCACACAGTCGAACAGTGCCTGTGAGATTGAACTGGTCAGCTGCAGTTACCACACTTTGAATGTTGCCAGCCATGACCAGTACTGTCCTGGTGTCAGCGTACCTGATAATGAGCCGCATCGTTTTAGGTGAAATGCTCTGGATTTTAGAGACTCTCTTCTCTGCGTTGCTCCAGCTGCTGGAAAACAAAGACCTGAAAAAACCAAAGCATTGCTGGGGAAAAAGCAGCTTTTCTGTGTTAAACCCTGATCTCATTATCCCCTGTGCCTCCCCTGGGCACCAATTTGGGCACTCGCAGTAGCCATGCTGGGAGGCCATGGAGTTTATTACTTTATATTTTACTAGCTAGTTGTTTTAAAAAAGAGTCGCAGCTTCCAGCTGTGGACAGAGAGCCACAGGGTGAGTGGCCACCTTGCTGCAACAAGAACACCAGAGAATGATGGTGTGTGGGGAAGGAAAACCTCCTGCCCGATGGCAGACAAACCAGGCTGGCCCCGCTCCCAGCCCTGTGCTGCATCTCAGGGTTTGTCAGGCACCACTTCCAGTGCTGCTGTTAGATCTTAGGTCATGGGCCTAAGATCTTGTGTCTAGGGAGGTGCCAGGACTATGGGAAACTGCTGGAAGAGAGTTTGAGCACCGAGGGAAGTGCTGGAGATAGATACACTAAGGCAGTGTGACACAGCCTAGGAAATACTGTTTGTCCCTGTCCCCTGTTGTTTCAGGCACTGACCTGAAGTATTCACTGCAGCTACAGAGGATGTTCTTGTGAGCAAATTCTGAAATCATCTTGAAATCCTTTAAATTGCCTAGTAAAATTCTGTCTTCTTAGCATGAAGAAGCAAACACTAGGTTTCAAGGAACAGGATTCCCACACAGAATTCAAAATATGACTTCCTGGGTTAAAACTATCAACGTTAACAGCCCTAGATCTGCTTCAGTCTAAAGGCTTTACCTTCTTGCGTATCAGGTAAAAATCCTTTATGTGTACAGAAAAAGCCTCTGTAACCAACTGCTTCTCAAGAGGCATCCAAGTACCTAAACCTCATAATAAACAGCAGCGCACAAATTATTAGATTGCTCACAGCCTAACAGAAATTAACACAATTTATTCTTCACGTATCGACATCTCTCCTCCTTCGGAAAGCAATTAGCAAACACGGCAGGGAATTCGTTAGCAATATTAGTTATCACTGCCAGCAGAGCGAGCCCTGTGCACTGTGAAGCCGGGGCACGGCTGACAGGAGGGCATGGACGCGGGTATTTGGCAGTGCCGCGTCTCAGTGTGCTGCTCCCGTCGGGCCTTGCTGCAGGGCACCGCACGGGAAAGCAGGGGGCTGAAACTCAAGGACAAGGCATTCCCTGTGCCGAAAGGCACCATAAACTTGTTAAAACTGAAGGGCTTTGCTCTACTTTCCCTGACCCGGAGAACATGGATCGTTGTTCGCACATTTTTAAAAATAAATTCTTTCAATCAGAACAAAAGCAACTGCAGCATCTCTTTGTATTCATAGAATCACAGAAGGTTGGAGGAAGCCTTAGAGCTCATCTAGTTCCAACCTCCCTGCCATGGGCAGGGACACCTCCCACTAGAGCAGGTTGCTCAAAGCCCCACTAGGCCCAGCCTTGAACACCTCCAGGGATGGGACATCCACAGCTTCCCTGGGCAACCTGTTCCAGGGTCTCACCACCCTCACAGTGAAAAAATTCTTCCTAATACCTAATCTAAATCTCCCTTCCTTCAGTTTTAAACTGTTAGTCTTTGTCCTATCACTACACTCCCTCATAAAGATCTCCTCTCCATCTCTCCTGTAGGCCCCCCTTTAGGTACTGGAAGTGGGTATAAGGTGTCCCAGGAGCCTTCTCCAGGCTGAACAACCCCAATTCTCTCAGCCTGTCCTCACAGGAGAGGTGCTCCAACCCTCTGTGTCCTCTTATGTGGACTCATTTTCCATTTTTAGAGCTGCATCTTAAATTCCCTGCATGTGGGTGGGAGGGCTTATGGGGCTGAAGAAGGGGATTCAGCTAAGAGTGTTGGCCAGGGAGGGCAGAGGACTTCTGGGTTGGCAGGGAAGGTCGGCTGGGGGTGGCCTTCCTGTCAGGTGGACGGATTGCTTCATCACATGATCCCGGTGACAGACCTGTTAAACTTTGTCCCTGGAGTGAAAATGTAACAGGCTTCTCTGCAGAAGAAAGTTCACCAGGGCAAATCAGATCCGTGCTGGGTCTGCTTGTGCTTTCCAATGGCCGGGAGAAGGGTATGCAGAGCCAGGGGTGTGCTCTGAGGGTCCCTTTCTGTGTCCCCAGAGAAAAGGGCATCACTTCCAAGGGTTAATGCTATTTTAAGGTACCTCTGCATTGCAGTTGCAAATATGAGCAGCTGAGAGCAACCTGCTCTACAGGAAAGAGCTCATTAAATATATACTGTCACTGATTTATAAGAGAGTGAGGAGACAATATAATTACTGTAATTATATCAGATACTTGCTGCAGAGTTGCCATTTGTGTTGAGAATTTTATCCTCTTGCTACGGCAGAACGATTTAAAAAACCACATATACCTGCCAATATATTCATGCCGCAAGTATCTTACTCAGAGGCTGTTTGATCATTCTCTTTACAGACCATGGAGCTCATTAAGTGTGTCATCATCTTAGGGATGAAGGTGAAGTAGGCAACGCTTTTGGGTGGCACGCTACTTGCTTCACACCCATGGTGGAGGTGGATTTTGGCTGTAAAGGTGACTTGGCCAGTGCTACCTTGGCGAAGGCCATGTTGCAGTGAGAAAGTTTATACCTGTAGCTCAGAAGAAGTTGCTGAAAGGGAAGTTTTGGTGGAAGGTGCCTGCACTCACCTGCTTCTACTGGCGCAGGTACCCACTGCTGGGATAGGTGGGCTGAAAAAGCCAGTGGTGGCTGCTGGGCCCCCACTGTGCCTGCCCCACTGACTGGCAGCATACATTCAAGGACTCCAGGGCCAGAGCATCTCTGCCGTAACTTAATTCCCTCCTTCATGAAGGTTTGCTATAGCCCCCTCCAGGCCTTGCTGGCAGGGTCAGGGACACCAGGCGACTCCCATCTACTCTGAAAACAGGCTGTCTGATTTTCACTCATGACTGCCATGACAAGTAACAGCTGCGCAGCCGGGAAGGTATGACTTGTACCATCTATGGACCATAAAATATGGGCTTATATGGCGCTTCTAGGTGAGGTGGGAAAGGGAAACTAGAAGGAGGAGAAATATTTGCAAGGTGCACACCTGTCTTAAAGGGGACAAGGAGCTGCTCACCATGACCTGTGATAAGCAGAGAGAGAAACTAGGACACGAGGGTTGCTTTTGAAGGTAGGCAGCACCTGGATTTTCAGGACACTGGCGCACTTTGCTGGGGGACCCAAGAAGTGGGAAAGCCTCAGCCGTTCAGAGGGGTGCTGGGATCTGAGGAGCACCCACCACAGCCTGCAGCCAGAGCTGGGAGCCAAACCCTGTGAGTCCATGGCAGGTTTCACACCAGAACCTTTGCAGTGAAGGAGGCAGCAGATCAAATCCCTTTCCCTGCAGAAGCCGTTAACAAGTTATTAATGGCCTCAGCAACAACTCCACGTGCCTAAAGAGAAGGGAGAAAAGGGAAACTTGACAGAGAGCTTTCACTTCTGAACACATTGTGTGGCAGGATAAGAACCTCTTGCTTAAAGAATACGCAGGTTGGTAAGGTAAGGCAGCAGAAAAACAGGCTTCCTCTTGAGCGATCTTTAAAGTAATGAGATTTGCTTTGCTCAGAGAGTTTTATCTTGGGATCTTGGCCCAGAGAGGGCAGGGCCTCTGTGGCACTGCTGAAGGGCAGGAAAGGGGAGGGCTGAGCCCAAAGCAACCTCTCTATTGTTCTTCCTTTGAAATAGTGTTAAATTCTACAGAGAAGAGCACTGCTGATTTGGTAGCACTATTAAATAACAGCACTATTGCTGTTATTTAATTCTCTGCCCGTTTATTAAATGTAAGCCCTGAGATAAAAGTGCTGTAGAGCAATAAAACTTCAATCCACGTCCATGAGGAAAATGCTGGTTGCACCCTACCCGAGGCTGAGCTGAGGCACAGGTGAAGTGACCTGAGCCATGTCTGAGCCCAGCCAGACCAGGTTGGTTTGCATTTCAGTCCTGCCTCTCCACCACCATCTTGCCTTGTTCTCTCGATTGCTTGGCTTGTTTGTAAGAAAAAGAAATAAAATAAAAATTCCATTTAAAAGAGCTCAGCTTCATAAAAACAAATGGACAAAAACATAACTCACCAGCAGACAAGTTGTTAGTCTGTGATTCAAACACATATGATTATTTCCTCAACTTCTTCCCCCTCTCCATCCTCACCAGCATATCCATCACTTTCAATGTCTTGTCTAAGTAAGTCAGAAAAGAGACATGTTGGAAAACCCTTTACTAGGAGATCCGAAGAGTATTGAAATGAGCAGATTGCAAGTGCTGCCATGGTGTGCATATTATCGGTGCATCCTGTTTACCCATCTGCACTAATGACAGCACTTCCTCTGAATGCTCTTCTTCCCCTTACTTCTTTATTAGTTATAAAACGTGTTTAGAAATGGCAGTAGGTGTAATGCGAATGACTGCACCTATGCTGGTACTAACACTCTCCCTGTTTAATTTAACATGCTTTACACACACACATCTGGTGCTGTGAATGGCCGCAGCATTTTTGCAATGCATACACTGGCTTCAGAAAAAAAACCAAACACTTTTAACACCCAAGAAACAAACAAACAAACAAAACAAACAGAGACAGGCAGCGCACAGCAAATGACATATTCTCCTTATCTTGGTTAGTTGTTTAGGCAGGCGCTGGGGCACAGAGCAAGCTGTGATCCTCCAAGCAATGTGAGCTCTTGACTCCATCGCTTGCATACAGGGCAGTACCAAAGCAATAACTAGAAAGTGCTAGCACATTTCCCCTGAGGGCTCCTTCACCTGTATCAGCTGTTATCCCATTTTATCCTCTGTTATTTCGAGAGAACAGTAGTCCTTCTTTTTCTTTTCTTCATGGTTTTCTATTGATCCCAAGGTTCCTGTTTACAGAGTTCGGCATTTTGATGACCATGGTTTCTTCTGTGCTGAGGGTCTCCTGTTGCCTCAGAAAGAAAATTATCTTTCCATATACTTAATAAGGCTACTCCAAGCTTAAGTCACTGGCCTGGCAAGAGAATGAACATAGTTCAGTTAAATTTGCCACTTGTGACAAAACTTTACTTCTCAGTTTCTCATCTTCCCCCACAGCTTTAGCGGTGTCCGTGTCTAACATGCTTTGGGATTTGTGTGTGGAAATGCAACAGCAGCTGCACAACCACAGTAGCTCAAGGGCAGAGTCTGGAGAAACCAAGCCTAAGACTCTAAGGTCTTACACCACTTCTGCTTTACTAACTGAAAGAAAAGGCCTCCTTGCTGCCTCTAAAGGTGGCTTCCACCATCACCAGTGGGTAATGTGCAGTTTTAGCAGATCCCAGCGTCATCTTTATTTTTTCAGTCTCATGTGATGCACAGACTGAAGCAATGCTGTTGACCTGTTGACTTCAGGCCCATCTCCCCTTTCATCACCCTGCTAAGATTGAAATGCACTAGCATACCTTGTTCAGAAGAGCGTAACTCAGGTATATTATCCCCAGACATGTAATTGGGGCTGACATATGCCTGCATCTTTTCCACGTGTGATGGTTTCTTTCTCTGCCTAGAAACTTGGGATGACATTGGAAGATTTTGAGCATTTGCCCAGGAACTCTGGATATTCAAAGTCATTCTTAGCTAGCTGGCAGACACTTCCATGTCCTTGGCAAATGGCCATGGTCCACCTGCAGGTCAACTTCATACAGTGCGAGCAGTAAATCCCACGCTGGCATACTGTATCGAACCTTGTGCATATTTGCAAGGCATCTTTAAACATATTTCAGGCCCAGAAATCCCAGACTGAGAGACAGCTGGGGAAGTGGAACAGGGGAGTGGGGAGGACTTTCAAACTGCCTGGTTTGAGTAATTTTAATTACATAGCAGCCCACTGTCAAGGGGTGTGAAGGCAACTAGTTATTTCTCAGTAACTTGATGGGGATGTTAAGCATGCTGGTTACTGGAGTGATCATACATTTCCCTTTCCTGCTCTCCCCTCTTCTGGACTCTGAAATCCAGCAACTGACTTAAAGATAAAAGATGTTTATAATAGAGGCTGAATGGTTTGGAAAACAGAAGGATGGCTGAGCTTTCTTGAAATATGGGAGAGACATTTGCAAGACCTCTGTGTTGTATATTTGCATATGAAGGGGAAGGTTTGAGGCAAGATGTTATCCATGCCTAACAGAAGGTGCAAAAGGTCATTAGGATCATAAAGATGAGGTGGGGGTATTTCTATAGAGCAAAAGCTCAAGAACCTGGCCTGCCAGATAGTAAATACCCATGTGCTGGATGAGACATACACTTTGGCTGTTAATCCAAAGTAGGACTGAAAATCTTGGGGGAAAAAAGAGGCGACAATCTACATGGTCTCCTTTGAAATATATAGACTGCTAATCATCCCAGTCACTAGCAGTGTGTCAGCATGTCAGCAAGCATCCCGCTGTCTGTTCCTCAGTAGCTCTGTGTGATCAAGCAGTTCGCACAGCCTTGGCTCATTGCTGCTCTTGCAGGTGGGCATATGGAGTCAAAACCACCAGACCCTCTTATGCTAAGACCTGTCATGATAGCACAATTTACAGCCCTGAAAGCTCCCGTGGCCCTACATTTCTTTTTCTATCTGGTGCTTAAAAAGTATTAGGCCATCCCTCTTGCATATGTTTCTTTCCTTTTTGCCTTTCTCCCCAGCCTATTTTCCACACTAAGCAAGTTGTTTCAGACTAAACAAGCTATTTCTCATTCACTGTATTAATATTTTCAAGTTCTGGCTCAGGCTTTCCCACTGTACGGCAGTCTTTCATCTTACATTGGTTTCTCTTTTAAAACACTAGTGCAGGATTTAAGTGATACTGTTTGCAGAAGGAGAGTTTAAGTGTGAAAAGTGACTGCAAAGGGCCGCAGAAAGATGTCTCCATCTGTTTTTGTGAAGAAAATGATACAGCTCTTAAACTGCTGGTAAAGCTGTTTCATGGCCCAGCTCCCATTTCCCTCTGACTTCATTAGCATTTGGCTGAGTCCCAGTTCCTTTTGAAAATAATTAGTTGCAGAAAAGCTGTCCGTATTGGTGTTATTCAGCCCCAACTGTATTTACCACAAAAGCAATTACCAGGGAGCTGGGAGGTGACTTTCCTCCTCGAAAAGATCAGTTTGACCACAGGAAGAGCCAGGACCAGCATTTCCCATGGCCTCAGAAAGCTGGGGAATGCATTTCATCCACAAAAGCCCATGTGGACACCCTGTCTTTCTGCCCACGTCAGTTGTGCTGTTTACACCACCACTGGTCCTGTGCCGAGGATCATGTGGCACTGTGTTGGGAACATGCGTTACCCAGAGCCACTCCTGGGGGCCATACAGGATTGTGCTGCTTGTCTCTACCTCCAGGAGCTGAGAATTGGAAAGAGGTTATGAACATCTGCCATCTTTTCTCCATGTCACTTCATTGCTAAGAAGGTTTTAATGTGAAAGAGTAATGTGTTAAGAGCACACGCCAGTGGGAGCATTTGGATTCACAGAAGCACAGAAAGGTTGAGGTTGGGAGGGACCTCTGAATGTCATCTGGTCCAACCCCCCCATGCTCAAGCAGGGCCACCTGAAGCCAGTTGCCCCAGACAGCATTTGAATGCCTCCAAGGATGGACACTCCACAACCTGTCTGGGCAACCTGTGCCAGTGCTTAGTCACCCCCACAGCTGAAAAGTGTTTCCTGATGTTCAGAGGGAACCTCCTGTGTTTCATTGCCCCTGGTCTTGTCACTGGGCACCACTGGAAAGAGCCTGGCTGGCTCTGTACTCTTTGCACCCTCCCTTCAGGTATCTACATACATTGATGAGATCCCTCTGAGCCTTCGCTTCTCCAGGTTGAGCAGTCCCAGCACTCCCAGACTTTCCTCATAGGAGAGGTGCTCCACTGCCTTCGCCATCTTTATGGCCCTTTATTGGACTATCTCCAGTATGTCCCTGTCTCTCTTGTACTGAGGAGCCCAGAATCGGACACAGCAATCCAGGAGTGGCCTCACCAGTGCTGAGCAGAGGGGAAGGATCATCTCCTTCAACCTGCTGGCAACACTTCTCCTAACGTAGCCCAGGATGCCGTCTGCCACCTTTGTTGTAAGAGGGCATTTTTGGCTAGTGGTCAGCTCGGTGTCTGCCAAGCCCCCCAGGTCCTTTTCTGCCAAGCTGCTTTCCAGCTGGGTGTCCCCCAACATCTACTGGTGATGGGGGTTGTTCCTCCCCAGTGTAGGACTTTGCATTTCTTGTTCAACTTAATAAAGTATTAAAGGCCTGTTGGCCTGTTTCTTCAGCCTGTTTTGGTCCCTCTGGATGGCAGCACAGCCCTCTGGTGTATCAGCCACTCCTGCCAGTTTGGTGTCATCAGCAAACTTGCTGAGGGTGCACTCTGACCCATCATCAAGCAGAAATTCGGTGATACAGACTTGGTCATCTCTACTCTTTCCAGTGCACTTGGAGACCTCCCTCTTCTAGCAGAGACTGAAGGCTTGTTGATCCTGGAGCTTAGCTGTGCTTCTCCCACCAGGAGGAGCATGCAGCCCCTTCATCTGAAGATGATGAAGGGCTTGGGGTTTGCTCACCACAACACGGGAGAGCATGAGGTGACACTGCCATGATGAGATCAGGAGGTTTTCTTTAACACTCAGCAGCACAGTGAAGAAACGCTTTTACAGGCAACCACACACTTTGTTTTAGAAAGTGCTTACACCACCATTCCATAATTATCTGCTCCCCTGGTCTTTCCCACCGGCACAACTCAGGGATGGCATCATCTCCAAATGGTGTGGCCAGACCTGGAGGATGTCTTCGGAGGCCTTCAGGGCACCCTCCCCAGGCAGACAGTGCAAACGTCGAAAACACTACGTATTCCTGAAATCCATTTAAAAATCCATTTTCAGAATAAAATAATCATGAGGAAAACAGTGCTGTTGTAAAGCCTTGTCCAAACCCTGCTAGAATCTTTCTTTATCTGTGCCTACAGTTACTATTCTCAGGTGTTCAAGAAGATGCATAAAACATAGTAAGATCCCAATTCCACTACATTTTTAACTATCTTATGGGACGGCTCTGTTGCAAGTGGACTACTGGTGTGGCTTTATTGCTCTAAGAGTACTTTGCCATCTGGGCTTTCCGATACTGTAAGTACTTGTAAGTACTCACCTTCTTCCCCTACTTCAGACAAAATAGCTCTTTAACATCTGCAGCAGCTACCAGTATTAGTTGGGGCATGTAACCAGCTTCCAGCCTGGCCCCTTGCAACATTTTGGGGTAAAGGAATGGATCCCACCTCTGCAGCTTCTGCTTACCATAGAAAGACAGGTAGGTACGACTGGGTGGGCACAATTCCATGTCCTGAAGAGTCTAAGTGATAAAATGAGTCAGGATCCAGCTCTTTTGTCAAACGGAGTGTTAAAAAAAAAAAAAAGGATACTGCTGATCTAATGTAGTAAAATCTAAACAGGCCAACAGAATCCTTTAGATAAGGCATCAGCAATTTACAATTTAGTGAGAGGTCCATTTCTCCAGCTCCTTAGAGGTTGTGGCTGCTGTTTAAAAGCAACAAGAGTGTTGTTTTGTCTCTCACTGCTGTTTTCTTCTGGCTGGCAGTGGGGAACAGGAGAAAAATCATACCAGGGATGATGTTTCACTTTGATTGCAATTGCAGTGCTGGATGTTCAGATGCCTTGACAAACACAGCAGAGTTGCTTGTGAGAGAAACTTGCTGAGTAGATTTTTCGTTATGAACATCAGTTGATGAGTGAGAGTGACAGAACCACAGGTGGCATCTAACATGAAAAACACTGACACCAAAGAGGTTGTTTAGAACATGTAATAATCCAAACCATGAGAATTAACTGATGCCAGGGTCTGTCTCTTCCATATGAGCCCATAAAACTTTCCCAATTTTGCTGACAGCAGGAATGCTTTTGCTGCGGCAGTAATAAAAATAATAAATGGGTTTACCTAAACTCCTACCAGGCTCTGATAAAAGCTTGTCTAGTGGGGGAATGGTGAGAAATTGGGAGGCTGCACAGGAAGCCCCTGAGAATTTCGTGTGGTTTTTGCATGGCCGTGCCCCGGGCCAGCCCTGGGAGCGATGTGGCAAGGTCAGGCAGAGCCCCTGGGAGCAGGGACACAGTGCTGCACAGCAGTGGCAGGACGTTGCATGGATGCTCCTTTCTCCACCTGCTTTGCACTAGCTTTTCTTTTTGTGGACGTGCAAGGTTGTGGTGTTTGACATCTCTTGTGGTTACATACATTACCCTTTGGTGTGGGGAGGATTTTCACAGTACAGTGACCTAAAAATCACGCAGGACCTCACTGATTGCTTTCCAGGTGCTAAAAGACTTCTAGTCCCTTGGAAATGGCTGGGTTCCTGGTGGTCGGTGCAAAATGCTGAAGTAGAACTTGGTTAAAGGGGAATTAAGGTTGCCTCTGGTATGTCATATAGGGTCACACACTTCAAACGCCTGAAGACTTGGAAAGGGCTAGTGGTTAAAACTAAATTTCTGGAAGCCAGGAAATGCTGATCACTTGATACAGGGCATACTGTTCATGCCAGCACAGCTAGCCTCTTTTGATGCTTCCTGAATTTTCTAGTAGTGGAGGCTAGTAGTTTTGTCTTTGCCCCACAGGACTTCACAGACATTTTTAATTTCTGCCTCCGCTCACCTCCTTTCCAGGCTGAACTGTGCAGGACCCGTCCCACATTTCCCACTTCCCAGGCTCCCATCACTGCATCCTTTTTGCTTCTGGAGATGGAGATACCAGACCTGCGCACGCAGTCCAAAAGGAGACACACCACTGGCCACTGGCATACCTACGTTTTCTGCTCTACTCTGTTTCTTTCCAGATAATTCCCAACATTTGTTTTGCTTCTTTGGTCCCCTTTGATCAGCGTGCTGATGTTTGAAAGGCTCTATGTATTACAGCCCCCCCCCGGTAGCACTCTTGGATAGAGAAGTCCGTCCAGACCCCCAGGGCAGGGCAGGAGAGAGTGAGGAAGGACCAATATCCTTCCCCAGCAGCGCAGTGTGGGGAAGGAGCTGCATATGTGGGGCTGACTGGTCTGAGCACTCATGTTCTGCCCACCCGTCACCCCCCACTCCCCCTGGCTGGGACTTTCCCACCCCTTCCTGGCCCCAACCCCTCTCCTTGTCCCGGTTACCCCCAGTGTTCACTACACACTGCCCTCACTATCCTCTTCCAGGGATCTGTACCAAAAAAAAGGGATAGACACCAAAAAATACTGCCAGCACCGCATGCGCAGAACACCTTGACATTAAGCTCAGAGAGCCGTTGTTCCTGGACTGTAATTACATGATTCTACCTTTTACATTCTCTGTTGCTAAATCACAGCAAAGTAATTATAAATGCATATGAATTATTATTATGACTCTGAAATGGAAAAACAGCAAAGTATCCTGGAACTGGTGCAACGGGGACATCGTATTATTTTCAACAGAATAGTCCAAGCCCTTTCCAAACATCACATTTCCCTCATAGCAGTAAAACCTCCTTTGTCAGAAGTGAACAGAACCACCTTGCTGGCAGCCCTCTCCCTCAGGACAGCCAAGGATGAGAAGGACCGACAGGCTCTGGGGTGTAGGTTTGAGTTTAATGATCCCATCGAGTTACAGTGCAGTGGAAACACAGGGCTTGTAACCCTGTGCACATCCACGTTTCCATCTTGCTGGTGCCAGCTGCTCTGTACAGACCATTTTAAAAACCTGAAATCTTCCTGTGCTGTCTTCCAACACCACTTTCCTAAAGTCCAGAGCTCACTGTGCATTAACTGAAAACAAACATGGACAATTTAGAGAGCAATGTTGAGTCCTGCGATCTTCATGCACACCTGGGTGTGCAGGACTGCTTTAAGCATTGGTTGACTCTTTAAAAAGTATTTTTTTCCCCTTCTGTATCTTATGAATCCCCATGTCAAAGAAGCCTAAATTCAGGCCATGAGAAGATTCCAAGCACTGCAGGAGGACATGGTAGAAATTTCATCCAGCTTTTAGAGCCCTTAGAGTAAATCTTTTGAGTAAAAAGCACTTTTTAAAGTTATGTGGCCTGAGTCAGGTCTGACTCCGATTGTGGGTGTGATGATTACTGGGGGTAGCCTGTTTGCACATACACATTTGCACACATGTATGGGCACAATATCTATGTTTATAGATATTAAAAACCATCAATATGTAATCATTACATTGAGGTATTTACTGTTTTGTTTGGAAATGAGGATTTTTGGTGGAAGCTGCTGGAAAGCTTCTCTATGATGGCACATGCCTCATGTAAAACAGAGTCGTCCCTTGTTCTCACTGCCTCACTGTCCTGACAAACCCTGACTTGGCCAGAGATTAATTATAGTCTCTGAGTATCATCTATCTGTCCCCAGCTCCAAGAAAGCTGTTGGATGCGGGCATCCTTGCAATGGGTGAGTTGCAAGGAGCCGAGTTCTGGCTGCCCTCCAGTTCTCCTGCAGCCCCTTGGTCCCAGCTCCCTGCAGGGCTCAGCTCAGCCCTGCCAGAGTCCTGTGGAAAATCAACATTATCGCCTGAACCACTTGCTGCTCATCTCATAGGAATTGTGATCCTGCTACCCACTAAACTTTTCTTTTTTTTTTTTTTCCACGGGTTTTCTTTTATACTGAAATCAAAGCATCAGGGTTTAGTCGGCATTGTCCCAAGGACAGCATGCCTTCAGGGGAGAAAACCAGTCCCTGCCTAAACATCCGTGAGCAAAATCTTCCTTCCTGCAGCCCTTGAGGAGCAACTCCCTGCCTGAGAGTGTGGTAAAATGGGCAGGGTCATGAAAAATGTTTCTGGCCAACATTGCAAAGCCCTTCAGAGCGAAAGCAGAAGGAGGAATGGCTGTGCAGCCGCAGAATTGCTTTTGTACCCCAAAACCTGCCCTGCCCTGTGGGCAAAATACAGTCACCTGCTCTTTTTTTTTTTTTGCACACTGTTCATTATATCCCAGCTCAGGAAGCAATCTTCATTCCTGCTGGAAAAATGTGTGAAAAATCATCAAGGCTCTTCAAAACGACTGCAAACGCCTACAAGAGTCTAAAAATACACAGCAATGACAACGTGTGCTGCACCAGTTATTGTCTCTGTGCTTGAGGCTGCAAACTGATAATTTCATATGCCAGCATTCAACTGGGGAGTCTGGTATCTCTACCTATAATACACATCATTTAACAATGAAATTTTACATATATTTTCACCATTATTTGCTGTTCAGTGGGAAATAAACCTATCATAAGGAGGGTCTGGCCATGTCCTCTCTTTCCAGCCAGCACTTCTGCCTTCAAGCAAAAAGTTTGGGTTTTTCTCTCTATTTTTCAAAGTACATAGCTATAGGCTACCTGCTGTATACCTATAGCTATAGATAACATGCTGCTTGCCTTCAGGCAGGCTGCCACGCATCAAGAAGTCCTCTGTGGAGGATGAAGGGCTGGGGTTGAGCCTCAGGGCAGGAGATGGAGCAGAGACAGGAGACAAAGTGTAGGAGGGGGTGCGGGAGGGTGGCAGTGCCCACTGCCTAGGTGGGTCTTGGGGTGGTGAGGGGTGGCATCACCCACTGCTGCGAGCAGGACTCTCTGATGACTTAGCTTTTTTTTAGGAAATCTAGCCCACATGTTTCCCATAATGTCTGCAGTGTGGTATCAACAGTAATCGGGTTAAAAATAGCATTCCTCTTGTTACAGTTGTCACGAGAGACGTTGGCCCCGTCGGTGGCAGTAAGACTGTGAGCACATAGCGTGTGAACAAGCTGCAGAGGTGTTAAGTGTATGGTTAAATGGTACGTAAGCGTCTGAAATAGGGGTTATCTTTTCATTTCATCAAAAGGGTGGCTGGAAACCACTGTATTGCATTTAGGAGTTTTGGTCTTGTTCCTACTGATGTTTCTGTAGCTGCAGACAAAGAGCAGAGAAGGCATTTGCTGTGCACTGTGAAATGACTCCAGAAAAACAGGGTCAGCCCTCTGAGACCCATCTTTCTGCTGTCGGACAGGCCACCCCAGCCCAGACCCTGGGAGGAGTGTAGGACTTCCGTGCACAGTGACATTAATCACTTTTGCTGCCTGAATATCATCCTTTAAAGCTCTGCACCTTATTCCAGACCTCAGGTTTACAGTGTGCTTGCAGTCCTACCCCTGACATCCAGGCCCATCCGTATCTCTCACATCTGCCTGTTTCCTTCCCATGTAAGCCAGGACACTGGGCACGGAGACTGGTGTGCCCTGGGCTTCCAGAATGGCATTAGGATGCGCCCAGACCACGCGTACTGGTAGGAGAGACCCTGTGCCTGTGTTTCCAGCCTGTTACACCGACAAAGTAATGAGTATATATACCCTAGGCTGTGTCCTGAGCACACAGAAGAGCTGTAGGATAAAACTGCTGGAGGATGTCAGGCGTTCACTAGGAGAAAGTGCTTGTGATGGAAACTGAATCACAAATGTGTGTGAGAGAGGAGATACAAAGGGAGCAGCCAGTGGGAATATGCATGCAGAGGTGTTGTAGGTACCCCCCTCACCTGCAGTCCCACAGCCAAATCTGTTTGCCCTTCTACGAGGTAGCTTCTGTTTGGAGTAGACTATAGATGCTGTTCTGTGAGATTCTTGAGATGGATGCTAAAAACAGCAGGTGATCATAAAGACCTGTTTCTGGCATTAAAAAGTGGGATCAGTCCTCCTTATCTGTTCATAGTCATGGCCATGCCCTGACTCCTGGATAAGGCTGGCTCAGCTTGTGTCTGCCCACGTGGGACCTGTGCCAGTGGCAGCATGGTGCTGCTTGTGGAAGGTGTCCTCCACCATCCCCAGTGAGTGCACAAGGACCATAGACCTGTGGCTGCCAGAGGTGCTGAGTTCCCATGTGTGGTGACACAAATTGCACCCAACACTGGGCTTCACACAGGAGCAACAAAGCTTCATTAATCACGGGACTGGAAGCTGGTGGTTGCACAGAGACTGGTGATCCTGAGTTGACTGTACTCAGCATGGGCTGAGGTCTTGAAATGAAAATTAAGATCACCTGGAAAAGAACCCAAAAGATGGGTTAGTACATTCCTTGCATGTTCTGTGGGGTCAGTTAGGTGTGGAGAGCTGAGACAAAGCTGCTGCCCACCAGCCCCAAACCCACCCAGCGAAGGATGCACACAAACCCCCAAGGTCTTCTCCAGAACCAGGGCTGCAGGAAGAGGGTATCTTCTCTCATTCAGGATCAAGAGGGCTGTGCCCTGGAAAGCAGGGCTTTCTGGAGGACTCCTCAGGGAAAGCCATGGACTCTGGTGCAGGCTGCAGTCAGCTGTCACCCTTGGACTGACAAGAGACAACTCCAGGTTTTGAAAAATTGAGTCAGTCCTGTGAAAAAGCTATATCCATGGATAGAAACTGGCCTGTTTAAATGGAAAATAAGGATATGCCATAATTAATGGTCTAAACATGGGACTAAGAAGGTGGAACCATATTTACCTGTGATACACCATAAGATCCCAATCCATAAATGTCTGGTACCAGGGTAGGTCAAAAGTAAAACGGCAGTGACGTCCTCTGCACAGCTCTCAGGAGCGCTGTGGGATAAATGCACGGGCAGTGTGGCATGCTCGGAGACCTCTGAACGGGGAAGTACCATATACCACGTAAGTTTACTGTGTAAGTACCACACAAGGGCAAAGTACGCTGCTGCTGGTTTTCAGCAGGACTGAGTGGAGCAGTTCCCTGTGGAGGGATCCCTGCAGGCTTTGTTCTTTATGCCTTCATTAGAAAGAAGACCAGTTTCCATGGATTCCCTCGCCCCATCCTTGGGAAGGATAGGGGCTTCCAGTGATGTCTGTTCTGTTAATCAATTCATAGAATCATAGAATCATTTGGGTTGGAAGGGACCTTAAAGATCATCGAGTTCCAACCCCCCTGCCATCGGCAGGGACACCTCCCACTAGAGCAGGTTGCTCAAAGCCCCTTTGAGCACCTGGCCTTGAATTCCCCATCTATCAGCCTTTGATTGCTGATCAAGGATCAGCTGATCCTCAGCTGATCAGCCTGAAAGGTCAGGTCACGGAATTGTTTCTTCATCTCTCAATTATTTCACAGTGTTAATGATTTTCCATCAGGCTGCTGCTTGGGCTGGCTTTCTAATTTAAATGTTGCTGCTAATTGCATAGATGCAAATCTGAGTGCTACTGAGAGGAAGAAACTGCTGTGTATGATGTAGAGCTGGGCACGATGTAGGTCACTTGAAAAATTAAGTGCATACATGATAGGTATGAAGCAACCAGGGGATGTGTAGCTGTCTCTTCAGCAGGACTTGGTCTGTTTGGGCTGCAGCTTGAAATTGCCATGGAGTATGCAGGGAAAGCTGCTTTTTTTTTGGGTGAGTCAGCAGAGAGCTGAGTGTGCTCACAGAAGAGGCACCTGCTGTGCTCACAGCAAGACTTTACTTTGGTTCACGCTTCTTCCCTCCCGCCCATAGGACAACCGCCAAGCCACAAATTCACGGGGCAATCTTGAAGAAAACCCATAGATGAATTGGAAATCTACTGGCAGGGTGAGCAGCCAAATAACAGCTTTTCAACTCAATTTCTGCTTCAGCGTTCTCAGGCAAGCTAAGCAGAGCACTGGAAACGTGGCATTTGCATGAAGACTAATAATAATAATAATAATAACAGTAATTCTGCTTGAAAAGCTCCCACGCCGAAATGCTCAGAAAGCTGCGCTGCGAGATAACAAAACCATGACGCTATAACTCACACTAAAAATGTGCAGAGTGAAGAGCCGTCATTCCACTCGGACCAAAGAAATACCATCCTTAATTAATTTTCACGTCCTGTTCTTGATCAGCGTGGCGAGGCACGGGATGCTAATGAAGGCGGTGGCGTGAAAGGTGTGTTGTCACGGCCCCGCGCTGAGGTCACCTACTGCCACGGCGTTAACGCTGAGATTTGGTAAGTCAAGTCGGCAGCTGCACGGCTCCTGCTGGTAGTAATTGAAGCAACATTTCTAAGAGCAGGGGCAGTGCCGGGGGGTGAGTAGGGCAGGGGCAGAGTGTTTTGCCTGCGCTGCGCACGCTGACAGGTTCCCAGCCACCGTTTCTCTCTCGGTATGTGTCTACATGTACGTCCCCACACACGCCAGCGCACACACAAAAATCACAACTGAGAAGAGGACGATTCGCAGCCGAGGGAAGCCGGTTGCTTGCTCGGTGGTCCTGTGTCATTTATAACATACTGCCACTCTGAAGATCCAAGAAAGCAAGCTGTGTTTACCTTTACATCTCCAGGGCTGCCACAATGGTTTCTGAAAATCCCAGGTACAAATCTGAATTGTCTTTTATTTTGATAAAAGCCCCCTTCATCTAAGCGTGTATGCTTGTGCTCAAAGTCACCACTACCTGTGAGCGCTGCCCTACCCTGTTTCTCACACCACCTGAGGTCCAGCAATAGCAGAATCCCGGTTTTAATTCTAAATATGGATTTATATGGGCCTTGGAACATTTCAAGTTCCCCAAGGGATTGCATAGACTGAGTGAATGGCTGAATCAGGACCAAAACCTTCTCAAAAAATCCCAAATGTCAAGAATCTGGAATTCCCTCTCTCTTTGCAGACCATACTCCTAGTTCAATCAATAAATAAAAGATTTTAAAAAAAGAAGACAAGAGAGACAAAGGGAGAAACAGAGAGATTTTCAGCATAATATAATTGTTTTTAAAATACAGTTTTTTCATGGTTCCTCTCTAACCCACATTAGATGTTAAATTCTGAAGGGTGAAAGTGTGATTATTTTTTCCCTACCTGATATTTTCAGCCACAGTATTCTATCTCCTCCTTCAATTTCCACAGCACCCTCTGCACTGACTTTTCAACAATTCAGCCAGACCTCCTGGCAGAACAGCAGCAAGATTCATATTTGTGGCTGGATGCTCTCCATACCTCCAGTTTCCCATGAGTCACAGGGCTGCTCCCCAGCTTTTTCAAATTCCTCCTATGCAATGACTGACACACATAGTTGGAAATTGCAGCTTTATATACGCACACACATATATACACATGCGTATACTGAATAAATTTAATTTTCTTCTGTCGCTCTTACCATTCTGGTTTATGACACATCGGTTGACTTAAATGACTCTTCACCATTTTCCATGTTCTGCCTCTCCCACGATGCGTCACACAATGCTTTCTGGTAACAATGCTGCATTTTAAAAAGGTGCAGGTGAGCTCAGGAGCTATTTCTTCCTCCCATTCAAATATTTATACTGACTTGGCACTAAGGACTCAAGTTGGAGTTCTTGTCACCCCTTCTATAAGACATTTTGGGCTTTGGGATATCCTGTGCTTTTAGAGGTACAAAGCTGCAGTCCATAGCTTCCACTTTTGATGTGGCCTTGAGGAGAAAATAGCCTGCTTGAGCAGAAAGTTTGAACAAAAAAAGTTGAGTATCACCTGGAAATATGAATTTCAGGTTTATCAGCACCCTCACTGGCTTGTGACTGAGACCAGGGCTGCCTTTCAGTGTGGGTAAAGTGGGACCCTTCTGCCCCAACCTGCATTTTCTGTAATATTTTCCATATTATTTCCATTTCCATAGTATTTCCATGCATTGTCTGCACCAGAAAGCAGATGAGCTCCGGGCAGCCCTGCCAGTCCATAAAATTTCTGCATCCTATTGTCAGATAACTCTGTGCAGGACTTGCTGAGCCTTCAAAACCTTCCTGACTGCAAACAGCTCATTGACTTTAAATTAATCGCACTGCCGATGCAGTGCCAGTTCTTGTTTGGGTTCACCATGTTTCCCTGTGTTTGGGTTTTATCTCTGTGTTTACTTCGGAACCACACTAGTTCTGCTTTTATCTTTAAGGCATCTCTATTTGAACAGCAACCACGGGAAGCTTGATTGTGGTCTAAAGTTACGTTGGTGTCTGATTCTGCCTGATTTTGTGCTACTGAGTCAGTCCGCGGTTTGCTGTCCACTTACAGGAGGCTGGGGCACCCCGGGGCGCAGGACAGGGCTTGCTGTGGTGGCATCACTCTGCAGAAGGACCCACCAGCACCAGTGAAACTGATATTCAGTGTACAAAGGGCTTGGCTGTGTCACTCCTGGCTGAATCTTTTCTGAAAAATAAGCACCGTGACCTGGACTCTTGGCATATTCAGGGATTGCACCTGGATGCTGCAAATTATCTTGATTTTCCAGTCTTTTGGAGGGAGGGCCAGAAGAGAGGACAGAAGCCTTCCAGGTACCTAAAGCACTTGGTCAGTGGAGGAGGCCAGGAGGAGATGGGGTGGGTTAGTCTAGGGAGACTTGGGTAGAGAAGACAATACTGGGTTTCAGACAGATAAACACAAGGTAAATGGAAGGGCTGTTCCCCACGTCCACTGTGGATAGGACTACAGGTAAGAAGTCACAATTGCAATTAGGGAGATTCACCTCAGACACCACAAAAAATGAATATAAGTAAAGCCCTAGAGAGAAAGTGATGGTTGTGCAACACTAGTGCCAGGAATTAAACAAGCAAAACAGCTTAGAGAAGTGTTTGCATTACAGGTATGGCGTGCTTTTGAGGCACAGGTGGGTTTGGCAGCTTACTTTAAGTCCTTCCACCATATTTTAGGTGTGTCCATGCTTCAAACACATTCAGTTCTTCAGATACACCCAATTCTTTCCTGGTCCCAACAGCCAACCTATGCCAGATCATCAAATGTGCTCTTCTAAGAGAGGTGTATTCCCGTGTTTTTTTCACTCTGAGTTTCACATCTCAAAAGCTTCTGTTTGCATGTTGTAGAGGTGATAAACGTGACCAAGCTTTTCCTTATAGCTATTTTATTTATTCCCCTTGTTATTTTACCAGTTTAGAAAGTCAGCAGAGACTGGCTTCATGACTGAAATTCATCATCAGTCCAGAGCTGCTGGATGCAGAGTAGGTGCCCTCTAACTTCCCACTCCAAATACCCAGCCCTAGTAAGCCTTTTGCATGTGGTCCCTCTCCAGCAATGCCACCCAAGGAAGGGCCACTGTGAATATCCATACCAACCAGGTGGATGGATTTTTAGGGGAGCTACCAGCCATCTAAACCCATATTGGTATACGCTTTTCCCTGGCTAAAATCCTGTCTCCTCTGTGCTGCATTGTGTAATGTCTTACATTTCACAAGTGTTGTATTATACTGACAGCACTTTCACCAGAGAAGCATTGTTCTGCTCTCCCATGAAAGAAGTGACTAGGAGCTCTCCTAAGACCATTTCATGTGCTTCAATGTCTTTGCAAGAGAAAGCATACCTAATTTTAGTTTAAATGGATGTTAATTTGACGTGTGAATTTGAATAACTGAGATAAATTCTTGGCTTTTTGACATTAAAATACATTTAGTGACAAGTGCTTTTTGCATACTGTTATTTTCTGAAAGGTTCTTTCTCTATATAGCATCTAATGATAAAGCTCTAATGCGTAAGAGTCCTGAATTTGCAGGAAGTTGCACTGAATGGCCTAATAGGTCATCTTCATCTCTGGCTTACACGGTAATAATAGAATAATAATAACAGAGGGTGCACAAAACATTCCTATCCTGGCTGAATCAGCTGGCTTTTTTTTTTTTTTTTATGGGCTGGTTATTCACTGAGCAATAAATATGCATAGATTTTTTAGGGAAGACATAATACATAATTTGTCTTGAGCACAATTAAGCAGGACAGCCAGCCTTATCCTACAGCAGATCACAAAGGGCTGAAGTTGAGTGACAGGCTTGAGTGACAACCTAAGTATGCCTGACAGTTGCAGAAGTCATCAAATTCTTCAACAGCAATTGTAAAGGCTTCTCATATTGTGTCTTTGAGCCTTTTCAGTGTAAAATCCCATCTTGAAGGAGAATGAGTAACTAATGCTACCGTACCAGAGAAAAATTCAATGCCTAGTTTGAAGCAGATGACTACTTGTCACTGTGTCCCGCACAATCCTGGGTGTACAGAGGGTCAAATGTAGATGTGGCTCTAGACCAGCCTTTACAGCTCAGCCTTGGAGAACGTGAAGCATCTGAGTTCAGTTCCTCAGAAAAACTGCAACTCCTGTGCCACAGCTCGGCAGAAGACACTGGCTCTATACTCATATCACATAGAATATTGCTAATATTGACCACATCTTGAACTGCAGTTATTGAGGCTTTTCTGTTTGAGGCTCCTGTACCTGAGCTGGCAATAAGAGATCAGCAGGTGTGTAATAAACCCAATCCCTGTGCACACCTTCTCTGTCTCTGACACATACTGCTAAATTTATTTCCCCCTTGCTGAAGGACTCGCTGCCAGCTTTCCCTCCAGCTCGCATCTTTTCCCACATGCTACTGACTTCTGTGATCCCTCCCACTTCTCTTCCCATCCTTTGCCTGTGTCAGCGAGGCTGATGGCAAAGCTGCTCTCAGCCAGACAGTGGGGGTTCACCCAAGGGCATAAATGTTCCCATCACACTCCCAAAAGCTAAAAGTTAAATGGGAAGTCAAAGCCCAAACCTGATGCAACAGCACAAGTTACCTCATTAAGACTCAGGAGTATTAACTGTGACTCTTAAATAGGGAGGACCCGAAGGTTATCATTTGCCAGTGCCTTATTTTGGCACTAACTTGGTCGATATAAACTGCACTGGGCTAGGTGAGATACTGTGAGCTCCAGAAGATGATCTCAGCCATTAAGCCCCCAGCTTCTTGTGGCTTTACCCATCCACACTCCACCTCGCCAGGATACTAGAGGTTTACCCTATTCCTCAGCCTACAGGACCTCAAAAGAATAAATAACGCCCTGAAAAACAAATCATAATGGCTTTAAAGCAAATCACATTAAAAAAAAACCCTTCTCTGCTTTACTCCTACAACTAGAGATGCTATTTCAGAGAATTGTTTGCAGTGCAGCACTGCTTAAATAAGGTATCCACATCAGTATACATGGCTTTCCACATGTTTCTCAGCCTAGCAGAGCAATTTATGCTTTTCCTCTGTGGGCAGTGGCATCCCTGGAGATATCCTCTCTCTCAGGACAAAAGGCCTCCTCCCAGATCAATGTTTCATACTCCTTGAGGGTCTTTTGGTCTTCCTGGAGGGCTTGCTCATCTTCCAAGAGAGCTCTCTCCTCTTTCAGGAGAGCTGTTTCATCTGCCCACAGAGCTGCTTCTTCTGCCCATAGGACTCTATCTTCATCCAGAAGGACTTTGTCTTTCTCCCAGAGGAGCTGATCTTCTTCCCAGAAATCCTTATCCTTCTTCCAGAAAGCATTATAATCCTTCCAGAAGTCACAATACACCTTCCAGAAGTCTTTTGCTTCTTCCTGAATAGCCTTTTCTTCTTCACGGAAGGCAGCTTCCTCTTCCCACACTGACTTTCCCTCATCCAAGAAGGCTTGCATGGCCATCTTGACATCTCTGATTTTTTCCCGAAAGCCCTTGATCTTCTCCCGAAAGCTCTTCATTGTCTCCTTAAAACTCTGAATCTCCTCCTGGAAGGCTTTCTCAGCCTGCAGCTTTTCAATGAGCCTCTGCTGGCGGGAGGTGCAGGACATCAGTTGGCAGTGGCAGCTCCAGTTCACGTGCTTGCTGCTGATGGAAGGGACAGACACCCAGCCCGGCCCCCCACCTCTTGCACTGTGGTCCAGCAGAGAGGGGAGCAGTGGGTGTCATGGTGATGTCACCCAGACCTATGTCACAGTTGGCTTGGAACAACGTTATACCACAAGTGAAGATGTTTACCTCCAATGAAAAAAAAATCCCTGCCCAGGACTCAGACAGCACCTGAAAGCCAACCTGTGCCGTGCAGGGCCATTTTTTGAGGTCATTTCCCACTGTGACTCGAGGTGCTGCTGGTTTGGAGAGGGGTAGAGGGCTGTGCCAGGACCGGCCTTTGGCACTGTGCTGCCCACCCCGACCCTGATCAGCAGGCCCCAGTCTGAAGGACAGACACCCCTGCCCCTCTCTCTCAGGTGCTCAAGACACTCTCATCTCTCTGACCATGTCTCCTGACCCTTCACAAACTCCCCCCAAAATTTACAGCTTTCAGAATCAAGAGAAACTTGAGTGATGAAGAGAAAGCAAAAAATACCATTTTCTGTTCAATAATCTGGCTAATAATTCCACAACAACAATTAAAGCTGATGACTTATTTATACTGTTTCATTAGATTTATTATGACTTATCACACAGTGCCTCCAGCTCCACAGCAGGAAGCAGGTTGCTTTATAAATAAAAAGCTCTTGCTTATTAATATATTGTGAGCCTGCCTATCCCTCGCTGTACCATCAGGAAAGGCCCCTGGGGCAGCAGACGAATGCAGCTCATGGCACTATGCACCTCTTCTGCATTCTTCTGATTGAGAAGGTGGGGAGTGCCTCGTGCCTGCGTGATGGCTCCAGGGCCATAGAGGACAGGATGGACAGACGGCCCAAGGTGCAAGACCTCCCATGCAGCCTGATACCACCATCACACCTTTGCTGTGCTGGAGGCATAGACCTTCCTCATCCCAAGCTCTTCTGCCCCACCTCCAAAAGATGAGCTGGGAGCTGGCAGGAACATGCCCCATCACCTTCCCTGGCATTTTGGGTATGGCCAAGGAGTCTTCTAGGGACAACTGGCCTGCTCCTGCCTCTCCCCACCTCCACAATCATGGAAGAAGTCAGAGGGTGGATGGCTCCTTCACAGCAGCTGGGATGAGCTCCTGTGGATGGCAAGCTGAGGGGAGACTTGCTGGGGGATTTTGGGTGGCTACATGAGAATTTTGGTTCTGCTCTTTTTGCCTCATTCTGCTTCCTGACTCCTGAACCTTCCACCTATATCTGGGGCTTTCCTGAGTGGTCAGAGGGGATAAAAGAGGAAGGCAGGCATCTTCAGCTTCACTCTCATGGAGCTCCTGGGCCCTCTGTTTTTTCCATGCTTGCTGTGAGAAGGATCCCAACAACAAGTGGTGTGCACACCCAGCTGGTCTGCCTCATCTAAAGGGGTTGGTGGTACCACACCAGAAAAAATGAGGTGAGTGAATGTGCCAAAAACTAATTTCCAGGAGCCTTCTGTTACTTGAGTTTCTGCAGAGCTGCTGAAGCAGCAAGCCGTTTCCCCTACACCAAAGGGGTTCCTCACATGGCTTCACTCTCCCTGTGCTTTCTGTGGGGTTCCATGTTGGCAGTCTCTCTTCATTCACAGCAGAAATGTCATTAAATAGGACATGCTGCATTTCCTCTCCCTGGGATTGCAGCTGGCAGCAATTAAGGCAATAGCAGTTCCAGTCTTCCCTGTAAGCCCCAGCAGCAGCTGCCAGCCCATTAGCAACCTCAAATACACTGTCTCTTCTTTAAAATGAGGGTGGTGTTGCTTCTACTTAGCTAATTTTGCCACGCTCACTAGCCTGGAATGTATTACTGATCCTTTAGGTGATGCCCTCTGTAGCCTAGAGAAGTTGTGCACATGTCCAGCATCCCATCTGATATAGCCCTTGCTCCACCCAACACTTGCACCACTGCAGGTGGTAGGAAGCCATTCAGGGTTTCACTCTGCCTAGTTCTACTCTTAGCGACATAAGGATGAGGCAGCTTTGGGTTATGCACTAGGATATAACGTGGTGAGTAGGACTCGGGAGGTGGTTGTCCCCCTGTACTTGGCACTGGTGAGGCTCCACCTTGAGTACTGTGTGCAGTTTTGGGCCCCTTACCACAAAAGACATTGAGGTGCTGGAGTAGGTCCAGAGAAGGGCAACAAAGCTGGTGAGGGGTCTGGAGAATACTGAAGAGAGGCTGAGGGAGCTGGGGTTGTTCAGTCTGGGGAGGGGGAGACTAAGGGGAGATCTTATCGCTCTCTACAACTACCTGAAAGGAGACTGTAGAGAGATGGGGGTTGGTCTCTTCTCCCAGGTCACAGATGATAGGACAAGGGGTAATGGCTTCAAGTTGCGCCAGGGGAGATTTAGGATGGATATTAGGAAAAATTTTTACAGTGAAAGGGTTCTTAAGCATTGGAATGGGCTGCCCAGGGAGGTGGTTGAGGCACCATCCCTGGAGGTATTTAAAATATGGGTAGACATAGTGCTTAGAGACATGGTTTAGTGATGGTTTTTATCAGTTAGGTTGATGTTGGACTAGATGATCTTAAAGGTCCTTTCCAACCTACACAATTCTATGATTCTATGATATCTTCCCCAAAACAGCCAGGGGGCCATGTGGAGGACATCAGTGCTCACAGATCAGTGTCTGTGCTGCAGCAGAGTTGAAGACCCAGAGCTAGCACGCTGTTATAGCACGCACAGAGATGACTATTTGACAGAAGGACAATCCCAGAAACTTGTGTGTAGAGATGGGATCTCCTAGTGCTAATCCCCAGGGAAAACACAGGTGATCACGTCCTCTCCTGCCCTGTGGATCCAGGGCCTGAGCCTGTCCTGGGGGCAGAGTGCCCTGCACAGGAAATTCAGACTGGTTGCTTTGCAAAAGCAGAACAGACTTGGAGTTGAAAACATGTAATATGGAGAATCAGCAACCGAGGGCAGGGAGAAACAAGGAGTTGTTTCCTCATATATCATATTTTAGAGACATGGTTTAGTGGGACTTGACAGTGTTAGGTTTACGGTTGGATTTGATGATCTTAAAGGTCTTTTCCAACCTAAATGATTCTATGATTATATGATTCTCAAATGATTCTATGATTCTATGTTTATATGATTCATATTCCCTTCTGCCCTTCCAAGGTTCAGAAACTCCTTAGGAAAACAATTTCACTCTAACATGGAAGGAGCAACCCAGGTGCCTAAACTCTGGCATCCAGTGCCATTTTAGACACTCAGGAATATATAACCTATCTGCAGATGATACGGGCAGAAGATAACACATAGGAGACTTATGTCCTTTGGGACCCAGAGGTAGAAGCCAGCGGAGACATCCCAACACGTCCCAGGGCACAGGGCACCCACGTGTATGCACAAGTCCCACCATTAAGTATGTCTCTGATTTATGTGGCGAAAGCTTTGTTTGGATCTTGCCCCAGCAGGTTACCAGCCCAACTCAAGAAACCATTTTGCTCTTACGAGGCTTCCATCTCTTGAATGTGCATCAAGTGATAGAAATAAAACTTTGAGACCTTTTTCTCACATGGTACGGTAAAAATATTACCGTTTGTTCTTTTACTGTACTCCTGAGGCAGGCTTACAAAGATGTAGGATAATTACATTGAGTACATTTTTCAATTAGAACATCATCATTGTCTCACAGAAAATTACTAAATTATATCATTTTGTTCCACAAGTCTGCAAACACTCTTTCAGTTGTCATCAAAATAATAGTCATTTGGTTTCTGCAGACATCTCTAAGAGTGCAGAAGTAATGGCTAACAAGTCTGATGCTAGTTTATATCCGTTCTCTTACTAGAGAAAGGTCTGATGGATAGATGTAAAATGAAATGTGAAACGAATGAATGAAAAATTTTCTCTTTACTTGTTATGACTCCTGTTATTTTTCTCATTCTTACCATCTCCTACTGTCAAAAAAATAAAGCCTCAAAGATATTATAGTAATTATGGTCATGCTACTGGATAATTTAGCATTTGTAACTCTATAACAGGGACATGAAATACTTACAGAAGAGAGTCCTTATGGCAGCTGGGTCTCTGACCACTGGTGACTGTAACCTATTGGTCACCTACAGTGGTTATTTCACGAGGTTTCAAACCATTGATTCCAAGTCAAGTGATGCTGAGTGAAGCTGGAAGGAGTCACTGGGCTCCTGGCATGGTCTGAGCCACGACTGGTGCTTTGCTTCATTGTCATGCGGGTTGTTTCTAAAGAACACCCCTCTGTGGGTTACCTACCCTCCTGGTTTAGGGAAACTGGCTGGAAGACGTGGTTTAGGGAAACTGGCTGGAAGACACTTATGCTAAATGTTAGGCATGTGCTTACATGATGGCATTATGGTTGTGTGTCTAAATTTGGCATCCAATGTAAGTGCTCCTGTATCTTGTGCTATTTGAACAAAAACAAATGATGGAGCTAAACATGCGCACAGATATAGCCAAGTCCAAACTGTTTTCAAAAGTATATCTGTGATCCTGGTCATTGGGAAGAAGTGGTGGATGAGTGGAATCAGGCTGTCTTTATAGTAGGCATTTAAACCTGGATTTATGTTCCTAGTCTTTGGTCAGTTGAAAACCTTCTCTGTGAAAGTGTGCAGTGTTTTAATTATATGGACTGTAAATGCATTTAGTGAAACTCAGCCCCTGATACTGTAGGATGTGAAAGAGGTGCTTGACGACAGAAGAAGTTTTCTCCATTTTTCTGTTGAAATTGTATTAAAATTTAGAGAAGGCTGTTTAGTTTCTGTTTGGTTGTGGAGTTCTTCACTGAGTCACAGCGATCACTCTGTTCATGAGATCTTGAGCCAAATTCATTTTAGTAATCCAGACTGATGATAATCCAGCTAGCAACTGAGGACAGACAGAAAGAATGAAATGCTTCAAGAGGACTGTAGGAGAAACCAATATTAAAAAGTGTCATGATTGCTAGGAGATAACCTTTGGAAATCTGTTCCAGCTTTTTCTGTTTCAAGGCTTTTTCAGACCTTCAAAGGTTATGGTACTTCAGCTAGAGGCAGCTTCTACCAAAATACTTTTTCTTGTGGGGTGGCTCTGATGTTCCTTGTTTGAAGTTCAGAAAATATTTTTTTTATATGTGAGTAGTTCAGATACAGTCCTGTTCCTTAAAAAAATCTTGCTGTCCTGGCAAGCCTCTTGTTATTCTTCTTCCCAGATGAGATACTTCCCTCTTTGCAAATGGGTTGCCTTGGGTTGTGGAAAGGAAACAAAGAGCAGGCAACAAATGCCTTCAGAGCTTCTAAATGACCAACATGTCCCCATGCAACACGGACCAGCAAAGCCCTATGTGCATTAAGAAAAAGCTTAGTACATATTACAAATCATATGGATCTGATGTTTTCAAATAGTACATTTGTTGGATGGTGCTTTGAGCAACCTGCTGTAGTGGAAGATGTCCCTGCCCATGGCAGGGGGGTAGAACTCAATGATCTTTAAGGTCCTTTCCACCAGAACCATTCTATGATTCTATTTGCCACATTGATGATGGAAAACTTGAAGCCTGAACTGCTGCTAATGAAGCAAAGGGAAAAGGCTCTTTGCATTCTTCCCTACCATGTAGAGCCCTTGATTTGTTCCAAATAGTCTGCAGAAGGGATGAGTGGTTTCAAACGTTAGCATCATACTCTCTTCCAACAGCAAGTGGTAAATATGTGTGGAAGAAGTGCTGCTAAGGGGAGAGAGAGCTGTCTTGTCCTGCTTAGCACAGGACTGCTGGGTCCTCTATCTTAGGCTCATCTGTTGCTAGCACACACGGAAGAAGAACATGAGCAATCAATATCTCCTGCGGAGGAAATTAATGACCAAAAGGTCAGGGAAAGCATGGCCAAACTTTCCTGGAAGTAAAATATTAAATCTGAGACTGTAAGTAACCTGAGGTAATCAGAGAACTGAGGGAAGCGATCACTAAAGGTGACCGCAGGCTGTAGACAGTGACCCACCAGAAGGGCCTGCCAGTGTGAACATCTTTGAAAGCAGTTGCTCCACTGTAACACCTGAAAGGTGAACACACAGAAGAGTAAGTATAAAAAAAGAAACAAACCAAAACCCACATAATTTTTCTAAGTTTTAGGTCAAAGTCAGGCACACAGGCAGCGTTTTAGCTGAGCAGACTCCAAAAAGGACAAAGACTCACATCTCCCTAATACAGAAAGCTACGTACTGCAAACAAAAGTATGACAGTGTCTTCAGTGCACCTTTCCTATCCCCCAGAAAGTACATCTTGTGACATGCTTTCTTTGCTAATCAGGCTACAGGTGATAGAAACTCTAGTCCTAAACTATTCTTAGGTAATTCTCACTGTGTGCTAAATTCTGGTCTTATAGATCTGAGGATTCTGTGACCCCAATTGTAATTCAAAGAAATGACATGGAATTTACTGCAAATCAACCCTTCAGGCTTCATATGCACACTGTTTTTTAAGACTAGCAGAATATATTGAATAATCTGGCTTTAATCTACCTCAGAGCAAAAGCACACTGAAACCATCTTTCTCTTCTGGGTTCCTGTTGGGGACCTTAGCTTGAAGCCTATATCAAATCTGATATCCCTTAAAACTAGCTTTGTGCTTTTTGCAGTCACTCATGTGTATGTCAAATACCTTCTTCTTTGCTGCTCTTCTCTTTTCTACCTGTCAATAAGAAGAGACCAAGACATACAAGCACCTTAGTTATTTCAGTCTTCTACTTAATCTGAAACCAAACCAAAAAGCAAACCAAAAGCAGATACAGAGGAGAACAGCACAGTGTAAATAGCAACATATCCAGCCCCTCTGCTTCATGTCCCCATTTCTTCTGCTCCTTCTCCCTTTCCATCTTCCCACTCTTTATTTCTCCATACAAATTAAGGATCCAGATGGATCCTGCCTGCTGCCCCAATGACATCGTACGAAAACCCAAGACACCTTGTGAATGGAGTTGCCATCCTGTGTGCTCAGTGCACGGGACATGGTGTTTCCCCGAGGGCTGTGCTGGAGTCACTTGGAGCCCAGCCCATCTGCAAGGGAACATGACTTAGTTTCAACACCTTCTCCCACTTTTGAGTGGAATCTCATTTGGGGCATGCCAAGGTAGTGCACCAGGAGCTGCAGCTCATCAGCCAGGTACTGGGAACTTGCTTGTGTCTCTACACTCCATATGAACCCCTCTACACCTCCTGCTTGGACACCTTGTCCTCCCCCGTGGTGTCCAGAGTCAACCTTTGAGCGTAGTGCCATCTGGTGAGACTTGAGGTACACGTGCAGCCCAAACAGACAATGACACATCTGACTCACAAACCCCTTGGGACAGTAAAATTTAAACCTGGGCAGAAATGCCAGCACAGCTCTGAACCAGATTTTCAGCAGGAGAAGCAATAATAGGCCTAGCATTTCACCAAAAGTGTATCATTTGCATGAGTGAATCTGCTTGCTCAGGTACTAGCCAGAGGCCAAATTTACTGTAGGTCCAAGCTGGGTTGGCTTCTAACCCAGTTTTCATCCATTGCAACTAGGTCTAAAATTGTATTTTTTGACACCTGATACCCAGGATACAGAGGGTTCTTGAACAGACCCAAAGGGAACGCAAAATATCAGGCTTGTTATGCTGTGCCAATACTGCATCAGCTGTCTGGAGAGCTGCTATCACCTCCTCTTCGTGGAGCAAGAGCTCAAGGTCCCCAGGGAATCCCCTCAGGCTCTTGCTCAAAATCATTGTTGAAGAAGAGGTTTTCATTACAACGGGCTTTGGACCTGCTCTAGATGCCGCCTTCTGCTCTGTGCCCCGAAACACATGGCTGTGGGAGGCCACGGGACTGGCTGCCAGTGAAGCACCTTTCTCACAAGCATCCCATGAGCTCAGGCTCCCAGCTCAAACCTCTTGGCTGCAGCCTGGGACTGAGCCCTGTGGGTGGGTGATGGGGATCAGGAGCCAGTGGGGTAGGTCCCAGTTTATGGGGCTGTATAAGGCAAGATATCACCCCCCAAAACAGAGACTTGAATGCATCACCTAAATTAACAGATGCGTAGAAGGATGAGTTATTTCTTGTTGCATGGGGGACTCCAGCACCTCCTCCCCGACATGGTCCTACAGAAGAAAGCAGCACAAAATTAACCAACTCCTGCCTTTCCTGCCTGGGCAGACCAGAGGAGTGGCATTGGCATCCAGATTGCAGATACCCAAATGAGGCTGTCAGCGATACGGCCATCTACACACAACATAGGCCTCCACATCACAGTGCAGACTCAATTAATGCAAGACCTGTTCAGATAAATGCAGGCTCCTAGGGCTGTTGAGGTGCCCTCAGTTACCAAGGACATCTATCCAGGGCTGGCAGATATGAGATGAGACCTACAGGAGATCCACACCCTTCCGGTCTGGTGGCTGCAGGCCAGATACCTAGAGCATTCCAGATGGGACTAAATGCCTACATTTAGGGAACTAAATCAAGCCATCACTCTCCCCTGACCCTAATGGAAGTTCATGGGTAGACAACTCCACCAGAGGCTCCTAACTCCACACACCTCGAAACTGCAATGAACCCCATCCTCACTCATTTGCAGGCACTTAACCGCTCTGCGATATTCCTGCCTTGACACCCCCTCACCAGCTTCTTTTGTTATTGTTCACCATAATTATTCCACCCTAAACATATGGATACATTTCCCATGAGTTAAGGCTACAAATAGGGATTTTGGTCTTGTTTTTGTAGGATTAGTATCTTCAGTTCTGTTGAATAGGTACCATGTCAAGAATGGCTTGCTCTCCTCCAACTGAGGAGGATAAATGCACTGACAGGTGGCAAAAGGCATATTTTATGAGTGAGAAAATGAAAGAAAACAAATGAAAATGCACAATGTTTTCTTCTGTTGTCAGTGGAACAGCACGTTTTATTATGGCCGCATGCAGTGGGAATATTAGCTCTGATCTGCAGAAGTGCAAATTAAACTGCTGATTTAGATTATCATTCATGCATAGCAACTTTACAGGCTTTGACTTTTTTTTTTTCATTGTATGTAACATCTTTATGAGTTATTAGTCTTTTTTTGTCAACTGTATTTTAGAAGTGAGAGGTTTATTCCTGCTGTTACATAAAAGGAGGCATTTGGCTGCTAGGAGAGTTTAGCATTTTATTCAGCTGTGATAACTTTCCCTTATACCCTAGCACGAAGCATAATTAAGACAGAAATGTTGAGTAGTTTTACTATGCCCTCGTGTGAGGAGCTAATAATTTTTTCCCCACTTCATTTTTCAGGGGTTCCCAAAGGATTTTACAAACTCTACGCATTTGTCTAGCACACTCTGTAGTGGCATAAACAAAGAACACATGGACCTCAATGGGAGCTTTGGCTTTTATATGTTTTGTAATTCCATTTTCTCTTATTGCAAGTTGCAAGAGCACTGGAATTCCACAGTTAATATTCTGGGTGTATGGGTAAGTTTTGCTCACATTAATTTAGGCAACTTGTTACATTGGTGGTTCAGCAGGGGAACAGAGGACTGGGGTCTTTAAAGCAAGGTTGCACAGGTTCACCTCCTGAATTACCAGTGGGAGACAATCTCTGATGAACACCATCCAATAAAAATGAAAGAAAGCTTCCTTCCCCTCCCCCCCCCTCCCCACCCCCGTAGGATAACAGCAAAGATTTCTCAAGGACTTTTCAAATGTCGGTATTTTGTTTTAGCCATTGCTTCCTATGGAAACACAGTGTGGGCATTTGTAGCCTCCTGTCTTGTTGTCTGGTTGTTCCTGCTAAATAACTTTTGCTGAATTTGATAAAATTTGATAGAGTAATTGAAGACTCAGAGATACAAGGAAATGAGGCAAGGGCCCAGCCCCTTACCCTGCCCTGGACAGTGCCTATGGACCCAGGGAACATCTCCTGTTACTTTCCAAGGATTATCCCCCGGCATCCAGGCCTGGAGGCTCACAGACGTCCTCAGCCACAGCTGGTACCTTTGTGTCTTTTAAATCTCCTTTTCTATGGAAACAAGGCAAATCTCATGCCAATCCGCTTGTGTATTGAATATCTAAAGAAGAAAAAAGAGACCTTCTGAGTAATCCAAGTGAGGGAAAGCTGCAGCACAAGCAGTTATCCCTCACTGGACTTCAATAAAATTATTCCTCCCATAGGTTGCCCAGCATATTTTGTGCATTGTCTCTCTGTTTCACAGAATCACAGAATCTTAGTGGTTGGAAGGGACCTTTGAGATCATCGAGTCCAACCACATAAAAAAAAAACAA
>JAOQGH010000001.1:178485524-178517268 GCA_025769975.1 Gallinago jamesoni | reverse complement strand
AGCCGGCTGTCCACTAACACTCCCAGGTCCTTTTCTGCCAGGCAGCTTTCCAGCCACTCTGCCCCAAGCCTGTAGTGCTGCCCGGGGTTGTTGTGACCAAAATGCAGGACCCAGGCCTAGATTATGTTATGATAAATTGTCCTAAGTAAGGAGAAGCGTGAAGAAGACAATCTGATATTTTCTCATTTTTCTGCCTTGCCTCTTGGGCATTAGCCAAGTAAAGTGCCACGGAGACCAGCACATAAACCTCCCTTCCCCGGGATGGTCTTGTAGGAAGAAGCTGAGGAACTGAAACATCCATAGTGACAGGCTTCCCGCGGCTCTGTAATTTATTGTGACAGCCACACAAAAACATCTCCTCGGTGATGCGGATAAGAAGAAAGTGCTTGGTCTGATCTTGTATGTGTCAGCAGGATAAAGCGTTTCACAGCATTCACCCCGCACTGAGCTCTGCAGCTTCCAGACCATCCCAGGAGATGGAGATGCTCACCTCCTGGCTCTCACAGCCCCGGGGACTTTGGACTGGGCACGTGGTAACTCACTGCCCTAATGGGACTTCTATTACCAGGATCTTCCTAAGGCTGCCTAAAAATTTCCTTCAGAATCACCAGAATTGAGCAGTTTAATGGTACCTCAAAGTATCACTGTCAACACCAGCTGCACTTGCCGCAGGGACTCTTGGTCCCCATTATTGTTTGCCATGATCTTCTGTGATGACTGAATGGTATAATTTCTGGGATCCCTACAGGGAGTCATTAAAATGCTGGTAAGTTGGTATTGATGATTGGTTTCCTCTGCGTAAGCAGAGTATTTCTCAGCAGATAAATACGCTTTTTTTGCCTTGAACAATGGAAGCAATGAAATGTACACTGAATTTCTTTCCCATGGGCTGTTTATATTTCAATATACAAGGAGAATTTATACAAGAAAATGTAACACTCCTGATTACATGCAGCATTTAAGAACACAGTCAGACTCTTCCAATTTAAAAAGAATAAAATAACATAGGAGATGGGGGACTATTTTTATGTTGATTTTGACTTCTGAGTCATCAAGTTAGGAGAAAACCCTGTAGCAAAAGTACTCACCCTGTATGGAAGGTGAAAATAAACTGAAAATAAACACAAACTGAAAAGACAAGCCAGCATCTTTACAGGGCCCTTTCCCTCTTCACATTAATCCTTAAGTAGTCAGGAAAATCCATGTCGAGGTGCAACTTCTTCCAAAAAAGCACCTGGTGAAGGAATCCCAAGCGCATGTTATGGGTAGATAAAAAAGTTCTTCCTGGTCTGAGAAGGGACCCGTGTTTTAGGGAACCCTGCTCTGGCTTGTGCTTTTGGTGTCAGTGTCACAGAGTCCCTTTGCTCAGCTCAGCCAGCGACTCCAGCGGCAGAAGGAGATCAGCACACAAGCCAGAAAGCCATAGGTTGGAATGTGTGACCACTGTGGTATGACCTCAGCAATCACAGGCAACCCAAAACTTGCCTCAGGGCTTTGCAGAGAGCGAGAAAAAGCACCCCAAAGAAGGGAACTGACATTGGAAATCACTGAAATGTGTGCTGATGTCCCATGCCAGGCACTGGCCTGGGAACAACTGCGGGAAAAGCAGCTTTCTCCACTAGAAGAAGGAAATTTATTAGATTGTAGAAAAGAAGAAATAGGACCACATTAAGCTGAACCATCCAGGAGAGCATCAGAGCCCTCCAGAAGTGTCTTCATTGACTATACAGAGGAGCTGGCTTCTCTGTTTAAGTGTTCAAATAACTTAATTGCTTAAGCGCAATGAATAAAAGCCTTAGTCTCACCCTTCGCTTCGCTGCTGAACTTCCTCAACCGAAACCTTCCAGGCTTCCAGCTCTGGACCTGAAGACACTCTAGCCAAATTCTTCTTCTTCTCTCTGAAACTGTTGTGCTTTATGGCTGCAGAATCAGCTCTCGCTGGGGTTTTACCCCACCCTGCATTTGCTGCCGCCCCGTGTTCTGTGTCTAAGTCCTTCCCTAGGAATTGCTGTCAGCTCTTCACATGGAGCTGACGGCTCATGGAAGTGCCAAGATGTCAGTGCAGGAGGCTGGACCTCTTTTTTGATCTATTGCTTTCAGCACTGATATTTCTCACCATTTTATAGAAAAGACCTAATAATATTTGGTGGTCTTCCTGCAGTGCCATGCCCTGCAGCAAGTTTCCTTGTGCCACACAGTCCCCTCTGAGGACTCACATTATGTGTGAAAGATGGGACCTGAAGAGCCAAATCAGAAAAGCAAAGGATTTAATTGCATTAAATTTTATATATTAAAACCTTAGTTTAGACTTAGCAGGTATGGTACGAACTTCCCTGTGGCCCAGTGTTACCTGTGCTCAGAATAGGAGCATCCAGGGGATGAAACAGTGGGGAAGAGCTCGGGATTTCACCTCTGTCACTCTGCTAGGATGTGGAAAACAGGTGATCACATAACCATGTGGTCAGTGCTTTTTCCAGGGAAAAGCATGGAGGGTATAAAAACCAGCTCATGCACGTACATTTTGCTGACCCAGCAGCATGCAAAGTTGCCGTCAAACACCATCCCTTTTCCTTCCCTTGGCTGACCCCAGTGTGGATGCCCATTTCTTAATGCAAGACCTTTAGCACTGGGAAAGATACTGGCGACGAACTGTGCAAACCTGACAGCTGAAGGCAGAACTGCTCCTCCTGAGCCAGAGCAGGCACTTTGTCAGCTCCCTGCCCAGTGACTAACACAGCAGGTAACCTTTTCTTTCTTTGTGGGGCCTTTCAGGAAGGATTTAAAATACATGTCAATCTCTATTAATGCTGTCGCTCCTCCTGCTGAGGTGCTCTCCCTCAAACCCACCTTCTCTTGCAGAGAAACGTGGGCTTTCCAGGGAATGATGCCACACCGATAATTAGACCTGAGATACCAAACTGGCACATGCTGATGGGAAGGTGACCGAGCAAGTAACCGTCTAACAAATAGACCTTTGCCTAGGGTGACACAAGACATATAAACTAGCCAAGAGTGAAGTTTGCAAAGAGGTCTATCAACTGCATCAATAGGAAGGGGGAGAACTTACCATTCACTACTCATTTCTGAATAAATGAATAAATTTTTTTCTAATAAAAGACTTTACAAGGGAAATGTGTCTCTCCCCCCCCCACCCCACCCCGCGGTACAGTCACAGATGTGTGGGGTCCTTTGCTTCCCCCTGCTGACACCCAGAAACGGCGCAGGGTGGGCTGTGGCTCCAGCCAGCCGTGGGAGTGGGGAAACTAATGAGGATGGGCTCCGCCGGCAAGCGATCCCGCATCCCACAGCTCCCACCGTGCTGCCGCCGAGAGGTGTGCCCGCAGGTGGCCAGAAGGAATAAAAGCAACTGAGCCCCCCCGTCCTGTGCCTCACCACACGCAGGCAGGGTCCCGGCGAGCCAAGCACATCTCTGGGACAAGCCAAGCACATCCTCATCCTCACCGGAGAGGACTATCCCAGCTGGATTTCACCGGAGGCTGGATTTTGCAGTTCCTCTGCCCGGTTTCCCACGCACGCAGGTAAACGGATCCGGGACCCGCAGCACTCCCAGGTAAGGGGGATTTGCTGGGAAGTGGACGATGTGCTGGGATAAAAGCCAGTGTGGGGCTTTGTGGTCTGTTAGGAAGAAATTGGTCCTGGAAAAGGACTTTGTTCTGAATATTTTAGAAAAATAAAAAGAAATCATTCCCTCTAGCGGTCTTTAGGCTGCTCTGGAGGGAGACTTGCTGGCCCACGTGCATCTACCGTGTCCCGGCAGGAACCCCTGACAGTCGGGAGCCATTGAGTGGGAACTAGGAGTCTTAGGAAGCCCCCATGACTCTGCCTGCTGTGTTCACCAGCACTGAGTGGGGCACCTGAAGCCGGGAGAGGGCAGAGCTCAGTTTAAGATGACTGAACACCATAGGACAAGCGTGGAGGTGGCTTTTGTTTGGGCTGAGGTATGGTGGGGCCAAGGTGAAACTGCCTTTTGACTTCACCTTGGGCTGGGCATGCACCGGTCAATTAGTGCTTCTCTTTTTTTCACTCGTTACTGAAACATTTAGGGTGAGAATAATGACCAGAAGAATAGTTAAAAGCTAGAACTGGCTGGAATAACAAAGGGATAGAGGGTCTGTGCTACAGAGACTTACCACCGCTGTTTGTCAGGGACAAGGAACTCAGTTAAAACAGAGGACAGCAATGTGGGACACAGCATGAGTGCCAGGCAGGCAGCAGCCAGCAGTCTGGGGCAAACCTGGCCACCAGCCACCAGCGGAGAGGCCACTGAATGAGGAAGTGCTGGACAGGCTGGGGGAGGCACAGAGATGCTGTGGCTGGGTTGCCACCTGCCACCCGGAAAAGCACGTGGGTGGAGAGGTCCCAGACTCCTGCAAGGGGCTCAGAACCTTCACCCCCACACCTTGCTGGTCCTTGTAACACAAGAGCAGGTCCCTTCACCTCAGGGAAATGACCCCAGGGAAGAACTAATGGAAGGAGGTCCAGAAGTTGGCCTTGGTCTTTAATTTTTTTTCCTAGTTGTGGCTGAGTTTTCTATTTCTGCATGTGACTTTTCCAACTCACCAGCAAATCAGGAGGAGGCACTGTGGGGCAGGACATCTGCCCTGCTCCACCAGCCTTCATGCTGCATCACCTGCAGCTTCCTTCGAGTTTCAGCAATTGTTTCCCCGTTTCAGCTGGGGAACAAACCCCTTCCCCAGCTGCCTGGCTGCTGAATTGCACTTCAGCCCCCTCGTGCATTGGCACACAGGAAAATATTCATCTTTAGCACTCGCAGCAGCTTCTGCAGAATCACCGAAGGGCTGGGGGCAAGGGGCAACACCTATTTAGCCAGCAAACATAATGACTTCTCTAAGGGATTTGTCAGTCCTGCAGGAGTCAAAGCCAATGTCTGAGGAAGGACTGAACCCATTGCCCAGTGGTTATATGTGTTATGTTCTTCTGTGAACACGTATTGTGTGCAGTTTTCATGAATTTGCTTTATCTTACCCGTTAAAATGGCACACACAGAGCTCCGGTTCACAGTCATTTCTGGGCTCCATCACTAGATGGTGACATGTTCCCAGATACCGAGTCCTCTTTCAGTTTGTCTTCTCTCCTTAAGTGTAAAATAACAGTAAATTTAGACAAAACATATGTTTTACCCTCTGCTTATGGAAATAGAGCGTTCCCAGCCACATGCAGTTCTGCTCAAGATGATTTGGTATTCAACCAATTTTTAATATGGCATTCGATTTGTTAACATGGTTTCTGAAAGAATTACTGCTATAAAAGTAATTCTAGTCATAAACATGTTTATAAAGACTAATATTACTGATTGCTGCATAATTTAGAAAATATTTGTCAGCAGCCAATGGCATCCTCAAAATGAATGTCTGTTTTTGCACTTTCTAGGAACAAATCTGCACCAAAAGTTTTAAAGTTTAAAGTTAATCTGCCATTTGGTTGCGAAAACTACCACTTTCCCTTCCTTTTTCCTGTCTTCCCTGAGCATGCAACAGTGCTCATTTCCTTCCTTAAAATATTTGTCAACAGTTGCAGCTCAAAGGCACAGTATTTGTTCTTCTGAAGGAGGTTTGGGGGCTGGGATGAGGAGTATGCAGTCTCCAGAGGTCAGGCACTCATGTGTAATCTCCATACCAGTCCATTGCTCAGCACTGATGGATGTGTCCACTGGGATTTGCAAGGTTTATTACAGCAGTAACACCCATCAAACAAGGCTTGTGGCATAGTCTGAAGATGAGGGCTGGAGAAGGAGAGCTAAAATTCATGAGATACCTGATGTGATGATGCATATTAGAAACCTGGATATATATGTTGGTTACTGGCTGCTACACGCAAGTGTCTCAGATTGGGTTCCTGACCCGGTGGGATGTCAACAAAAGCCTCAGTCCCTGCTGGTTGCTTGGCTGCTCACCAACAGGTAAAGCCAGACCTGCCCCTGTCACTGCCATCATCGTTGGGAAACAGAAACCTCAATGCCAATGTGCAAGGAGCAAACCCCGTCCCATTCTCCATAGCAGCAGAAGGTCCTGTGCTGCTGCAGCTCACAGGTTTCTGAGCTTGCAGGAGAAAGAAAGGTCCCAGGAGACAGCCAGCTCTTCTCAGCCACGTCTGGTAGGGCTTGGACAAGCTATGGAGGGGGGAATGCTCACACAAGTCTGTCTTTATCTTCAATACATGTCTAGAGCCCTGTGGTCAGGTTGGGCTCAGCATTGTATGGTGAGAAATCTCAGTGGGGTTGGTTTCATGTGAGCTTAGAATGGGATGAGGCTAAGCTTAAAATATTGCTCTTAAGGAGGCTAATTTGAGTTATGTGCAGAAATGCAACTTCCCCCATCCCAGCCTCCTCTGCACGTGGTGGTGGTGGTAGACCTGTGGTGACCCTGGCCAGAGGCTGAGGCTTGGAGAGTGTGCGTGTGTGTGTCAGCTTTCCATACTCCCATTGAGGCTGGATGCTATTTAAGTGTCTGGTGCTGTCTGAGCCCAGGCCTTGGATGCCGAGCTGCTTGCTCATCCCTCGCCCCACCTCATAAAAATTCTTCTTTACAAAGAGCTGCTTTCTCATCCAGCTACTTTTTTATCAAAGGCATCTTGTTCTGGGCTCCCTGTGGTTTGCAGTTTTTATTCTGTATTCCTCTTCAGAATCCTCCTTGATCTTAAAACTATTTTCATCCTCTCTCCTCCCTGTTTCTTTAATTCATTTTTGCCCACTAAATAAATTTTGTAAAGCTTTATGTAGTGAACCTTATCCATTTAACTGGGTTTTCTCATAACACTTAAAAACACTTGCTCCTGCCCTAACCCTGATCAAAGTCAAGATAGAAACTTTTATAGTTTTCAGGAAGACATTAATACTTCTTCCCCAGCCTTGCTGTGACCCCAAGGCTCTAGCATCACAGAATCATGGAACCATCACGGAATTGTCAGAGTTGGAAGGGACCTCTAGAGATCATCTAGTCCAACTTCCCTGCCAAAGCAGTATTGCCCAGAGCACATCACTCAGGACTGCATCCAGGTGGGTCTTGAAGATCTCCAGAGAAGGAGACTCCATGACGTCCCTGGGCAGCCTGTTCCAGTGCTCTGTCACCCTCACTGTAAAGAAGATTTTCCTCATATTTGAGTGGAACTTCTTATGTTCCAGCTTGTGCCTGTTGCCCCTCGTCCTGTCACTGGGAACCACTGAGAAGAGTCCGTCTCCCTTCTTCAACACACGCTTTAGGTACTTGTAAGCATTAATAAGGTCTCCTCTCAGTCTTCTCTTCTCCAGGCTAAAGAGTCACAGCTCTCTCAGCCTTTCCTTGTAAGGGAGATGCTCCAATCCCTTAATCATCTTTGTTGCCCTACGCTGGACTCTCTCCAGTAGTTCCCTGTCTCTCTTGAACTGGGGAGCCCAGAACTGGATGCAGTATTCCAGTTGTGGCCTCACCAGTGCAGGTGAACCCAAAGCCCATGCCTGACTCCGGGTATGGCACAATCTGATGGCTGCTTCCTGGATTTGTGAATACTTTGAGTTTTTTGAGGGTAGTGATAGCCTGCCAAAGTGTGTGAGTGACTCCAAGTCAAGATATTTAGTAAGTTAAAAACACTTGTTTGTAACCATGTTAATTTCTGTGTTCTCCACAGACACCCCAAAAGGCTCTTCGCAATGACTGCCGGCCTGGAGAAAGCCTGCCACCGGTGCATATCTAAAATTGCCAGCAATGGTAAGGCAGTTCTGGTAGTAATCGCCTTCCACATTTAAGCAGCCCCGTCACTGGGCCAGGTATATAAAGGAATTAAGAAAATAGCAAGTCCCACCTGAATCTTGCACTTGAAGTTTGTTTTTCTCCTTTCTGAGGTATTTCCTTCACCCAAGGGATTTTGGATGGAGCACGCAATAGTTACCTCTATCCCGACAGCATCTGCCTACCAGTGTAAAATTTCAAACAAATACAAACACCACCAAATACCTAACTACGGGCTGCAGCAAACAACCTAAGCAATATAATGTGTCTGTCTCCTGTTTCCAGTGGTGTTATTACATGTATTACATGCAGAAGTATCTGCAGGGAAAAACCACCTGGTAAAGAGCAGGGCAGCTGGCCTGGGAACAAACTCCCCCAGGGGCAATTCCTGCAGAGCAAAACTGCTGCCAGCCTGCCTGCTGACAGGGGGACACGAGGTTGGTGACAGAATATGGTCAGGAATAGAATCAGAGAATCATAGAATCATCTGGGCCGGAAGGTACCTTCAAAGGTCACCTAGTCCAGCCTCCCCGCAGTCAGCAGGGACACCCCCAACTAGACCAGGTTGCCCAGGGCCTCATCAAGCCTCACCTTGAATGTCTCCAGGGAAGGGGCCTCAACCACCTCCCTGGGCAACCTGTTCCAGTGCTCCACCACCCTCATAGAAAAGAACATATTCCTAATATCCAATCTAAACCTGCCCTTTCCCAACTTAAAGCCATTGCCCCTCGTCCTGTCACTGCAGGCCTTTGTAAACAGGCTCTCCCCAGCCTTCCTATAGGACCCCCTCAGGTACTGGAAGGCCGCTATATATAAATATATAAATATATTTATAAAGTAGCTCACCCCCCTTTCACCCAGAGACATTTGGAGCAGGGTCCTCTTCCCTCCACTTGCCTGGCCTCTGGCAGTGGGCACGGCAGGCGTAGGTAGCCCTCCTAAGAGACCGCACGTTGTGGGTAGGAAGCATCAGTTATCTGAAGGGAGATCTTTCGCAGGACAGCAACTGGTTCATCCCATCCTGTACTCACAGGGTAGAGGACACAGAGAGGTGTAAAGAGCTGACAGCTCCTGGTCTGGGTGACCAGCCTGGTTCTTGCTCTCCGAGGAGCAACACAACAGAAAGCTGACCTGAGCTGGGGACTATGCAAGCTGAGCAGAGAGGCACAGGAGAAACTCGCCTCAAGGGTAGGTTTTTGTAAAACCAGGGAAGCAGCAGTGCCATTGGCAGGAGGATAAAATCCAAGGGTTTTAAATCAGGTGAATCCTGCTGACTGCATCTCCTTTTCATTTTGAGTAGCAAGTACCTTTTGCTTTAACTTCTAGGCAGGAACAATTTCTAATTCCACTCAAATATGAGAAGAAGAAAAAACCCCTTGACCACTCACTGTTAATTGATACTTCACGCACACTAATTGCTGCATTTCCCAATCTAGGGCTGTTACCTTGAGGTCTTTTATATTTCTGCTTTTGGCTTCACTTGAAAGGCTTTCAAAGTTTGGAATGAACTTTTATTAATCATTAAGCCCCTTAACTTCTTGCTGTCTTAGAACCCTTCAGAGAAAACTAAGACAGGGTGACAGACAGCCCCTGGGAGCAGGATTGGGCTGGTGTGGGCTCCCTTGCACCCCTCAGAAAGGACTTGCTGCAGGTGGGATCTGGGTCATTGGTGAATATCACAATAAAAAAAAGGCAGAAGTGGTATTTTCTACAATTTTTGTTCCTACCTGTTACATGGAAAACGTCACTGTCACTGTTCCCTGTTGGTATTAAATTGCCATTGGGATTTTAATGATGACAGTGAAAATAAATGATCTTTCTGAATTTTTTTTTAAAAAGGGATTAGTTCTGATCTCATCTACACTCTCTTACATCAGGAGTGCCCTCTTGCGTACCCAAAAAGTTACCCATGTGTTAGGCAAATCAGAAACACCATTCCAGGAAACTCATTATCTTCATATTTTCATTACATTTAAGTTCAAAATCAGCTCAGCTTTAGCTATGGATCAGCTAGTGCATCCAAAATTGATTTTCTGTTCATTAAAATGCAAACCCTCCTGAAGTGCAGTGACACTTAATTTCATTTTTTCTCATCATCCTGTATATATTTTTCAAGGAGCGTTTCAGCACAACCCTACATTTGTACCTATGGTCTCCTGATATTTAAATGACTCTGAAGAGTCAACCTACTTGCGCAGCATCATTTAAATTCTTTTCATTCTTAGTACAGCACAGTTCAGAACATTAGGGCAGTCTTTAACTAACTGATGAAAAAAAAAAAGAAGGCTAATCCACTAGTCTGGGTCTGCTGTAAAGCAAACTGGTGGCTCTTTATGTGATGCCTAAATCTTGTTTTAAAAGTACATCTGGCAATTAATCACAAGGGGCTAAATCACCTAGACCATGGCGTAACTGCAGTTCAGTAGCTAGAGGCATGGCATAAAATTCAGATGAGCAACTCTGCAATATTGCTTAATCCCCAAAGCACTTCCATCTGTATCTACCTCTACCTATTACATCTACACCCTCTCCATCTTGAAGGTTCTCAGATTACTGTCACCTTCTTATTCTACGCCATTTCTGATGAGAGCAACATTGCTGGTGTCAGTGCTGGAACCTGGAAATTAAATTTTAGGTGGTGTGACACTGGCATAGTTTATCTGGGTACCAAAGTACTATTTCACAGCACTGCCTAAGCAAACAGCATACAGCAAACAGCATACAGCAAACAGCTGCTGGTGCTGAGCTTGGATTTGGCCTGCAAGTCAGTTTTATCCCACTTCCCCTACCTCCTATGGTGGCTTTGCACAGGGACTGGAGACCTCCATGGGAATGGCTGTTCCTTATACTTAATCCTCCAGCTGCTGAGTATCTCATTTGGCCAAGGGAGTAAATCATCCCAGGGGTGGGATTCCTGCCATTTATCCCAAGATACTATTCTATCAATATATCTCCTTGCTACGGCACTTTTAGCCTCATGGACAGAGTGATCTTTGTTTCTGCTCAGGTTCATCTCATGTCTCTACCTTCATAGCTCTTTGGATCACTCACAGGTCCCTTCTTGAGTGCTCAAATCTTGCTTTTAATTTCTCTCATTTGACCATTTGCTAGCCAAGCTGAACAGATTTAATTCTTTTCCTTCAAAGTTACCTCATTCAAGTCTTTTCTGCATATCTCATCTGATACAGTGAGATTTTCCTGTCACTCAAAAGCCCAGAAAGACACACAGTATCCTCAACTACCAAAGCTGTGGGCAGACTCACCCCTAGTCTGTAAAATGTGTGACCTTGCTGGAGCTGGTTCCCCAGAGAGATCCACTGAGACTTGATTTGCCACCACAGCACCCCCCCACTGCATCTTTTCCCCAAGTACCTGTCAATACTGCAGGGGATGCTTGCAGATACTGTGAAGGAGTAAAACATGGATGAAAATATTTGCTACCCATCTGCATTCCAGCGTGCTGGTGTCCACACTGCTGTACAGCACACTGTGACACTCCTTGCTAAGCTACTGCACTACCATTTGCATCTGCCTCAGGGCATGATCAGTTCCAGGGCTGTGCCAACGGACCCGAATTTGCTCACATCCAGACTGCTGAGAGTCAGCCTCCTTCAGAGCAGTGCTCCCACAGGGCATCTAATGGGAATACTGTGAGTTTACACCCAGAGTTTGCTCCTCAGCACGCTCATGCAGATAAATCCTAGAGTAACTGCAGAATTTGTTTGGAAGCTGGTAGCATCTCATTTGGAAAAGAAAAAAAACCGTCCTTTTTTTATCAGGATCCTGACAGGCTATAGAACAAACACAGCATTTGGGAGTGATGGCAATGTATACAACACTTCATTTATTACTGTATTTATTATCAGAGAGCTTGTCACACACTCTACTGAGTAGGTTGCACTACAGCCGTATTAGCATACTACCTAAGAAGAGTGGGTAGCTTGCGATTTATACTCAGAAATCACTTCTGAAAATCCTGTGAGGACTTCTTACCTGAAAAGAAAGGAACTTTTCTCTGTCTTCAAAGTAAACAAGGACAGCCTGAGCTGATTTGAAAATTCCAAGTCTTTGGAAAAATCATGGCAGCAAAACAAAGTCTGAGGAGCCCAGAAGGTGAATTGGTGTCACCTCCAATCCTGCCTCCAGATCCATCCCACATGCCAGAGGACAACTCCTTTGCTGCATGCCCCAAGGCCAGGCACATAACTGGGGACAGAGAAGAAGGGAATAGGAGAGGGAAGGGAAGAGAGCTGCAGGGCAGGGGCATGGCTACGGAAGATGTAACAGCTCAGGCATCAGATAGAAGAGAGACCATGATGTACAGCTATACCGTTAATGGGGATTTCAAAGTAATTTACTTCTGTGGGGAGACCCTGGCAGGAATAACTGAACTAAATAGCAGATTTATATCAGCTGACTGTCCTGCTGGGCAGGAGACACAAAACCTGCACCCACTGATCTGATTTTTGTGCCCACAGATTTCAACAAATATGCAAGATGTAAGGCTGCTTGCTCTCCTCCTCCTCTGTTTTGATCCCAGGCACGAGCTCATCCCTTCACCCATTTCCTGGCCCATTAGGACTCATTTGCTAATGCCTCCCAAAGCAGGACTTTACCAGTGCTCCAGACGCACTGCCCTGGCAGTACAGAGCAGAGGAGCATCCTGCCTGATGCCCTGACACGAGGGCAGATGTCCTTCTGAGCCACGTCTAGAGACACTTCCCTGACCCTATGGTGGTTTTGGACACTGCTTTTTTACTAGGAATAGGTCCAGGGACTTCTCTGACCAGCCTGTGAAGCGATATCACTGACTTAAAAAATATCCAAAGCCCCACACGTGAAACTGCACAGACAGCAGTGTCCTCTCTGCAGAGCTGTGCTGCCCTGCGGCAAATACCATTTTCTTGAGCAATTTATCTTCAGACCAGAATGGGGCAGCACCAACCCAGAAAAATGCAAGCAGAGAGCTCGTGTCCCCCGAACTGAGCAGCATTTCTGCGAAAACCCCACACGTTTCGGGGAAAACAGTCTTTAGTGTTGCTAGTGGCACTGAGAGCGGCTGCAGAGCCCTGCCAGTTGTTTAGTCAATTGTTGAGAGTCTCACTTTGTTAAACATGGATCTGGAAGCCTTCCCAGACTATGCATCTGCCCCTCCAATTCGAGACCTAAGAGGCTGTAGCTGAATGGGGAGATAATGAGCAAATACATTCCCAGCAACTGCTTTGGGAGGGGAATTAATGAACCATTATCTTTTTCTCTTGAGCTCCGAGTGGTCCCTACCTCCCATTTCTCCCCTTCAAAATCAAGCTCTTGGGTAGAGGCTAGACACAAGCAAACATGGACACCTGTGTGCCAGATGTGCAACCCCACATATACATGGGGCCCCCCCAAGCTCGCCACAGCGTCCCTCCCCAGGGGTCAGATGGACCATGCACTGTGCAAAGAAGAAATGACATAATTCCTCCTCCTACCAGGCTCCTGAGTTCTTGCCCCTGCAGCAAGGGCAGAAGCACGAGGCAGCTATGAAATCCCAGGCAGAAGGGTGACGTTCACCTGCTCTAGGTGGACCTGCTGTGGGACGGGGGTTGGACTAGCTGATCTCCAGAGGTCCCTTCCAACCCCATGTGATTCTGCAATGCCTCTCCGAGACCCTTTTTGCAGGACTCCTAGCAGGCAGTGGACGCAGCACCGGCAGAGCTGAATTGCTCATTTGGACGCCAGATAAATTAATTGCCTGGACTGTGGGCACTGTTTGCAGGTGATGTTCACAGGTGTGTTAGAAGCCCACCTCAGCTACAATAGCAATGCTCGCGAATGTGAAAATAATAGTCTAGATCATGGAACGGATGGAACAGAAGAGGAGTGATCACGAAATGTGACATGTGGTGAAAAGGGAGGCTCGAGGCTGAGTTGTTCTAATGAGAGGCTGTCAGCATCTGAAAGAGCTTAGTCGAGTGTAGGACACTATTCAAGCAGAGGAAGAATTTCTGTACTGTGCAGCATTCAGGAGACAGGAGAGCAAAAATGTGTGTGTGCGAGAGAGAGAGACCAGCCGACTGGGGAGAGGAGGAGGGGGTCGCACAAAGAAACAGAAGTGCTTTCTTCAGCTCAGAATATCTTCAGTCTCTATCAATTCACAGAGATAACAAACATGCTCCTCCTGAGAAAGGAAGACGTCTCTCCAGCGCTGAAGTATAAGATCCTTGTTCTCTGCAGAGAAAACACAAGCAGCGTGTGGGGGATGGTGTGTTCCCACGAAAAGTGTCTGTGAGTTAGAAAGCCTGGTGGATCTGCCCTGAATTTTGATGCTGCTCCTGTGTCCTCTGTCTCAGTTTCTCCTTCTGTAAAATGGAGGCAACCATGTTTGCCTTTTTCTCCGGGGCACCCCGAGGGTGATGTTTTGGCAGCGTTGCAGAGTTCCCCAGAGCGGCACCGTAGGCAGGGTGCTGGCAGTGTCCCTGCTCCTGCACGGCGAGGAGGACGCTGTTCGCCTCGCAGAGGTCACCGTCCTCTGGCGCGGGGAACTGCCTGACACAGTTTGCCTGGGGAAGGTCCTGGGTCCCAAACCAACCCCAAATGCTTGCTCCATGATTTTTTTTCACAAGTCTCCCAGGAGACATCCGACTCCTTTGCTTCCCCATGCCCTTCTCAGCTCCTCTGCGATCTACGCCCACCTCTGTTTACCGCCCTTTTGCCTCCTCAGGCATCTACTTGCAGATGAAGCCATTTGCGGAAGCGCTCTGCAGGGACGCTCCCCACAGAATGTCCTCATTATGTTTTACTCTCATTTCGCAGGGCAGCGTTTCACTTTAATATTGCCAGTGTGCTCATGATCGGGCACGGAGGTGACAGCTCTTGTAAGACAGGCTGCTCACACTGTTCTTGACGCTGTTGTTTCTTACCTTCTGCAGAGGTAAGCATTCATCCTCTGCAGCATCAGGCTGTGCTGGGAAAATATCAGGGCTCAGGTACACCAGCAGCTCTCTGGGGAGTAACTAAGCACCTCAGATCCACTCATCTGTGGGAACAGTCTATGTGCACCCCTACGAGCATCCTTCTATGGAGCTTAAGCTGATCTGTCCCAATGACAGTTCCCACTCCTTGCAGCGGGGCTGCTGCCTCTGTGTTCATCAGCTGAGCTGGGTCAGGGAGTTAGACCAGCCAAAAACCATTCACATCTGCAACAAAGACCATCATTTAGCCATCAGTGAAAACTAAGCGCAATGGCATTAAAGCTGCTATTTGCTTAGCAAACAGATACGGGCTCATCAGTTGCCATGGATTAGCTGATGCGAAGTTACTTGTACAGTTACTTGCACAGACACCTGGCAGCGCCTCTGAAGCTGGTGCAGCCTAAGGCAGCAGTGGCTGAGTCCTTGCCCTTGCAATAAGACAGCTAGAAGTAGTAGCAAGAAAAGCAGTTTGTGTCTCTCGTTGCTCTTCTCCCGATACAAGGACTAACAATATACGAGTTAAGAAATGGAAGCTTGAGCTCTGGGAGGGTGATAAACCGCTTGCTGGTCTCATCATCTCAAAAGCTGCACCATAAACATGATATTCCCACCCCATCGAGTGCGCTGCATTTCTGGCTACACAACTTTATGGGTAAACAGTGTCTGTAAAGCATTGGATGGAATTGCTGGTCTCTAAACTTCAACCAGCCCCAATAACACTGTTTTTCTTTTCTCGTTCACAGCATGCTTTATATTTGGGCTCCTCGCTTTCCTTGCCTTACCACTCTCCATGACTTTTACAGGTAAGTTGACCACTAAAGGAATTTAAAAATAGGAAATGCCAAGCACTGTGTGTCAGGTTAAGACATTTCATAGAATTATAGAAACATTTAGGTTGGAAAAGACCCTTGGGATCAAGTCCAACCATCTACCCTACTCTACAAGTTCTTCCCTACACCATATCCCCCAACACCACATCAAAACAATTCTTAAACACATCCAAGGATGGTGACTCAACCACCTCCCTGGGCAGCCTATTCCAGTGCCTGACCACTCTTTCTGTGAAGTATTTTTTCCTAATGTCCAGTCTAAACCTACTCTGTTGCAGCTTGAATCCATTCCCTCTTGTCCTGTCACTAATTACCTGTGAGAAGAGACCAGCACCAACCTCTCTACAACGTCCTTTCAAGTAGTTGTAGAGAATGATGAGGTCACCCCTCAGTTTCCTCTTCCTCAAACTAAATTTGGTGGGACAAAGGAGTTGTAAAACTTAAAAGTTTCCAACTTCTAAACCAGTGTGTTAGCTTCAGACCTGTTTAGCTTCAGACAGAATCCCAGCCCACACTGCATGGCAGGGAGGAAGCAGCGCATGAATTCTGACCCTATTTGTCTTAAAAACCCCTCCAGTGTGTCTTACCTCAACACAGGGCTCTGTCTGTGGGAGGAAGCTCAGAATCTGGCATTTGTGAAGATTTCACTAATCAGGATCCCTCTGTATTAAGTGCACTGCAAAAATCTTAGAAGCATAGGGCTGGAAGGGAAGAAGAGATGATCTAGGCTGCTATTTCTCCACCTTTTTGAAAGTGAGACCTGTTTTTTGGCTGATCTGTCTCTGTATTACCCTCCCAAAGGCTGGATTTGCAAGTAGGATTTCAAGATCAAATATAAGAAAGGAAAGGAAAATCCTTTGAGCTGCAGAATTTTACACATTTTTAGACTGCATAAGGCTCTTCTTTTCTTAATCATCACCTTTTCCTTATCATTAACAGAGACTCTTAAATTATTATTTTTTTTTAACTGAGCATTTTCTAACTTCACTGTTCCCTTTGGGCCTTTCACATTCTCTGCATGGGTTGCAACCCCCACTTGAGAAACACTGGTACAGACACTGGCCCACCTCTGCCTTCAGACAGGCTCGCTTGCTCATGGCATCCCTGACAGATGTCTGACTTGCCCTTGCTCAAGGAAATTCCACAGCTTCCCAAGGAGCCTATTTCAGCATTTTATTGCTCTCACAGACAAAATATTTTTCCCCATATCCAACCTAAATCTCCCCTATGGCAAATTAAACAGATTACAGCCTGTCCTACCCACCGTGGTCACAAAGACAGATTGGTCACCGTCCTACTCAAGAGAACCTTTGAACTGTCTGAAGGCGGCTATTATAACCCCACTCCATCTTCTCTTTTTTTTTTTTTCCAGAGATCTCAAAAACCTACTTCTTTCATCCTGACCTCACAGGTTGCTGTTTCTGTAGCTTTTTTTTTTTTTGCATTTTTGCCTCCCGCCTTTGGCTTCTGGCCAATGTAACTATTTTTTTTCCCCTAAAAAAAAATTGAAAAAAAGGAACACAAGGCTCCAGCTGAGACCTGAGGAATGAGCACTGCAGAATAATTAGCTCCTCTGTTTAACATGCAGGATTCCTGTAAACACACCTCAAAATGAAAGATGCTCTCTCTGCACCAACTCATTGGCTCCAATTTAGCTTATGGTGCATTGTAAGCCCAGATGGCTTTTGGCAGGACTGCTTCCTATCAGACATTTCTCATTTTTTATTTACATTGAAGTTTTCTCTCCTATATGCAGTGTTCGGCTTTATCGGTCATCTTGTAGATTTTGAATGTCTTTTTCCAGTGTATCCAGATCACTTTGAATTTTAAGTTCTGTCCTCAAGAGCCCTTACAATCATTCCAGATGGGTATCCTTGAGAAGTTGTTCACCTTCTGCCTCGTGAGTAGTGGAAGATGGTGCAAAGGAACTCTATGTGCAGATGCTGTGGGCAAGGTGCATCCCACCTAGATGTGGAATGCACACGTCTGTTACCAAGCTAACCGCCATGTGCTGCCCTTGCAGGCAGTTAAGAGAAATGGGTGTTTCTGATAATGAAAGTCCTACACCCTCTTTTAGGTGTCTGCATCAAGATGAGATGACTTTTAAGGGAGTTGGGACACCTAGCCTGTTGGCTGGTATAGTTGGCCAAACCCATAAAAAAATCTGTTCCTCTAAAGGTTGGTGTTGCTTCCTTTATTTGGGGCCTTCGAAGTACCAGTGATGACCGTAGTAGGATTCTGATTAGGACATCCTAATTAGGAATTAGGGAGTTCTAATGAGGGATTACGGAGCAATTAGGAAGTAGGGTAATGGACTGAACTGTTACATCTCAACACTTAGGCTCTTATGCTTATCCATGACTTAAAATTTCTATTTATCCCTTAAGAGGATTTTAGCCTTAGCTTTTCCTCAGGCTGAATGCGCCTGAGCTGTGGAATAGGGGTGGGAAGGTATAATTCAAAGTGTGGTACAGCTTGCATGCATATTGACAGCCAGCCTTCTGGAAATGAATCTAGGACTGGAGCCTGACCACTTATAAATAGTGTTTCCTAGGAATATATCATAATATCTTTAAGATCAGTGAGAACTGGAAAGTGTATGGTAAGATATTAGCCTGGAGCTCTGGGTATCTCCTGTATCAGATATAGAGCACTTTTTTTTTTTTCCCCACAACTTAGTGAAATTAAGAGATAATGTCACTGTAATATGGTGTTGTCAGAGGATATTGGTTTCCTGCAGCTACATATCTACAAAGGCATTTTTAGGAAAATGAAGTGTCAAGGAAAATGTAGATATTTCTTATCCAGGCAAAAGCCTCTGATTTTCTGATAACATTCTGTTACCATGATCTCAGCGAATAACTTGCTGATGTGCCTCCAGTCATTTTGGCTCTAGCTTTCTGCAGAGGAAAACTGTTAGATGTTTTCAAATGTTACCAAATAAATTATAATAATATTTGTTAAAACTCAGAGTTGAAGAACTGGTAGCTCCAGTAATAATTACACACTAACATTATACACTTCTAAAATTGAGTAGCACTGTAAATCACAGTGTAAGTCAAGACACGTGAAAAGGACTCAGCAAATTTTCCAAGCTCCAGACTTGTGACATCATTTAAGCCGCAGATTGTTTAGCAGCTTTCTAAGTTTTCCTTGCAGAGATGATCCCCTTTTTTCTCACTAAACACTCAAAAAATAGAGCGAGCTATGAAAGGACCTTATAGACTTTTCTTTGAGAATTTCTTTTAGTTTCCAGGACAGTGAAGGATTGCTCCCAATAACACATGCTTGTACTTTGTCCAGATTGCCTTTATACACAGCATCCCCCAGAGGCAGCTAAATCACATTTGAAAGCTGATGACATCGTTTTCTCAATAGGCAGTCTAAATTTTCTCCTGTTCAGATTTAACCCAGTACTACTGCTCGTGCTCATATCTACACCAAATAATTCCTCAACTCTCAAGTGCTCCTGATAGTTGTCTGAAGCCTGTTCTCATACTCTGTCCCTTTATGTGGGAGCCGATCTTGTTCTTTAGGGGCTGCTGTTAACATAATCTTTCCTTGCATTTCAGTCATTCAGCCACTCACCATTTCTGTGAGTTTCCATTGATTTGCTGAGATGGTGCCCAGAAGCAATTACTTTGAGATAAATCCTCTGCAGCATCCTAGTGTAAAGACCACAGTCCAGGGCCCAACTGAGGTCTGCGCTAAGTGATGGCAGCTGCAGCCATCCACTAGGAACAACTGAAAATGGCCTGGCATGTTGTGTCCTTTGTCTCCTACTAGAATCATAAAATCATAGAATTGTCTTGGTTGGAAGGGACCTTTCATATCATTGAGTCCAACCATCAACCCAACACTGACAAAACCCATCACTAAACCATGTCTCTAGGCACCACATCTACCCATCTTTTAAATACCTCCAGGGATGGTGATTCCACCACTTCCCCGTGAAGAGGAGATGGGGAGCAGACATCAGATTAGCCTTGCTATATAGCAGCCCTCCTTTACTATAGGATGAACTTTAGGTATTTTCAGCTACCTGTGAAGAGCAAAGCAGCTAAAATGAGGTCAAGCATCTCATGGATTCTCACAAGTCACAAGGCCACTTGGTTTGCATGGCATCTGTGGGGCCACGCCACAGCACTGCCCAAAATAGTGTCCTTAGAGAAGCTCATATCCTGGTCACTCACTCTTTCGTGACCACTCAGCTGGACTTTGTGTCCTGGATCCCACTGCAGTGTTGTTCTGTGGTAGCCAGGAGGTAAAATGTGCAAGTCTCTCAGCTTCCCCAAGCCTCCCATCTCTTTTTTTCCCTTGGGATACTGTGGAGGCTGTTGGACATCCTTGCTGTGTCTGATCTTGCAAAGATTGCTGGTTTATTCATTTGGACTCAGGCACTGGTCTGTGTCATGGTGAGCTTCAATTGCTCTTCGCTCTAAACCACAGATCACTCTGGCTTGCAGGGAGCTTTGCACTAGACGCAGAGCTTTGATCTCTTATGGTCCATATATCCCATCACTAGCAAAGAAAAACATATCTGGTGCTCATGGGAAAGAAGAGCAAGCACTGGTGCTCTCCTACTAGTTTTGGTGTTCCCAAATAAATCAAGCACATGCTATGTGTGTGAATTGATTGGCACATGATGTGTGTACTGAGATTTCACTGTAACAAATATCAGTGCCCATCTGTCAACAGTAGGTCCAGATTTCCTATTCACCGTTAGTGATGTATTTTTTAAGTTACTACTGCATTACCCCCTTTCACCTCCTCTTTTTCTGTCATATCTGCCTGCAATATTCTCCCAAAACCTACAGAGTACTGCTCCCTGTCATTCAAATCCTTCCCAAGATGGACTGCTGTCATGTTACATATATGAAAGGACTCCAAAATAGATTTGTCTGGCAAACAGATTCATAGCTCCATGAAAAAAAATGGCATGTTTTCTTGATTAATTTTTTTTTTTTGGCCTCAACTCAAAATCTCAGTAACACACTGGAAATAGCAATTGCCTAGGTTCCTAAACTGAAATACATTCCCTGAGATCCCTGGCCAGCTGCTTTTGTGGCAGGCTATTACAGGGCCAAGGACTGTGAAACCCCTGACAGCTGCTTTCTGAAAATGATATAATTTGTGACGATTTCCCTGCTGCCCACCCCTGTAAAGTTGGGAGTCTGAGCAGCTCTCAGTGTTACTTAGTGACAAAATGGACAAAAAATTACAGCCTCGCAATAGGGGACAAAAAGCGAGAGTGTTCAAACCAGTCTAAGTCCACCCCTTCACAATTATGAAAAGGCTGGTAATAAGTACTTAGTGTAGAAGAGTCCTCTGGACTCCACAGCCCTTACTCTCAGCAGATCACAAGACACCGCCTTGTATCCTATGACTAAAGTATGACCTATAGCAAGTATCCACAATCCAGAACACCTGCATTATGCTATGCAAAGAGCACATGAGAGGTTCAGGACATCAGCAATGTTCTGGACCAGCATTAGCAGTGGATTTGGCATGAAAATTGATAAACTGAAGAGGATTACAGGTACAGGAAAAGGCAAAAAAAAAAACCAAAACCCAAACCCCTAGTACTTCTTTCCTGATTCCTCCTGTTCAGTGTAGTTCTGAACATGGAGGCAACACCATGTTTAGCACTAAGGCAATGTTTAGCATGAAGACCATCACATTACTTTCAAGTATTCTGCATCTAGATAACCCCAATTATTCAGAGAAAGATTTATCCTTGAAAATGACTTACACAACAAGAAGAAAACAGAAAAACCTTTCTGTCCCCTGCGACTGATGAGTAGAAGTCCTGAAACACGGGATCAATAACAATAAAATTATAGTGTAATGAATAGTTTAAAATTGGCTAAAGATGCCACTGGGTAAGAAACTTGGGCAGGAGATTCATCTCAGCTAACTTTAAATATCTATAGCAGGCTGTCTAGATTCCTTGTATAGCCATGGAGAGAAAGACTCACTTTCAGGGCCCAACTCATCTGACCTATTTTAAATGCCTGTCTTAGGATGAGATGAATTGAATTTTACAAGTGTCTATTTCTCACTATTGACTATAAAGAGAGTCTAGGAAACTACTTCAGATATGGATGCCTGCATTGCAGACATCTATATTTGGACAGATGAGTCTCTCTGTCTCAGACCTGTATCACAAGCTGCAGTGTCTACTGCCAGCAACATCCTTATACTGCCATACACTCCCTTCCCTAAAACTTACCCAGCTTTCTCTTTCTAGCAGTAGATTTTTGAGGGTTGCCAGGATCCTTGGCTCCGTAACAACCAATGCTTTTAGCCTCCAGCAACCCAAACAGCCTGGAAACTTGAGCTTCTGTGGTTCCCTATCAGCTGCCTGGGAAGCTAAAATGGTTCCAGGCGCTCCCATGAGTGCTGGGTCCCAAGCTTCAAGGCATCTAACTCGGGAACATGCCACACTCACGAGAGCTAATGAGAAGGAAAGGCTTGGGAGAAGCTTATCAGAATTCCTTCTTTTCCCAAACAGTTTTGATTTTCAATGAATTTTCTACTGCTGATGAAAATGTCCTGTCCAGCTCCTTCAGCTCCTTTAACAAAGATGCAGTGGCTGAAGCTAATGACCCGTGTATGTGGCTCCAAGCAGTAATGCCAGATCAACAACAAAATGTTGTTACCTTTGCTCTCTCTCTTCCTTCTCCTGCCTTTTGCTTGTTCACGGCCCTCACTCCTGAAGGGGGGGATGCAAACCCCCTATAACTCAGCCCCTATTTCAGTAGACGCTGGATAGAAGTCTTGGGTCTGAGCATGACACTTCACTTACAGTATCTTTAGTTTTCACTGTGCAGCTTGCTGCATTATTTGATCACTTGAGATAACGAACATTAATTTTTGCTGTTCAGGAATGAAGTTTTTGGAAGATTGCCCAGTTCAGCCACTAATTCCATTATATCTGCTGGTGGGTGGCGTAATTGGCAGCTTAAAGGTAATGTGCCTTCTGTGTGTGAGAAATATTTTGTGTGCTTAGACTTTGACTTGCTAGTTAAGACATAATGATGGCTCCAGACAGCTATGTGCATGCGGTACTGCAGAGAGCTATGGGGATTGAACTGTGCTTGTTCCAGCACCTAGAGCACCCGTCAGTCAAGTGAGACACTAATGAGTTCAGCCTCCAGCATTGTCCCACACATTATGGTGTGACTTTCTCCTACATCACAGCATCTGTGCAACCATCCCTACTGAGGGAAATGACTACATAACATGGACGCATGTGGCAAATGGGGTCTTATTTCCACAGTCCTCCAAGCCTGCCAGTTCTTTCTCCTTCATTTTCAGACACACAGGCTGGACAAAAAGTGAAGTTTCTCTCCTAGCTTTGGCAATATAAAACTACAGGTGTTCGTACATAGCCCTTCACATTTTCCATTTATTCCCACTCTGACCTGGCCAGAAGCAATGATTATGCAGCAACGTGGCTTCCTTCCAGAGTAAATATGCCCTTGCATCATAGCAGGGCTTATTACTATAGCACAGCATTTTCTAACCACAGCTACCTGTCTTCCAGAGAAGGCTGGCTGCTTGACAAGTAGACACCCCCATATCCATGCTACACCCTGATCATTCTAAAGCCATAACTCTGCATTGACAGTAGGGTAAAACATCGCTCCATTCTGACAGTCCCTTTGCAGATGGTTTTAACTGGATGCTAGTGGGCACAAAGAGGCTTCTCAACAAACTGCAGAGCTACTTCAAGGCTTCTCAGCAGGATTCAGCAAAACTGTTTTTTGTTGTCCCGATGTCATTGCTGCCAAAGGAAGGAACAGGGGCAAAGCTGAAGGAAAAGTTTTGGAACTGCATGAAGAGCTAAGAACAGCAAGTGCTGCTTCTGAAGGGAACATCTGTACTGGTAGTATGGGCTGTCCTGCATAGCTAATGGTGGCAGCAGCAAGCCAGCACTCCTACCTTCCCAGGAGCCTGGCACCAGCTGAGCAGACAGAATCTCAGAATATGCATGGTTGGAAGGGACCTTTGAGATCATCGAGTTCAACCACACAAAAAAAACCAACAAAAACCCAAACCACAACCAAACAACTCAAACCAACACCCACACATACCACACCCACCCACAGACAGACAAAAACCAACCATCTCAGGCATTAGTGCATGCCCTGAAATGCCACATCTACACATTTCTTAAATACCTCCAGGGATGGTGACTCCACCAACTCCCTGGGCAGGCTGTTCCAGTGCTTGACCACTCTCTCAGTAAAGTAATTCTTCCGAATATCTAATCTAAACCTCCCCTGCTGCAACTTTAAGCCATTTCCTCTGGTCGGGGTAGACCTGATGGGTTGTGGCCTGATGTTTCAAGGGACAAGCCTCTCCCTTGAAAGGGAACCTGCTAGTCTCCGACTTGACAGCACGGCATATTGCAGCCAGCAGATGCTGCAGACAGGAGCTACCTACGTTCCCCTTGGATAACATTTCTAGCCCCTCTTCTCTGCGAGAATTGAAAGAAAGGGGAAAGAATATTCCTTTGCATCTCCTGTACTCTGTCACAGTGGTAACCAAACTGCAGTACATCTCTGGGATATGTATCACGCCATCGAGGACCTTGGGTCAGTAAATAAGTAAATGGAGAAAAAAAGAAAGTGCTTAATCTTTTTATAAGGAATTTGCTATGCTGTGACCTCTACTGGCAAATGCTTAGTCATTTGATCACACCAGTGGACTTATCTGTATAATCAAAGGTTCATTTAATAGTACTTTAGAAAAGAATAGAGCAGAAGTGAAAGGAAATTCTCATGCTGATGAATTGAGGCCTTCATAAAAATGTTGGCCATTTCTTAGATATTTCTGATTTAAAGTCAGTTTTTCTCACCCTAAATAAGATGGTAAGTGGATCAGTTGATATTCCTGCTGACGTCAAACAATTTGGCTTCAGTTGATGGCAGGACTGCCTGCTTTGCAGTCTGGCAATACATTTGGTCAGAATTTGATTGGCCTAACTCAAGTGTCACCTCATAGTGCTTAATCTGTAGCCAAATTCTACCTGTAATCAACTGTGCCCTCTCTTACATTCATCGGACTGCACCGACTTCACTGAAAACTACATTTGCTTGACCTCTGAGAGTTAGAAAGTCAGAGAATGGTTATAGGATGAAGTTTGAATGAACGCTGTCCTGTGATGGACATCATTTAATGGCAAGTCATTCTGGCCCAGATCTGCCTTGTGGACTGGGGCAACTGTTTCAGATGCAGCAAGATAACCCAGGTTTCACAGCGTTTGGCCCAAATCCTTGTTGGGCCCTGTATATACCTCTCCTACAAATCTACCAAAATGAAGAAAATCACTTAGAGGACCGAAATTTAAAAGCTTCTCTACGCTGCAGTCAACCTACCTACATACTTTGCATTGCCAAGTGTAAACTAGAAATACTCTAAGCATTGCTGATGAGCATTTCCCTGCAGACCAGACCTTCCTAACCTGATGATATTATGCCATTCCATCTATTTCTCTGCTAGTGCTGATTGAAGGCAGGAATGGAGCAATCTGAGAAAATTATGCCTAATTGAAGAAAACTTGACAGAATAATACCAAGTATCTGAAGCAGTTTATTTGGGATTTAGGTCAAAGTCTAGATCCTTCAAATTTTATTTAAGCTGATTCACCTATATAGCCATGGAAAACAGAGTTAGGAGAGACAAATCCACCCACTATAAGACAGGAACTACTCGACTTAAGTCATTTAGCAGTTAACTCTAATCTGTTCTTAAAAGTCTCCAGCGTGGGAGCTGCTGCCATCTCCCTACACAATCTGTTCTCATGCCTTTCCATCCTTACCATTGGCAAGTTTTTTCCAATGTCTGCCCTAAATCTCCCCCGTGAATAAACTGTAGGGGGAAAAAAAAAAAAAAAAAGCATTATTTTCAAGCAGGATCTGCCTCATCTGTGGCTCCTCAGCTTTCTTTTACATGACTTTGATACACCCAACTTTAATTTGGCCCAAAGGCTGGCAGTGGCCAGAAGGTGTTCAGACTTTCCACAACCAGTTCACTTACTCCCTTTTCTCCCCCAACGCCTCCAGGTGACTCTCCTGCTGTACGACTCAACCAGGATGAGGCAGCTGCTTTCCAAGTCTGTTGTGATTGATGATGACGACGACGACGAATATCCCTGGAGGCAGAATGCTCACAAGTACTACATCCATCTAACCCTCAGCCTTTTCCTCTTTCTCTGGTTCATTCTTGGGAACTACTGGGTTTTTTCTGTCTACCTGCCAAATTTCATCCCACCTTTCCATCAACCTCAGGATTACTGTGACAAAACCCTGTACATTTTTGCTGTTGGTGTTCTCATTATTAGCCACACTGTTCTCTTTCTCCTTATCTTTTGTAGCTGCTGCATATATTGTTTTTCCAGGCAAAGATACTCCTCTGAGGAAGACTAAATGGCACATAAATAAAGCCCCGGATGCTTGGGGAAGAGTGTACAACAAAGGACAGGCAATAATTCACTCTTGTGTACATCTTTGTTGTACTATATATATGTATGATAGCAGTCAACTGCAAGAGGAAATTGTAAAATACACTGCCATCTGGAAATAGCTAAGCTGGAATACAGCGTAGTCAATGTAAAATTGCTGCTACAGATGCCAGGGTGCACTCCTGCTAACTTCTACATCCCTTTTTTAACTCTTGCATATTCTGTCTGGAGTAAGCTCTTACAGGTGGCAACCTCTTCTAAAACCAGGTCCCCTTATGTTGTTTCAGCACAGTACATCTTCGCCTAAAAAAGTAATCATGTTGGCCTCTTCACTGGGACCTGAACATCTTCATAGCCTTGCTGAGGTTTGTTACTGTCCCTGCATGGCAGAGAAGGGAGCTAAGACAAAGAGATAAAGGGCTGTACTGGGACCACTTTGCATGGCGTGTGGACTTTGACAGTAACTTAGATGCTCACTAGGGAGCTATTCAGGCCACTGAATTGCCAGCTGTGATGGCAATATGAGCATGTATAAAAGGCAGCCTGAGTATGGCCCCCAGGTCTCTTCTGGACTTGGATTAGAAAGCATCTATATCCAATTTTGGTGCTAAAACAGTCTGTATATATCCACACATATCCAACACATCCAATTGAGCCACGGCCACTTCGCAAGTCTCTGGCAGAACAAGGAACTGAGCTACTGAGTATCAGAGCAGTGCTTTAACCAGGGCTCAGCATCCCCCAGCCTGGGAGAGACTCCTCCACTTTTTGGATGGCAGTAATTTGACAGTACCACACCAACACAGAGATGGTTAATGAATGACTGTGATAGAGTTCAAAGAAAACCTGATGATGTTATGTTGGTATTTAAAATATAAAATGATAACAAGGCAGGGGTGTGAGAATTTCAGGCAGATGCATTCACTACAGCAGCTCTCTGGTTGTGGTGTGAGTGTACGTTTGATTTGTTCACCTTGGTGCTGTACATATTGAAATCTATACTTAATGGACAGATGTAATGCAAACAGCTTTTAAGCCAACAGCAGTGTCAGCTTTAAAAGCATCAGCATGCACAGAGACAATTGTTTTGTGACATGTAATGGAACAAGCGTGTAACTGGTCCTGGTAGATTGTTTTTTTAAGTGTTGATGAATGCAGTGTAAAAGTGCTCTTTCTGCTTTTGCTTTTACGGACTTCTGTTAATATGGTCAAAATGGAAGGGCTCCCCTCTCTTAAAGCATGAGGGTGGCCCCAGGCAAAGGAAGAAGATGTGTGTTTGGGGTATTTTTTCTGTTAAAATCCACACAGCTGAAACCTACATTTTAGAGAAACCTAAAAGACTTACACTATGCCTGTGGGAGGGCGAGATCTGAAAAAGAACCTCAACAATATACCACAACTGAACAAGCTCTGCTCAACCATCCTTCCTAGGACTGAGGCTGAACACAGCGTAACATCTGTGGGAAACATCTGTCTTCGACCACAAACATTTATGTCTGGGGCTGTTGTATAGAAAACTAAGAGTGCATTTGGTCCAGAAGGATTTTAATTCAGGCCCTGGCTTTAAGAATTGTTAATTTCCAGAAAACTAATTCTAGAAAGAAGGGAAGATAAAAAGTGAAATAATCTCACGAGACGGCAGCATCAGTGTAGAGTTCCCCTGCTCTGCAGCAGCCACTCAGGAGAAGTCACAGTCAAGCTATCCCTGCTCAAAAATCCATGGAATGGGAATTACTAACACTGCTGGTTGACTTAGGCCATGCACGGTTGCATGTAGGGAGCTATGACCAATGGAAATATTTCCTTTTATTTGTGGGCCTCAGATTGTGTCTGGGAGAAATCACAGGCTGTGGAGCTGCTCCACCGCACGCTCTCCACTGCCTCCCTAAAGGTACTACTATTTCTGAAACACCACTGCTGCCAGTGGTGGAATGCTAGAATTCCCCCTTTCCATCCCAAACACTTCACTGGCTCAGCACCCGGGCTCCTGGATTTCAGCGTTCAGTTCTGAACTAAGTAATTTTACCTTCAGTGGAGAGCATCTTTCATTCATTAAGATGCCGAAGTGTTTAAGAAATTGCCTATCAGCAGGCATAATGCCATCCATCACTCAAATGTACCAAAACAGCTGTTTATCATTACACACAAATTTTACCCAAAAGCTTGGAACACGCATTAAAAAAAAAAGAAAATTATACTCAGTTGGTAATGCAAAAGAGATTTAACAAGAAAGTAGCTACATGCATTTTACCCATAGAATTCCAGTACAAACTTCCCTGTTCTTGCAAAATGCTGCTAGAATCATTCTCGATGACAAAGAATTAAGGGCTCATACTCTGAATTTTAAGTCTAAAATGAGTCCCATGTTTCTGCACGTCCAGCAACCTTCCAGCAAGTGATGAAGTGTGCGCTCCTATCTGAGCAAGTATGGGGTGATTATAGCTCATCCCAGAGGAGAAGAGCTGTAAGTGAAGTCACATTGTCTTGTGTTTTCTGTGTGTCTGTGTAAGCACAGTTACAGCAGCTCAGCAGATGTGCAAGGATTTATCAAACTTCAGCCACACAATGATAAGCCTGAGGCCTATGTCCTGTTCCCAGGAGGCTAAGGCTGACTGATTCTCTGCAGTCCACCACAGAGGCTTAATTCTTTAGGGATGAGAACCTGGTGCATTCATTGACATGTTGGGAAAGCGCTGCCAAATCACAGTGCTAGTGTTTCAAACACAAACACAAAATGACAGAGGAGGTATTAACGAAGCAAAAGGCATTTGTGAAATACTTTGAAGTCATAGAGAGTAAACAACGAGCTTCATTAGGACTGGGAGAGGAAAACTCTGAATTGATAGTATTTACCTTTACTTGTGTACATCCATAAGCAATGGCACATGGAAGCGTGAACATCAACACCTCCAAAATTGTTGGAGCCATCACTTGTGTATCCAGAGAGATCTGAGCAGACCTTCTGCACTTTCACTGCTACTGCCTCCTTCATCAGGCTGGAATCATGTAGTGTGGAGCAGGGACACCTGGGTTTGGGTATATGATTAAATACAATGGAATTACTTGTTAAGTGACTTGTTTAACGCTCTTCTCCTGATCCGCCATCAGCAGCACAGTTTCTCTTGGGTTGCTCCAGTGGCTAAATAAAGCACTCAGTTTAAGCCCAAATGAAAGAGGTTTAATTGAAGGTACTTTATCTCACTTTGGGGTAAGCTGGGAACATGTGCATGGTCCACAGCACCTTAGCTTGCAAGCAGCAACATTTTAAATTACTGCAAACTGACAGTGTCCCAGACATATGATCAGTCTCTGGAGAACTGAAAATGTTCTTTTTTATTTTTTTTTCACAGTAATATAAATGTCTTCTGGAAATGGAAGAAAATACACCCTTAAGCTAATTATTATGAACTCAGAAATTTGTTGATTACAATGCAGGAAAACAGCTGTAACTGTTCCAGTTAAATCACCTCCCTATCTTGAGAAACAAAGGTCTATTTCTAGCTTTTAAAGGGAAAAAGGGACATGATTTCAATAGATTAGCTAGTCGTGGGTACTACACAAATCTAATAAGATAAAGACACAGACTCTAGACACATATAAATCATAAATGCAATGGTAGCAGCCATGAAATAAATCTCACTTCATTGCCTACAGTATATTTCTCCTCCCACTACTCCACCTTCTTTAGCAAAGGGCACAGTATTCCAAAGCTCTAGGGAGCAGCTTCCCACAGCTATTTTAAAAGCTGCAGCCAGACAGGCAAATGCTTTGTTCCTTCATTCCTAATGTTGAACACAGACAGCTCCTACCTCCTGACCCAGAGAAGAAAGATGAGCATCAGACATATCACAGACCTCATCTCCTCAGGAGCAGAAACAGGAACGCTGTGCTGCTGGAGAAGAGAAGTAGATTTCTCTCACACAGCACTCTCTCTGAGCATTATGAGGTCCCAAGAAATCACACTTTAAAACTACAAGGTGACTGTGCAGAAAAAAAAAAAAAGATGCAGAAGCTATTCTAGGTTATGTCAAGAGCTGTTTGGCATGACTCAGATACTGAAATGTGAACAGTTGGTGTAAATGAGCCTAAATGCTTTGACTTCACAGGCAAAGGGCTATGAAGATTAAACCGGTGATAACTCCTATACATTGCACAACATTCTAAACCAGATGAGTTTCTCTACGTTATCTTGACACTTACCTTTGATTATTCATCTTCCCCAGATTCTATTTGATAGGAACTTTGCATCACAATGAAGACACATGTATGTTCTCCATATAATACAGAAAGTATCGTTACTTCAGGACTGCAATTTGAAATTGTTGCTTCTTGGCTTATGTTTCTTGAGGTTCCTGTTCATTACTTGAGCACATGGAAGTCCCACAGACGCTAGCCAGAAAAGGAAAAAGAAAACATTTTTAGAAAGTATAATATTTGAGGGAAAATAAAAAAGGCTGACAACTGCCATCTAATATTGCATAATACAAGAGAACAAGCTACAAGAAAGCTATTAATAAGGGCAATGTTATATTGCAAGAACAGGTTTCTGAGAAAATTGTATGAAATTCTGAGAAATCACATATACAAGTTTGTAACAATGTTTTTATACCAAATGTCTCACTTGAATAAAAACACGGTGAAGAAGATGTTGACCACTGTAAGTGCATGAAGCTATGTGATTAGAGTTTAAAAATTAAAGGTACTTTACATTTACCAGTCATGCTAATTATAATCAACCCTGCTGCAATTTCACTGAGATGAATAGCTATATCAGAGACTGATTTCACCCACAGATTTGAATCTAAGACATACTGATTCTTCTGTCTCATCACTAATACTCAAGCAAAGGGGGAATCTGTGATACCTTTCTCCGTGCTGCAGTGCAACAGCTGAAATGTGAGAGGGGCTCCAAGATGCCAACTGTGGGCCTGTAGGCCAACATACACGAAAGCTTTTTTTAACAAAGTCCTCGTGATGTGCACATGAGTTAGATATCTGCATATCTTATGGATTTCATTATTCTCAGACCTTTGGGAGAAAATATTTAGCCTTTCAGTATCAATATGAAATGAGTACCCAGGCTGCAAACAGTGGAGAAAAAAAATCCACTATGCACACTTATTCACAAGTTGCTATAGACAACACCTTTTTATAATCATTGCTTATTATTTTCTTTTTGTACTGCTATTCTACTTCTGCATGGATTTCATATTACTAGCTCATAAATTGTATTTATTTTAAAAAATCTCAGAAGAAAAGCTGCTTCATTATTTTTAATGGACTTTAAAAAAAATTTGTTCAACAACAGGTGAAATAACACTATTAATAAGCAGGTCAGGTGGTTATTTGCAGGGGAGGGCTTGGCTCCATAGCTTTACATGAATAAGTTTTACATATTTCTGTGGGTTCTGTTACCACAGCACGTAGACTGCTTGCAGACACAAAATTTCAGTCCATTCCCTCTGCTTTTGAGCACAACATATAACAACCACATAGGCTGAGGTGTGTCTGTTGCCCTGCTTGTAGGTATCTCTTGGTGGATACATGTTACTAGCTAGTACCTGCAATTTGGTAACAACCATGCTAAAATAATAAACTGAAAGATTTTCACAAGAAAAATAAAAGAATGATCAATAAACCCATAAGCATCCATGTCTAACAACTGGTAGTATTTCACTGAATTTCACTGAATTTTTTTTTGGAGTTGGAAGGGACCATAGAGATCATCTAGTCCAACTCCCCTGC
>JAOQGH010000001.1:178464484-178485424 GCA_025769975.1 Gallinago jamesoni | reverse complement strand
GGCCTTTGTAGCTACAGAGCCCTCACCCAGCGCAGTCTTACCTGCTCTGGAGCCGGTCTCTGCCGCAATGACAGTAAAAACAGTAAGAAGCAGTAGAAGAGCAGAAAGAAGAAAAACACATAGCTGAAGAAAGTATTAGTACAGATAACTACATTACTGTCACAGCATAGCAACAAAGGTGTGCATTCAACTATGTTGCCTACTGTAAGGGCATAAAGGTAATTTTTCAGCCATGGGAATCATAAAATTGATTTTTTGTTTACCTAAAGATTTACTTTCTAAGATGAACATGAACTATAAAGCCCTTATTATGTTTAAAACAGTTATAAACTGAAGCACGCATAAATTATTTGATGCCTAGGAGATTAATTAGGTTAGCAGTAGGTTGACCTGCTGCTCCCAGTCAATTCTTTTCACTTTGGGAGGACACTCAGGAGTCCTTCTCCCTGCCAGGACATGCCTATCCCTGAGAGGCCCTGCAGGCTCTCAGAGACCAGGGCCTTCAGGAGTTGGTGGAGCAAACCTACACTTCTGATAAGGCCAAGCAGGAGATTCCTTTTACGGGCCCCTGAGTAAAAAGAAGTGATTGAACCGAGCTGATGACATACTGCCACATTTTTTTCTCGAGAACAAAAGGCTATTTGGTCTGGGGAAAGCTTGACTGTTCATTGGAAACAACCCTGCTGATGACAGCAGCTGGCAAACTTGGCGATGACTTGGGTATAAGAGCACACAACAAAGAAAATACCCTGCTGTTCATAAAAACACCACACATGCCAGAACTTCGACCCCTCCCCACGTTCAGGATGGGCAGCTTTTGCTTCTCTCCCCCTGCTAATAGCACAAACTCTTCAGACGTGTCTGAGACCTCAGGGCCTGGATGTTCCTCTTCGACTACTTGCCAAACCCCCTGCTCCATCCAGGCAAAAGGAAGAGCACCCACTGTCTCTCCCCAGGCTGCTGACAGCTCTTAATTGCTATTACACTCACTGGTGCAGCGCTAGTTTCTAAAGCTGGAGTTTTCAAGTGTTCTGCACCCAGGTCTGAGGCCAGCATGGCAAACGCAGGGTTGGGAGTTGGGAGCAAGCCACAGTGACAGTGGCTTGCACATGGTTGCCACTTCCTTTGAAAACCTGGCCCCAACTACAGATGCCGAGCTTTTCTGCAAATCTGGCCCTTAAAGTCTGCTCCTGTTGCCGTTGCAATCAGTGGCAATGTTCTGATTGATTTAATGGGGGCAGGCATACAGACTTAATTAGAAAATTGGTAACTGCAAGGAAAGAAGAGAACACAAAACAGACTGCCAGATCTCTGGTAGGAAGCAAGCAAAGGAGCCAGTTGTCCTTAAGACAGAAATTTTAGCCACTCAAAAAAAAAAAATAAAATACTGGCAAGATGGCCTTTAAGCTGCTCTTAAACATCTTGTATAATATATAATTGCTTTTCAACTCTTGAGAACTCCATCCACCTTTTAGATCTGTCCCCTGGGAAGAAAATATGAAACATGCTGCGGAAACATACAGCCCTTAACAGCAATCAGTATTTTCAACTTTTCTTTTGTGTTGGGAGGCAATTAAAACTTTGCTTAAAACTCCTTGCTCTTTGACAGGTACAAAGACAGATCAAGTCTAAAGTGTGTTTTTCATATTAGTCCAGCTGGGGGACAGAGAGGCACTTCTCACCAGCTCTTGTGTTTTAATAAAATACTGAGATTCTCAATTCATTACTGTATGAAAAATCACACACACACACAAAAAAATCCTAATATCTAGAGGCTCACACTCACAACACTCCAGCATTTTTATTTGCTTTGAGGATCATCTGCATTCGTGGGGGTCCTACATAACAGACTTGGGGGGCCGCTTCTACACTGGTAAATGCATCTGCCCGAAAGCAGGATCACCAGCGCCAAGCCAAGCTGTGCAGTGTTAACCCTGGTGCAGTTTCATCCATACTGCTTGGGATCAAATTTTCCCTTGAGCAAACTATCCCCTGACGATGTTTGATCTTGTTTTGGGCAGAAGTAGCTGTTTAATACCCAAAGAGAGCCTGGGCATCAACAAAGCAACAAAGGTTGGGCAATAAGAGGATCACGACCTGAGAATCTGCTATGAGTTATTTGATAGTGTAGATATACCTGAAGTGTTATAGTTCCTGAGGGGAACACTTGATTTGGGTATGTTCCATCAGGACTAAACACCAACAGGGTGAAGCCATTTCGTTCTGTGCTCAAATGAGGAAAAATTTAGGAGCTCAATAGACTTGTGGCTCTCTCGTTCTCCTCACCTTGGCTGAGCCAGGCTACATGTATACTATACATCAGTTGCTGGCTGTGACAACTATCTGAGATATTGGCTGCCAATCCATGAGAAGAACTCCTTATCTAAAAAATCCCTCACATTCAGAGCAGTGTCCTATTGGAGTTTAATGTTAAGCTAGTAGCAATCATGACAGAAACCAAAAGCTGTAACTTTCCAAATCTCCAGTCTCCAGAATGGATTCTAATTCAGCTAACAAGGTGTATCAACCCAGAATTCAGCACAAAAGGCAACATGCAGCCAAAACTCTTGACATGGGCAGAAATTTTGCTCGTGAGAGCAGTGCAAGGCAGGTCCTTCATTAGCACCAGCCAACTCTTGGCAAAACTGTGTTTTACCCTTCTCCTGCACACAACCCATACTGCGTTATCTCTGCGAAGGCTGGGTTAGCAGAGAGCACTCTACAATCTCTACAGTCTCCTGCCACTGGAACAACAATACAAAAGCAAAACATCACAGGGGGTGAAATGAGGTAGCAGAAACATCTAGGTGTTAGGACAGTGTGCAACAGCTCACTCCTGATGTGAAGCTGCTCAGACAGACAGAGAGATTTCATGGCTGAAATATTTATGCATCGATGTGTCAACACCATGCTGTGATGATTCCTTTCCGGGTGCAAGCTTAGGGCCTCACCCTGGAAACAGAAAGTGTTTCTAAGCAGAAATTTCCCAGCTGAGTGCGCTCAGGGATTGTTGCACTCTGGCAACAGCATCACCTCTCAGCGTTTACAAAATCTCCTGAAAAATGGCATTTGTTAGAAGGGTAAGGATAACACCACAGTAGTGGTGCTACAGTATTTATATAACATCCTCAAATAATTTTGTGTGTGCACCAGGGTGACGCTGGTTCCCAACCCTACATTCAAATGTCTTCCTAACAATATTATCTTTTCTAATGTTAATAACAGTAACATGCTGTAATTGCCCATCACTGCTTAAATCCCAAAATACCATGAGATGTTCCCATTGTCTGGTTGACGTAATATATTTTTGTGTTTAACTAACAGACAGCTTCTGCCATGCATACTCACATTGGTTAGTACCTTGGGGCTGCACCATCCAACATCTTGCTGATTACAGTACAAATGGTTTAGCCTGCAAGGAATTCTGTGTATCTATATAAACACCATTTACCTTCAGAGGTCAGCAGACTGCAGGGATGTACCCCCCAGTTTATGGGAACATAAACTGAAACTACAAACAAAACACATCAGAGCCATCATCCAATTTTTGCTTATGCTAAGGCATAGTCTCAGTGATTAAGAAAGAAACAGAGAAATGACAAGGGAATAAAGCACAACCTGCCTTATTAGATTTCTTACAGGAACTTCGACAGGGTTTTTGTTTTGTTTGGAGTTTGCTAATGTTTTTCAAGCTGAAACCGTATTTCCTGTAAAGAATGCAGCCAGTTCCGTGGCATAAGCAACACTGGAACATTATTCTTCTCCTTAGAGCACGTTGAGATGGTGAGGGTTACAAAGCCTAAGGTGAGACATTCTCTAACTAGCATAAAAACGTGGGGCGGTGCTGCAGTTTTCTGCCCGGATATTCGTAACTGCAGGGATGATCATATCATTCTCCGGTTTTCCCCTGCTGTGGGGTTCTCCCATTTCCCTGAGCCAGGGTTCAAGGAAAGTAACCAGGCAGACTCATACAGGCTGTGAGGGAGAGGGAGAAGCTCAAGGGCTATCAGGGCAAGGGACTGAAATTAGAAAGAGGTGACATTATCTCAGTCTGTACGCAGGACTCACACAAGCCTAACATCTGCTCTGTTCACAGTGAGTGTGATTATCTAACATCACTATAGCAGTCTAGGCTGTACGGTTTTGGTTGCTAATTGCATGTTGTAGGTGATGATCACAAAACTATTTCCATATAGCTCACAATTATACACTTACAGACATCACAGTACATATCTGTAGTTCAGGCTACCATTCATTTTCTATTGTAGGAAATAACATTCTGCCACTCAGACTATTGCCAAGATGTTCCTTTCTGGGCCAGAAGTCTCCTTTTTGAGCATGAGAATCAGGAAGAATTGTTTAGGAATATTTCAGTCAAAACCTCCTAGCCATGTCCAAGAACAAAATCAGTTAAAACTGACTCAGGCTGCTGGTTTTAAATAGATTCTTTCAACTGCTTTAATAAGGACAAACATTTTCAGATTTGGTGCAAAGGTATGACATTTAGTGGCATGGTCTCTTTAGGGAAAAAATATCGCTGTGAAAGTGTGTCTTTTTGCCTTCTATAAACTCTTAATTCACACACAATACCTACTACAAGCGGACAGTGCTGGGTTCAAAAGTTTTCACTTCATGGTGGGTAATAACTTTAGTGTGATAGCCTAATACTTATACCACATGCTGAGAAAGTGGAAGACTTGAGTATGAGGCCTTTGCCAGAGTGAAGAGATTTAGAAAAAAAAGTATCAGGCTACCGTACAGGGTCAAAAAAAACAGAATATTCCCATTCCTCCCCTATCTCTGCTATTGAAACCAGGTAACTTAAGCTCTTGATAGGGTTCTTAAGTTCTTAGATAGTGTTCCCAAAGTAGCTTCTCTGCATGTGGCCCTGCATACCACATAAAATACATGAACTTATCTAGCTTGCAGGCCAAACTTTGTAAGAACGTAGCTCCTTAATGTGCTTCAAAATGTAATTATACCTATGATGACAACTTCCTTATGGCTAACATGGGCTGTCCAGATGTGCAACTCCCAAGTGATACTCTTGTGAGGCTGAGGAGGGATCTCATTGCCCTCTACAACTACCTGAAAAGAGGTTGTAGAGAGGTGGGTGTTGGCTTCTTCTCCCAAGGAAATAATGACAGGACCAGACGAAATGGTCTAAAGTTGCAGCAGGGGAGGTTTAGATTAGATATTAAGAAGAATTCCTTTACTGAGAGGGTGGTCAGGCACTGGAACAGCCTGCCCAGGGAGGTGGTAGAGTCACCATCCCTGGAGGTATTTAAACTTGTAGACATGGCACTTCAGGGCATGCTCTAGTGCCCGGGATTGTTGTTTTGTGTCTGTTTGTGGGTGGGTGTGATTTTTTTTTTTTTTCTGTGGTGGGACTCAATGATCTCAAGGGTCCCTTCCAACCATGAATATTCTGTGATTCATAGGTCCAATACAAGTACCAGCGGAACTGAAAAGACATTTTAAAATTTCATTTCCCCTATTGCCACTTGGCTACCCTTTCCTACTGCTATACTTTACCCCCTGAGTAGGAGCCGGGAATTTCAGGGGTTTATTTGTTACACAAAACGCTACTTGGCACGGCACGACGCCCTGGGTTAAGTTTCTGTGAGGGCATCCCTTTGACAGCTTTCCAGGGCAGAGGATGCAGGCCCAGATCGTAGCACTAAAATTCATTCCCAAAACCAAACATCCCATTTCTAGCCCTGACTCAATTAAGAACAGTGCTTGTCCTGAGCAGGTACTCTATAAAACTCTCCCTCCTTCTCCCACAGCAGCCTCCACAAGGCAACATGGCACCCCCTGTTGCAGCCCCCACAGCAACCACCCCATGGAGACATCCCCGCTGGGTGGCTAAAAGCGGCGCTCTTTCTCTGAGTAAAATTAACAGGATAAAGAAAAAACAACCCAGGAACCGCTCAAAGGGAGAAGGACGCAACTCTCCCCCACAAAGACACACTATCCTCCCTCACGCCCCTCTCCCCGTCGTGCGGGCGGCCAACAATGGCGTTGCCGACAGGCAGGGCAGGGCTGCCCCTCGGCCCTTACCTAACGGCGGGCGGGCAGGGCCGGGCCGGGCGCCTTATGTAAGGGCAGAGGCGGGGCCAGCCCGGCTGTGGCGGCGGCGGCGGCAGCAGCAGCAGCACCGCCATGTCCTGGTACCGCAACGCCGTGTGGTTCGTGAAGGGGCTGCGGGAGTACACGAGGTACGGCCACCGCCATCCCCAGGCAGCGCGACCCGGGCCGGCAGCGGGCGGGGCGGGCACCGCGCTGTGGCCAGGCCGGGGGCGTTTCTGTGCGACCGTGGGGCTTTTAACCATTTGGAGGTGGTGATGTTTTTTAAAAACATTTTTAATGGTAGCCGCCCTGCCGCCGCTAGAGCGGACAAATTTTAAGGCTTTATCTGTGGGAGCAGACCGGGGGCGCTGCCTGGGCCTGCCCCGCCCCGGGGCTGCAGCCGGGCTGCCTCCTGAGGGATAAAGTTTGGGATGCGTGGTTGTGATGGGGCAAGCACCTCGAGTTGTTGCTACATCACTCCTGACAGTGTCACTGGTGCTGTAGGTGGCCTGTCCCACGAGTATGGAGAGTAATGGGGAGACGGGTGTACGCTGGGCTGTGAGGGGGGCTGCTTTTTAACTGGGTTTTTTGGAAGTACTCCCTTCTAAGTTTTCTTACAGGTGTCTCTTGTTTGTTTAGGAGTGGCTATGAGTCTGCTTCCAAGCACTTCAATCCAGCCGACACAGAGGTGAATGTGGCTGGAAGATCCTTTCTGGTCACTGGTGCCAACAGTGGCATTGGCAAAGCCACAGCCATGGAGATAGCAAGGAGAGGTGAGCTGGCCCCTGAGGAGATCTGAGGGGTCCATACAGAGAGGATGGAAGGAAGATGGTTTGGCTTTCCAGCACAAACACAAGTGCGCAGTTCCCTTAGGACAAGGTGTCAGGCACGTTAATTTACAGAGCTGTTGGGGTGGGTTAGGGGTTTTAGCATAGTCTGTGCTGTGAAAACTGGAATAACGAAACAAAATTAATGGAGAGGATCTGCAAAGTGTTTTTCAAATGCATGTTTACCAAAACTGTCTGGTGTCACGGTGGCATCTGAGGATGTTAGTGATGGATCAAGGTCTGCTTAAGGCTGTGTTGGTACAAGTAGTAGCCTGGCTGCATTCAAACTGTTTTGAAGAACTTGTAACTATCATATGATGAAAACAAAACCAATTGGCTTTGCTAAGCTGAGAACAGGAGAGTATAAAAGAAGCAAAAGTTATGCTTGGTCTTAACAATTATAACCAGTGCCCTTTAACTGATCACATGCAACTATTTTTTCTGTTGCTCACTGCAAGCAGGGAGATAGTATGAACTGTAACTAGCTACTGCTGAAGGCTAAACCTAATCTCTTCCAGAGTTGGCAAAATAATTCCTGTTGCGCAAGAGTGATAAGAGTTTTGGCATGTAAGATAAAAGGGAGGAGCTTGTGGCTCTTGCTCCCTCTTTGCCTGCTTAGGTTTCATAACTATCTTACGAAAGAAAGTGGCGACTCAGTTAAATTAAAACAATTCAAAATTATTAACGTCAAAGAGCCTTTAGGTTAAAGATCCCCATCAATGCCAGTATGCAATCGATTTCATGTTCGCACTACTGCCATTATGTATAATAGCCTTATGTAAGTATTGCCTTGTCTGGTGACTGCTTTGCTCACAAATGGATACGTCTGCCAAATTTTGCAAGCTGTCAAGCTGACTGGATCTGCATAGAATTTGGTCACCATATCTAGTATTTGGAGCCCAAAGATCAACCTTGAGTTCACACTGCTTGTCTGATACCTTGTGTGGGTGTTGCTGTACATATGAGTTAAAATGACTAAATAGTGTCTTCCTGATCTTATCCTTGCATGTGTCACTCTGAAACTCAGTGTCAGTTGTTGGGGCTCTGGCTTCTAGCTGAAATCTCTTCAAGTACATCAAACAAGAAAATAAGCAATTTGGACTCAGCAAAAGAATAGCCGAGCTACATTTGCTTTATCTTCAGGCGCTTCAGATCCTTGTAAATAATGACAGTCTTGATGACAGTTTCTTTGCCCTGAGCTCAGCTTTTCTATGAGTTTGTATTTGCAGATTTGCAGGGCATTGCAGATTTGGGCTTTCCTGGGTGTTTTGTGGACTGCACTTCAAGTTTGATGCAGTCTTCTCCCAGCCATTCTGACAATACCCCTGTGCTGTTCAAATGAAGTCCAAATGATTTCAACCTTTACCATGGAAAATATATTTAAATCCTTTTCCTAGCCCATAGATCACGCCAAAACTCCCCTCTGTCTTTAACAGCAAGGAAAACCTCATATTCAAAGCCCTTAAAACCCAACACTTCTTTTTTATTGAATGTTTTTTACTGTAAACTATGAGGAATGCTCCTGATCAGCTCAAAGGCAAGTTACTTCTTCCCTGTGTTTAATTTGTACCTGCACACATTGCTTGTGCTGTCTCTTCTTCTTTGGGAAGAGCTCCTTAAACAGCTGCAAATGCACCTCTTTAACTGCCTTGAGACCTGTAATTAAAGCCCTCTTTTGCAGTGAAGCCTGCAGTCGCTGTGAGAATGCCCAGAGACAAGCATTGGACATTGCCCCTTCTGATTATCTTTTCTCTCACTCATGAGATCTGCTTTCCCAGGGGCAAGGACTGTCTTTCGTTCTGATCTGTATATATTCAGTGTCTGTCTGTGCGCAGTCCCTTCCATGCTTGGTATGTGTGTAACACAAACTGAAGATGAAACTTTTATTAAACATTGGTTAGTGTCATTTGTATGATTCTCCCGAATTCGTGAGTTTCCCTACTGTAGCTGTGCACTTGGTAAAAGTAACCCAACCAACTTTGGCAATGCAGTAGAAGAATCAGACCCTGTTAGAAATTTTCAGAAGAACCTTGAGGCTTGTTGCCTCCATTAGCTGCATGCAAGGTATACTTGCTGTAATGGTGGCTAGTGGAATAACATCTCTTGTAGACAGAAAAATTAATTATAATCAGATCCCACACTAGGCTGTGCAGTGTGTGACTCCTCTATCGCTAGGGTAGACTTGATGTCTTGTGTTTGGGTTCTGGGCACCAGAAGAATGACCCAACACTGTTGTTTCTATTACAACACCGTTGGGATTACATTGCTTGAGCCTTCCAGTAGTGGACTGCTAGCAACCCCTAAAAACCTTTAACAAGAGGTAAAAGAGTGTGATTAACACATTACTTGTAATGATCACAAATACATAATGATAGAAATACAAAGCATAAAAATAAATTATGCCTACCTATATTTTAGTCCTGTTTTTGAAGGCTCTTTGATGTGGCTAAGTGACGAGGTCACGATAAGTATCCAGGCTTTTTGAGAGGAGACTTGCCCTGTGTATCCTTTTCATAGGAAGGTTGCTTGGAAGGAACTTTCTAGAGGTCATCTTGTCCAGCATCCCACTTAAAGCAAGACAGTTGCCAACACTAGATCAAATCGGCCATTGCTTTGTCTTGCTGGATCTTGAATCCTGCAAGGATGGAAATTATGCTGCCTCTTGGGACAGCCTGATCTATTTAAAAGAAAACTAGTGAAAATGTTTTTCCTAATGCCTGACCTGAGCATCCCAAGCTGTGATTTGTGCTGTGGTTCTTGTCATATCTCTCGCTGTTGAGAATTCTGATATCTAGCATAGTTCCTTTTCACAGAGCAATTCCAGTCACTTCTGTTGCTCAAGGCCATTATTGATCTTTCTAAGGCATGTGTCAAAAGAAGCATTTATGATACAGATGCCTTAGCTTCAATTGCCAGTGTAGCTCTGGTATTTTATCAACACTAAACATGATGTGCTAACTTGACGGAAAATGGTTTGGACAAAAAGCACCTAGAGTGCAGTGGCATTCTCCAGACTTGGGAGAGGATGCTATTACAGCATGATGCTTTCTTCCTCCTGGGTGCCTTCACAGCCACCAGAGCCAAGCAGAAATCTTCCAGCATTCTTACTACATCTGCTTTTTGTGTGCTAAACCTTTTGTTTGAAGGACCTGTACCTCAGTCCTCTCACCCTGTTGGGATTCTTGGTGTGTCCAGTCTGCCTGATGGTACTGGGTTAGTGCCTTTTGGGGGAATTTGACCCCAAAGCTGATAGACCTGGGATTGCTATGGGGTGCCATGGCCCTAACCAGCTCATCAGCAAGAGTCATGGGAGCCCTGAGAGCTCCACAGACCTGAGCTTCAGCAGGATTGATGAAAAGCCACTGCTTAGCTCTTGGCAGCAGAGAAGTGGGACTGTTGGTTGTGGACAGCTCAGGAACATTCTGCCTGCTGGGAAGCTCTTGTGATATTTTCGTGACCATCTGACCGGTATTGCTACTGTAACTAGCAGGCTATAGATGTCCCACAAACTGGAATGCAATCACAAAGGGGTTTTTGTTTCATTCATGAGATTGTATCTAAAACTAACCCCAAACAAAGACTGTGAATTTCACATCCCTTCCTGGCACTCCTTTTCTGCTGATGCCTCCCCCAAACTCAGTAATTAATTACCAAATGTGTTTCTTGCCAAAATCCACCAGGTGGCACGGTTCATCTGGTTTGCCGAAATAAGGAACGGGCTGAGGTTGCCAAAGGAGAAATAGTGACAGAAACAGGCAATCAGGTCAGTTGTTTTTTAGTCTTTTGTTTACTCTTAGAAAGATTGTTAATATTGAGGACCTCAGAGGCCTTGATATATTCTGTTTTGTAACTTTGCTATTGTGTTTTTAATAGTGTTTTCGTATGGACATGGAAACATCTAGTAGCTTATCATCCACATGGTTTGAAGTGATTTAATTTCACTAAGTGCTGTTTTCTGTGATCATAACATCACCAGCAGCATGCTATATTATTTAATGCTTGTTTTTGATATGTTTTGTGATGTCCTACTTACTATTCCTAACTATGTGGCTGAGACTTTTAAAAATTAATGCATTGCAACACCCTTGCAACAACATTTATGAGTTTATGGCATTAGAGTTGAAGGTTTTATGTGTCTGAATAACATGCTTTTGATTTGCTGAGTTTGGCTGTTCTGTGAAGTCCCGTGTGTGGTCCTTGTTCCATGCTCTACAGACTTTTCCATCTCCTTTTCTTACAGTATCTCTTTCTTACCTCCTCCCTTCTGTTACAGATCCTTTTTGCTTCTACATATATCACTGTACAGTGTAGCCCTGTAGCTGTCACTGTTGCTAATTATTCAGGAGAATGTGCTTATGGAGAACTGCAGCCATTGTATTTCTATCTTGTATCTTGTGTACTGGCTTTGGTTGGGATAGAGTTAATTTTCTTCATAGCAGCTCCTGTGGTGCTGGGATTTGGATTTGTGACCAAACCAGTGTTGAAACCCATGTTTTAGATATTGCTGAGCAGTGCTCCCGCAGCCTTTTCTGGTTCTTGTCCTACCCCACCAGAGAGCAGGCTAGGGATGCACAGGAAGCTGGGAGGGGACACACTGGGACAGCTGATTCCAGCAGACCAAAGGGATATCCTGTACCCTATGGTGTGCTCAGCAATAAAAGCTGGGGAGAGGAGGAGAAAGGGGGGGCACTCACAATTATGGTGTCTGGCTTTCTAAATCACTGTTAGATGTGATGAAGTCCTGCTTTCCTGGGGATTGCTAAATACCTGCCTGACAAGGGAAGTAGTGAATGAATTCCTTATTTTGCTTTGTTTGCACACACAACTCTGCTTCCCTTATTAAAATGTATTTATCTCAACCCCGAAGTTTTGTCTGTTTTATCCTTCTAGTTCCCTTCCCCATCCCACTGGGAGGGGAGTGAGCAAGAGGCTGTGTGGGGCTAAACTGCCTACCAAGGTTAACCCACAACATTTGGATGGAAAGCTGTCTTCATTTTAAAGAGTGACTTGACTTGTGAGCACAGTATTTTGATTCCAGTAATAGTTTTTAATATGGATCAAAAATTCTGGAGACTTCTTATGGTTAGAGATACCATATTGACTAAATTTCTGCTCTTTGGTTTCAGCTCCCTAGTGTGACACAACCAGCATTACACTTCAGTTCTTTAACGGAGGTGAATTAGATCAGTCCTTATGTAGAAATAAATACTTTCCAGCTGTCTATAACTGTATATTCCCATGGCTAAAGTAAGACTGGTGATTATCTGTGCTACCTCCTTTTCTAACTGCAGTCAGACAGTCTGGGAAGAGGGGTGAGTTCGATGACCTCTGAAGGTTCCTTCATGTTCTGTTTTCTGTCATTTGGCGAAACAAAACTTGAGGCAAATAATATTCTTCATCTAAAAGCAGCACAATTGCTGCATTCCCACTTTTTAGCTGCAAACCTGTAGTTTCTCTAGCAATGAAAGAGTAGGAGGGCACTGCAGAACTTGTTCATGAGCCTGGGGAGAGGGCACTTGTATAGAAAGCAGCGTTCACTGTAGTGTTAGATGAGCTGTACAAGGGGCCCTGTGGGACATGTGACTGCACTGGAAAGAGTCATTTTAATAAGGAGTCCACAAGAACATCCTACTTTATAAGTACTTATTCAGAAGCAGCCCAGGGAGATAATAAAATGCTTTATCTGCAACATTACAAGCTGTATCCAGACTTAACTTGCTCTTCCTGATCATATGGACAGAGATCCCGTTGTAGTATATGCCAAAGATGTTTTTTTTCCATCTTCCACACTAACACATGCTGGAGTTCACTGTTGAATGGAATTACTGTTTGACAGACACCTGCACCTATACCTGGGAGCTGGGAAGTTCTGCTAATGTTAGAGTAGATCTAGTCATGGAGATTTGGTCTCACTTTGAAAATGACTTTGCCACCATCGAGGACTTTTATAGGGAACAGGGCTCTGGGTCCTTTTTCTGAGCCAATGTGACAGTCATCAGCAGATAAGTGTTGATTTATATCTTTTTCAGTCTCTGAAATCACTTGTAATATTGAACATCTGCCCAAAAAACTTCAGCTCTTCTGTTCCAGTAGATAATGGTAGAAGCTTAAAAAGTAGAAAGCTTTTAGAGAGATATCCAATTAGAAACAGAAGAGCAGTGTCAAGTTTTTGGTCAGAAATGAACATTACGATGAGAAAATTCTGACCTTACTCAAATAAGGAGCTGAAATCCAATGGCGAAAGAGAAAAAGTAATGTGTTTTTTATCTGCAGGGAAGCAGAATTATAGGCAGGGAATGATGTCTTATAATTTTCTCAGCTTCTTCACTTACCTCATTTGCTTGTATAATGAGTATTTAAAGAAACAGCTTTGAAAGAGAGGAGGTCTTTTAATGATTATTTGTTGTTTTGCATGAGAACACATCCTCTGCATAATTATTTTAGAACTGCCTTTTTCTGGGATACGTCATAAGACTGTCTGTGGTATGTTTTTGAGACTTAAGTGCTATCCAGGAGAAGAGTAGGAGTTCACATGCCTTTTGTATGCTGATAAATGCCACTGTGCTTGTACTTGGTAGAACACAAAAAGCAAGATACTTGCCTGTAACAAACAGTAAAAGGTTTTTGATGCTTTGTTGAGAGGAGATATTTCTAGCTTTAGTGACTTAGAAAATTATAACTTTGGTCTATGACAGGCTTTTCCTTTCTTTATTCTGTTTTTTATTTATTTATTTTATATCCAGCATGCCTGGCCATAGTATTTCAAAACATTGCCAGACTGTTGTGATGTGTGGTGGCTAACAGGGACTTAGTTAATGCAGCAGTTAGCATGGAAGGGGGTGCAGAAGGCACCCAATGCTCTGAGGCAGCTGGAGTGGGTGCAGTAATGCACCTGAAAATGTGCTTTTCTGCCCTGGTTGGAGTGACTGTGCCTGGCAGATGGGAGGCTGGCCCAGAGAGAGCTCCAGAGGAATGATGTGGCAGATACCAAGCTGCAGGGAGTGACTGAGACTTTTCCCAGAGCCTGGGGCAGAGCTTGATGATGGCCTCATCTGTTGAGGTCTGCTGTGGTCAAGGTGCTGGGATGCCAGGTGATACCTGCAGGAGATGAGCTGGCTGCATAACTGTAGGGAACAGAAACAGGAGATTGACAGGGTCTTTGCAGAGAGTAGAAGAGAACAAACCACACGTTGCGGGGATGGAGGGACAGCTAGAAGCTATGCTTGAATAAGTGGTGGATAGAGACTCCTAAGATGGGGAGAAATGGAAGATCCTACTGGCAACAGAAGGCAGGCTCTTTCTCTGTCTGCAGATGTGCATTTATAGGATAGGTATAGTGCCATGGTAACAGATGAGGAAGAACAAGCTCTGTCAGGGGAGGTGTTGGAGCCAGAGGAGCCTGAACACTTGTCTGCACTGGGAGGAAGTGGTGGGTGATAGTGACTTGGAGGCTCTCTCCTGTGGGGGATGGAGGCTTGATGTCTTGAGAGGTTTGTCACTTCCTGAGGACTCAGATCTAGGGTATTGTGAAGAGTCTGCTGAGGGTCATGTGGCTGTCAGACTAATACTTTTTGTTGCCCAACCACATGGGCACCCATGGCATTGTGAGGGATGACTTTGAGTTCATCAAGGGTGCTTACAGAGGGTGAAGGGCATGGGGGCCCAGGTAGTGGTCTCCTAAATCCTTCCAGTGAAAAGGAAGGGCTTGGGTAGGAGCATAAGCACCCTGTAGGCCAACACCAGATATGTAACTAGTGTCACTTTAGCTGTTGTCACATTGTCTGTGGCCTTTACTACCTCTTTGACTTTCTCTGTGAAATGAGCATTGCTGAGCAGGAATGACAAAGTGGAGCAAGAGTATCTCTGCCAACAGATTTGCTAAGCTAGTGAGGAGGGCTTTAAACTGATTTCATTGGGAGACACAGTGACTAAATCCAGAAGAGTGGTGGAGTCATGGGAGGGTAAGTACATGTCTAGGGCACAGCACAATGGAGGAGGCTCTTGCAGCTTTCATGTAAAAGCAATATGACTGAGAGCCCATCTCAGATGCCTGTACATGAAAGCACATAGCATAGGGAACAAACAGGAATCCATGCATGGTAGTAGAGCTGTTATCTCACTGGGATTAGAGAGAGATAGTTGTCATGAATAGAGTGTTGGAATGGATGTATACAGGCCCTCTTAGGAGTGCAAGCTGGGAAGACAAGGAGGAGTTGGGCTCTATGCAAAGGAATAGTTTCAATGCATGGAGCTTTGCTCTGAAACAGGTAATGAGCCAGTTGAGATCTTATGGGTAAGGCACAGAGGTCAGATCAGTGTGGATGACATCATGGTAGGTGTCTGCTATAGACTACCTGATGATACAGAGGAAGTAGATGGAACCTTTTTTTAGAGAAGCCCTGTGGTCACAGGTCCTGGTACTCATGGAGTACTTGAACCACCCTGATATGTCCTGGCAACATGGCAGGGCATAAACAATACAGGAGACTTCTGCATTGTTTATGCTTCTGGAGAACATCAAGGGCAATTTTTTGATATGACTGTTGGATAAGCCAACTAGGGGTGATCCCCAGTGGACCTGCTGTAAATAGCAGTCTTGAATAGCTGTCTTAGTGGAAGTGGCCATGAGATTCTGGAATTTAAGATTGAGACAGGTGAGAAGGGTGAGTAGTAGAATTACACTCTTTATTTTTAGGAAAGCAGTCCTTGTTTTTTTTTTTTTTTTTTGTGGACCTGGTTGGCAGGACCACATGGGAGACAGCCATGAAAAGCAAAAGGCCTTGGGAAAGCTGGTTGATCTTCAAGGGAAACCTTCTCAAAACGGGAGAACTTTCTGTGAACTGGAAAAAAACAAACCACTTATCTTCAAAAAAGGCAAGCAGGATTTGAAGAACCACAGGCCAGTCAGCCTCACCTTGCTCCCAAGGGAAACTATGGAACAAATGCTCACAGAAGCCATGAAAGACAGGAAGGTGATTGAGGAAAAAAACAGTGTAGATTTATCAAGGGCAAATCTGGCCTGACCATCCTGATTGCTGACTTTGGTGAGATGACCCTGTGTATGGATGAGAGGAGAGCAGTGCTTGCCACTTTCCTTAACTTTGCCAAGGCTTTTTACGTGGTCTGCCATACTATCCTTGTAGCCAGTTTGGAGAGATGTGGTTTGAACTGGTGGATGACAAGCTGGGTGGAAAACTGTCAGGAACATTTGGCTCAAAGTAGCAATCAACAGTACAAAGCTGGCCTGTTAATCATACTATAGTGGCATCCTCCATGAGTCAATACAGGGACAAAAGCTGTTTAATGTCACTTCTAGCAACTTGGATGACAGAGTGAAGTGCAATCTTTGTCAGATTACAGATGATGTCAAATGGAAGAACTGGAGAGCAGGGCTGCTATTCAGAGTGATTTAACAGGTAAGGATGTGGGCTGACATGAGCCTCGTGAAGTTCACCAAGAGCAGATGCTCAGTCCTGGCCTGGGATGGAGTAAGACCATGGAGCAGTACAGGCTGGGACTAGCTGGCTGGAAAGCAGCTTTGCAGAAAAGGACCTGGGGGTGACAAGTTGTCCCTGGGTGAGCCAACCACATCTGTATCACCAAAAGTGTAGCCAGCAGGCTGAGGGATGTGCATCTTCCTCTCTATTAAGCTTTTGTTAGACCACAGCAAGAATCCTGTGCCCAGTTTCGGGCTCTGAGGGACAAGGAAGTCATTGATGTCCTGGAGGGAGTCCAGTGGAAGGCTGCCAAGGTGACTAAGGAGATGGGATGTGATGTGCAAGGAGAGGCTGAGAGGGCTGATTTTGCTCAGTATTAAGAAGAGAAGGCTGAGATGGGTCTTACTGTAATCTGCAGCTGCGTGATGGGTGTAGGGAAGGCAGTGCCATGCTCCTCTTTGAGGTCTGCAGTGAAAGGACAAGAGGCGGCAGACATAGATTGTAACAGGGAAAAATTCTGACTATATAGTAAGATTATTTTTTTTCCACCATGAGGGTGGTCAAACACTGGAGCAGGATACTCAGAGGCTGGTAAATCTCCATTATAGGAAATAGAACTTCCCTGGATGACCTAATCTCAGTTGCCTACTTTGAGACAGCAGTGGGACTAAGCAGCCTCCGGAAGTCCCTTACAACCTGAATTATTCTCTAATACTGTGACCTTGAGCATTGCTTTGGAAAGGTGCTTTCAGCTAAAGAGGAAGCTGCTGTATGAAGTGTTTAAGCAGAAGGTTTGCAAGCTTTGCAGTATTTTTCTAGTTCTCTGCTATGCCTGACTGTCTGTCACATCTATTTATCTAAGTAGCACTCTCTTTTAATAAATTCAGCATTAAAAAGCTATGGCTCAGAAGCAACTGATTTGATTGACTAAACATGTTTTAAGAACTAGAATTAGATTTCCCAGTTGTGCATGTTAACTGTGTTTTAGTTGTATTTTGGACAATATTATTTTTTCATACTGCTTAAATACCTTTTTACTTAGTCAGTCCTTAGCAGTGAACATGGTCTTTTCACTTTCCATGTTGATTGCAACTTACTTTTTTTTTTTTTTCCCTTAGAATATCTTCTTGCATATTGTGGATATATCTAATCCCAAGGAAATCTGGAAGTTTGCTGAAAAATTCAAAAATGAACATAAATTAAATGTGTTGGTAAGTTTATGTACTTAAATCACGTGTTTGTCTCTGGAGTTCTTCAAAGGGTGGTCTAGATTTTACAATATGACCTGTGGTTTTTTGCTTAATTTTTCTCTAGGTGTTGCTGCAGTAGTCTCCATCATCCATTTGCCCTTGTCTATTCTCAGTTCACATACACAGATCTGACACTAAAAAGAAATAATAGAGAAATGCAGTAATTCTTTAGCTGCATCTTTTAAGGTTCTCAGCATGCAAACACTGTGGCCTTTAGGATGCATATCAGGCTATGCATATTCTGCTAAACAGAATATGGCAGAGCCTGATGCCTCCTCCCAAGAGCTGATCATACTTGCTTCAAGCTCATCCCGCTTAAAGATTAAACTTTTATGGAAAGTGTAGTTAGAGCAGCCTAAAACAGAGCCAGGGAGAGAGTAAGCAGTTAAGCAGCATGACTGGTAATGAGTTCAGTACTTTCCTCTTTATTGAGCTGTGAAAATTTGCTCCGGGGCTGAACTAAAACTGAGGCACCTGGAGCAGTTGTTTTGGTGCTCACTAGATGAGGAAATTCTGATAGAAATGAGAAATTAGCTTTTGAGGAGTGGTCATAAACAATCAGGAAGGTAGGTAGGGGCAGATAATCTTTTTGAGGTGGAAAATAAAAGCTTGAGCTTCCTCTGGAAGGTAAGGCAAAGAAAGAAGTGTGTCTGAGAATATGTGAGCTGCACACAGCTTGCGAGCTTCTGACTCTTCATGAGGTTTCACCTTACAGTGCATCCATGCTGTGTGGTGCAGTGCTCTTTTAGCAGTGTGCGACTCAGGTGGGGTACCTGTGTGGGATTACAGGGCAGAAATAAAAGCTGGGGGTGCCTACAAACAGGGCACAAAGTCAGTGTGAAGCACCTCTACTGGTTAGCTCCACTCTTCTCAAGGCTAACTAGGATACAGCAACCTGCTGATCTGGCTAATCTGCCAAATTTATTTAATTTATTTAATTTACTGAGGGTGGGAGTTCCTGCAGGCCATTCTCCTACATGTTGCACAGCTTCCCATAGTGAACATCGCCTAATGGAGAATCCATCCATAGCACAGGTTGTGTGGGGTGAGTGTGGTCTCTCAGGTGAGACTAACAAACCACACTGCATATTTATGTTCTAATATCTGCTCTACAGCTCGCATAGTGCTTTCTGTAAGAAAAGAGGCACTTTTGGCTCTTACTGTAATACATCTGCGGTGATCCATTTCTCTGAAGATCTTTTGACCTTTGCAGTCAGTGACAGAATGGTGCGACTTGGAATGGCATGATTTATCGAAACAGTTTGTAGCTTTATGTTGCAGTGTCAGAAAACAGCAAACTAGTATGGACTGCTTGAATGTATAGTTTTGTTTGTAGATATCTGTGCAGATTGTTTTTGTTTATAAGAGTTGCCTTACAGATCAACAATGCAGGATGTATGGTGAATACCAGAGAATTAACTGAAGATGGACTTGAAAAAAACTTTGCAACAAACACTTTGGGTGAGTGTTCAAGGCTTAGTTCAGAGATATGATACTTATTTTGGTTAAAGAAGTACATATTTACAGCTTGGTTTGTGAGGTGTGTATTCCAGCTCAAAGAGTGAGTCTACCATTGCTGTATAAGGGAAAGAGCAGGAAAGGAAAAGAAGCAATATTACAGCTTTCTTGGAGTGTCACCTTTTAATTTCTCCATTTTTCTGTTGTTCTCATACCAGTGCCTTTATTTATCATAGCACCAGTGGACAAATGCAGCTAAGATTTAACTAAACTAATTCTGAAGTTTGCTTGGAAGCAAACCACAAACCAATTCACTTGCCTGAAGAGACCGGATAGAATCACGATTGGAACTTGGTCAAAGGGAATTAAAAAAACTGTGTGTTGCCCTCTATGTAAAGAAGTGGCTAGAGTGTGAAGAACTCTTGCTAAAGAATAGCTATGAGGAGGTCGAAAGCTTATGGGTAGGAATTAGAGATTGGGACAATAAAGGGAACCTTGTGGTAGGAGTCTACTACGGGCCACCTAACCTAAACCATCTCCTGTCGATGATGCTTTCTTACTCCAGCTGGAAGAGGCATCATAATCACAGGCTCTCATCTGGCTGGGTGACTTTAACCACCCCAACATCTGTTGGAAAAGCAACACAGCTGGCTGCAGGCAATCCTGGAAGCTCTTAGAGTGCCTAGATGACAACTTCTTGAGACAAGAAATAACCAGCCTTACTCAAGGAGATGCATTGTTGGTCACAAATGCAAGCGAAATCATCAGGGATGTCAAAGTTGAAGGCAGCCTGGGCTGCAGTGATCATGCCCTAGTGCAGTTTGCCGTCTTAAGAAGTCTGAAGCCCATGAGAAGCAGAGTTAGGACTCAAAATTTTAAGAAAGCAAACTTCGAGCTCTTCAAGGAGTTACTGAATGGGATCCCATGGGACCCTGTGGGAAACTGCCCTTAGGGACAAGGGAGCAGAACAAAGTTGGCAGATCTTTAAGGACGCTCTCTATAAAGCACAAAAGATCTCAAACCCTACATGTAGGAAATAGGGCAAGGAAGGCAAGAGACCACCATGTTTGAGCTGGGATCTGCTGGTCAAACTGAAGGACAAGATGGGGCTACACAGGAAATGGAAGAAGGGACTGGCATCCTAGGAAGAGTATAGGGACATTGCCTGGCTGTGTAGGGATGAGATCAGGAAGGCCAAGGCACAACTAGAACTGAACTTGGCAAGGGACGTAAAGAAAAACAAGAAAGGCTTCTCCAGGTACATTAACCAGAAAAGGAAGGTACATTAAGCAGAAAAGGAAGGTACATTAACCAGAAAAGGAAGGTTAAAGAAAATGTACCCCCCCTAATGAGCAGCAGCGGGAACTTGTATCAATGGATGAGGAGAAGGCAGAAGTTCTCAATAACTTCTTTGCCTCCGTCTTCACTGGCAACCCCTTTCCTCCTAGCTGTCATGTTGATGGCCCACAAGTTGAGGACCCAGGTGACAAAGCCCATCCCACTATAACTGAAGACATGGTACGTGATCATCTGAGGAACCTGAAGATATACAAGTCCATGGGACCTGATGAGGTACATCCCAGAGTCCTGAAAGAACTGGCTGATGAAGTTGCAAAACCACTTTCCATGATATTTGAAAAGTCATGGCAGTCAGGTGAAGTCCTTGCAGGCTGGAAGAAAGGAAACATCATACCCATTTTTAAAAAGCGTAGAAAGGAGGACCCTGGGAGCTACCAGGTCAACCTCACCTCCGTCCCTAGGAAGATCATGGAACAGATCCTTCTAGATGCCATGCTTGGGCACATGGAGGACAGGGGATTGATTCATGACAGCCAACATGGCTTTACTAGGGGCAGGTCCTGCCTGACTAACCTAGTGGCCTTCTATGATGGAGTG